>OZ038460.1:13178170-13639201 GCA_964036195.1 Sphaerolaimus hirsutus | reverse complement strand
TAAGCGTAAGTATAAATACCCATTTACCCGGGTATTTCGGGTAAGCGTAAATACGCTTTCGCAACTCTGGCAGATACATAACATGTACGCAGTGTATGAACACCTTATTGTTGTTGTAGAACTGTTAAATACATGATTACCGTATTTCCTCGAAATACCCCCCCCCCTTGAAATACCCCCCCCCCCCCCCCCCCTTCGTTTGACCCCCCCCCCCTCTCGAGACCACTATGAAACAATCACCCCCCCCCCCTCGAAATACCCCCCCCCAAATTGAGTGTAAAGGGAACGTACATGACAATAACTGTAGTTTGTGTTCAGTGTACTGCAGAACACACGTTAAAACAATGTCGGTGTCACGTTAGAACAGTGTACATACCATCTACATACTAATATTAGTCTACAGAACCTTATAAATGGCGGTTTTTGTTGCACTTTTCGACGTCTGCGTACGTTTCAGACGACAATTTCGTACTTGGTTTTCAAAAATTTTCTTGTGAAACAATAACCCCCCCCCCCCTCGAAATACCCCCCCCCTCGTTTAACCCCCCCCCCCTCTCGGGACCACTATGAAACAATCACCCCCCGGGGGGTATTTCGAGGAAATACGGTACATGAGTTGACAGAATGCATTCATACGATGAATTCAGTCCAAGTTTGTGAGGAAAAAATAACTCCCTCCCTTGAATAACTCCACCCCCTTGAATAAGTCCCCCCTCAAAAACTCTGACGAAAAAATAACTCCCCTGGGTCTTATTCGAGGATATACGGTAAGCTAATTTTTGAGAAATTTTTCACGTTAATCTCACATTATTGAATATTGTATGGTAGGGGAGTGGTGTTGGTAACACATCCCTAAAATTTTAGATTTATACCGCTCCCACAGCTCAAAAATCAGCGGGTGCCGGACCTGCTGTGGGACACCAAAAAAGCCACAAAAAATTTTGCACTTAGGGCGACCCACCCTGAGAGGGGTCGCCGCGACCCGCCTAATTCATGCGAGGTAGAGGGGGGTTGCGCCAATATCTCCCCCAAGTTTCAGCCTCTGCGGCACCCTAGAACTGGGTATAGGATGTGAGAAGTAAAATCAAAAAATGGGTGCCGGACGTGACCGGGAAGGTGTTTAGATAGCTAGCCAATTTGCTTCGGGTGGCTTCTGGTGCCGGTTCCGCAAGTGGAAAAGTTAAGAATTAAAAGTTAAGAGTTGAGTAAAATGATAAATGTTAAGTTAAGAGTAAAGTTAAGTTAAGAGTTGAGTAAAATCATTTGTCGTTTTGCTCAACTCTTAACTCTTAACTTTACTCATAACTTGTCATTTGTCATTTTACTCAACTCTTAAATTTTAACTCTTAACTTTTCCACTTGCGGAACTGGCCCCTGTTCAGGGAAAAGTAACCAAAAAATGTTGCCTCTGGTGTAGATAGATAGCTGGGCAGTTTGGGGTGGGGAAACCGCCCCCTTTCTTACCCCTGCGGGTATAATGCGTCTATAATGGATGTAGATGCGTAATGGGTTTACATGCATAATAGGCCTGACCTGCCTACGTTATCATCAACTGCAGTGAAGCCACATCATAAATTACTATCGAGTGGCACACATCCTTTCAAGCTTCGATTACAGCTCGACGGACATTTCGAAAGCTCGAATTTCAACAGAAATTTGCTCAAACGCTGCTCGACTTCATTGTCCCATATTTTATTTTGCATTTATTTGCATAACATTGTGATACTTGTTCGGTGATTTTTCCTATGCATAATAGGATCCGATGAGACTCAACCATAATGGACAGTTCATCATGGACAATGTCTCAAACAGGGTTGGTTTTATAAAAATTCATTTTTGGTAACTGTATAAAAATTGTATAAAAATTTAATTTTATTTTAATTTTATTCTTGTTTCATTTTATTTTATTTTATTCCGAAAAGTCATTAATAAAATAAAATGACACATTTTACAAAAATTTTACAAAAAATCAGAAACATGCATGCAAGGCCAGAAAAATGTTATAATTAGACCTATACATGAAAAACCTGTGACAAATTTTTCCCTTACTTTTCAAAAGTTGCATGCAGTATGTATTGTTAGCTAGCTGCAAGTGTAAAGTTACAATTATTGATAAGAATGGTTTGCATTTTCAGTAGAAGGACTACTGGAGTGTGCTGGGCACATTTGTAAAATATCATGCAAAGTGTCAATTGTCATGACAAATGTAAAGTAAAGTATCAATTGTCATGCAAAATGTCAAGTGTCATGTAAAATTTCAAGCAAAGTGGCAATTGTCATGACATATGTCATGCAGAGTGTAAATTGTGTATGACAATGACAATTTACACTTTACTTTACATTTGTCATGACAATTGACACTTTGCATGACATTTTCATGACATTTGACACTTTACAATGCTTGGGACTGCCCCCAGATCCATGAATAAACAGGTAAGACTCAAGCAATGAGACAAAATTTTACAAAAAAATATGAATTTTTATACAATTTTACAAAAATACAAATTTTTATACAATTTTACAAAAATTCGAATTTTTATTTTTAAATTTTCCATTTTATTTTATTCTTGAATATTCCATTTAATTTTATTTGTTTCTGAGATTTTGCCAACCCTGGTCTCAAACAGAGTTGGAAAAACGTATTTACGTTTACCCGAAATACCCGGTTATTCGGGTATTTATATTTACGTTTACGTTTACGTTTTCTAAAAATACCATTACGTTTTGTTACGTTTTCCTGGTACAATTACCCGGGTACCAGAGAAAACGTAAAAATCCAGCTACACGAAACCACGCGTCTGCCAAATGTGCTCAATTACTACATTCACACATTGATTTTGTGTAAATAGTTATACCATTTGGATGTAATGCCAATTGTGTTGTTGTCTAATCATCTTTTTGACAGTGGAAATTTTGTGAATAAATGTAATGAAGCAATTGTAAATGTAATCAAGGTGTAATGTGAACAGTGTGAAGGAATGTGTTAGCAATAGATACAAGCAGAAAAATGGAATGTGTGCACCTATGTATTTGTGTTGTGCATTATACAATCTTCCACTGTTTTGTTTCATTCATATCCTGCTGATGTTTCGCAGTAATGTAATTTTTGTTGAAGAAGTGCATGCTAATCCTTCAGTTTCCTAAACTGCGAGGCCATAAGCACCAATTAACAAATAGACAAAAATGAGAAAAAAAATTTTGTTTGCTGAAGAAGAAACGCAAGTGAAAAATGTGGATGCAAATCATGTATACATTGTTGAAAATGTCACAACAATGATCTTTTCAGAAGCTCTGTTCATATGGGGTATTTCTTAAAATTTTTACGTTTACGTTTTTTTTACGTATTCCTTGGTATTTTAAAAATACCTTACGTTTTAGTATTTATACTTTAAATTTGGAAAAGGTATTTACGTTTACGTTTTCCAAAAATACCAGTATTTGAACAACTCTGGTCTCAAACACATCGGGAAAACAAATGAATACATAAATACATAGCTCCCAGACGGAAAACTTTTCATTTCAAAAACGGAGGACGAAAAATCATCATTTTTCGAATTTTTAGTTCGACCCAGCTGTGACCGTTGACGCTGCGTTTTGATTACAACGAAGGTACTTTTAAATATATGTAGGTATTATCCATGAAAAATTTGAGACCTGTATCATCATCCACTCTCATGTAAGCAATTTTCCGTTGTCTATTTTCCGTAGAGTTGTAATCGCAGCTTCGTAAACATTTTCGCGGGGCTACTTGTACTGTCCTGAGCAGAAAGCCATTTAGTGGATTCCTGGTCTGTATAAAAACGGTTATTGTATACCTAATTGAACTTCGCAATTGAAGTGCACGTAAGTGAAGTTAGAAGCTAGGGGTCGCAAAAGCAAAAATTAATTTCATTTTATCAATATCAAGCATCGACCGTCACACGTGCACCAAGACAAAAAAACGCAATATTCTAAAGCACTTGGGTGTCAATAGAAAAATTTACTGACTAGGCGACACATTTGTCGGCGCTTAAGAGCACATAAACATGCATAAGCAGCACAAACATGGTACATCTATTTGTGTAAAGTTTTGTTTTAATTTTAAAAATGCCGTGGCCGGGGTAATTTCTGCTGCCATTGCGCCTTGTGAGCGCTCTGACATCCGTTAGATTTGTGCAAATTAAAATTTATATTCAATTTAGTCCTTGTTTACGTCGATGTTATCCATATTCCGCAGTTACCGTATTTATTCTAATAGAAGAGCGCCCTTCTATTTTTTTCGTTAACTTTTTCACCTGCGCTCCTATTGGAGACGCCCTTCTATTGGAGACCTGCCTTTCTATTAGAATAAATACGTAAAAAGTTTTCAACCTTTCCACTGTCCCAGGATTTTTTCATTGACATGCTAGACGGCACTGCAAACACAAATCAAACAGAAAGCACGCAAATACAACGCAAAGAGGGAAACAACGAGATGCACATTTGGGCAACTCTGTGCCTACACACATTAGTTTTCACCGTGACTTCGTGGGAAAACTGAATTTTTATCAAATGCAGATTAATCAACACGGTTGAATGATATACTTAATTTTAACGTGAATTTAAATTAATTAAAGTTTAAAATTGAAAACTAAAACACATATAGCATTCGATAAGAGTAGGCTGAATGCCATGTGGCCATTTCAATTTTCACAGATGTCACGGTGAAAACTAGTGTGTGTAGGGCCTGTGCTGACCAGGTTAGTACGTATCACCAAAGCACTAAATCTAAACCCATGCGCTTCTGTACATCGAATATCACAGCATTCAGCCACGTGTCGAACAGGGTTTTTTCAAAAGAACGTTTATGAATATTTTTACCAATATGCACAATCGAATAAATACAATCGCGAACAGTTGACACACCTAATTCCGGCTTACAGTGTCTTGAAGGCTTTTCAGGACCAGCCCCAAGGGAAACTGGAGGACCCCCCAGAAATGCCATGCAATCTGCCAAGTCATGTAAAATGCCCTTTCCGCTTTACAGGGCATTTTACATTTCCTTTGACACTTTGCATTACATTTTCCAAGGTCTCCATCAGTTGCACCAGGGGTGGAGCCCGTTCCCCATCATGGCACACTCGCATACGGCGCTCGCATGGAATCGACAAGTCAAAAATGAGTGTGCCCACTGTAAACTGTAAAATACTATATGACACGGCAGACACAGGAATACAAAACACGTAAACATTGATCCAAAATCTGATGAAAACATGTCCCGCCGTTGATTTCATGGTTAATGGCCAGCGTGTTTTTCTCACTAGGAGAAATGGCTGTTTGGAAAAATAGTAAGTTGGAGCCAATTGTGAAACTACTTTACTTTGTTATTTTACAAGAAAAGTTGCAATCGACAAAGAATAACTGACTCACGTGATTTTTGTGGCTTCCTTAGTGGAAACTAGATTTTAATTTTGTTTTTTATTATCACCTTGCAATTTTCTTGTCACTTGATGAGAGGTGGGATTGAGTCCTGCATAGATTGATGTGAAAATACAACCTGTGCCTCTGTGCCTTTTGTGTCATACAGTACAAAAAAAACAGATAATAAAAAGGTAATGAATATATATAATGGTGAAACAAGTAGAATAATTATCGGCCAAAGTAAAATGAAAAGCTGCAACCTAACTGACACTTTTTACGATTGTCACACACATTACAGCTAGTGTACCCAATAAAATCTTACAGAAATAGTATTATTTATTGTAAATTGTACCCACTCTGAATAAAAACAAGATGCAACATGAAAATTGTTCAAAATAAATATATTGAATACATGTATGGATACAAAAACCATCGGCCCTACACACACTAGTTTTCACCGTGACCGATGTGAAAACTGAAATGGCGACATGGCGACATCCAGCCCACAGTTTTTGTATGCTTTATGTGTTTAAGTTTTCAAATTTTCAAAGTTTAACTATCATTTATTTAAACTCAAATTTAAATAAAATCAAATCATTCAACCGTGATTTTTAATTTGCATTTGAAAAAATTTCAGTTTTCACATGAAGTCACGGTGAAAACTAGTGTGTGTAGGCACATCAAAACTACTGAGAAATATAAGAAAAGAATTGCAAAAAGAAATCTGGGACCCGCAAATGCAAGACAATCGTAAAACAAAGTTTTCTGACGGAACGGGAACTAAGGTAATGTGGAAATCTGCTCGATTTGTACCGATATAAATTGACAGTTATATCTAGTTTTCTGAGCTAAGCCGGCTGCCCATGAACAATATTTATGCTGGCCATTTTTGAACAGTTTTTTAACTTTTTTCGCCGAAAGTTCGAGGCAAAAAGAGCCCTGATAAAAAGCGTATTAATAGGGTAACAGGCTATTAATAGGCTATGTCAGCTAACAAACACAATTTTTCCCAGAAATTCCAAAGACATATTCCAGCTTGATCAAATGTAACAAATACTTATTCACGAAACCAATGCCAAGAAATGATAAACAAAAAAATAGTTAATAACTTTTTTGAAAATTATTGTATAATTTTTATTGTTTTCGTTGTATTTGTGTGTGTTTTTGTATTTGTGTTTGCTTCAAGCGAGAATTTCCCCAGGCGAGAAAAAGCAGTAAATACTACCGGATCCATATGAGATGGTGATCAGAGGGAGTGTTAAATAAGCAGAGGTGAAATATTACTTAACCCCGAAAAACACACCGCAAAGCTTACAAAGTCGAACAAAGACAATTTGACTTTTTATAAGACCATTTAAGTAACACAAATATATATACGTAATCGGTACCTTAAAAACACTTTATAAAAAGAATTGACAACAAGCCCGTCAAATTATTACCATTTTACCACAATAAATACCATCGTTCGAAAACGGAATGTGTCGGCGAATTACATGGAACGAAAAAATTCACGCCACAAAAATTGATATACATTATGCCACTCAACGAACAAGGCTCCTGGTGAAAACACAGCCACATGCTTTGGACATTTTTGTAAGAATTTGTGAGCAGATAGAGATTTGTGAAAATTGTCAACAACAACGTTGCCCCTATAAATCCAGGATCTTTCTGAACTCGCCAACCTCTCTTATATTAGCAGCAAATCTACCAAAACTCTGGAAAAGTGCCACAAGGTCATTCCGGGTCAAACGAAATGGCAGGGCGGTCGATTCGCGCTGCACTTGCATAGAATTCGGCTTTTGCAGCTGGTCGCTCTGGCCGCCGTTGCTGAACAGGATCTTGAAGGCGGTGCCTGTGGACATGTTGGGATATGAATTAAATGATGGAAACAAAAATAGTTTGTCAACGAAGGGGAAAACTTGATTAAAGATGTATTTGAGATAATTTTCTTAGAAAAGATGAAATCCTATGAACAGACTATATGAAATGATATTGTATGATAGTTCATCAATTTTTTGAAATATTCTCATATTTCATTCAGTTCCTAATTTCCTCTCTCAAACCAATAATCAGTCAAAACCCAAAAGAGCAGCTAACCCAATCCGTGCGTCTGCAGCTTGCCCCAGAGGCGGCACTTGTCGCAGTCGACGCAGTCCATGATGCGCGACACGTTGTGGAAGTGCTGCCGGAACTCCTCCTTCAGTTGACGCGCGCGAGCTCGGTTGCCCTGAGAACATGTGACCAATTTGGAGCTTTTAATCTAGTCATTTTGGGTTCCTGGGACCATTTCCGCAAAAAGTGAACTGAAGAGTGAAGTGAAAAATGAAGTTAAATTTTGAAGTATAACATTTTCAATTATTAAGTTCCGACGCAAGCGAAAAAGCGGCACGTTTCCCACTAAATCATTGCAACCGTCAAGATAGAATTCATCCTCTACGTTTTTTTCCACTTCTCATTCCACTTGGTTTTTCACTTCACCTTTCACTTCCCTTTCCCCTACACTTTTCACTTCAATTTTTGCGGAATTGGTCCCTGGGCGTTCAATGTGAATTATGAATTGCGATATTTCTCAACAAAATACCTGAAACATGGCAGACTCATCAAAATGGTCGGGAAAACCATTGATAGCCTTCAAAATGGTATGCACCAATTGCCTAGTCTCTCTATCCTCATTCTCATCGCCAGTATAGAACATCTCCTCTCTGAGATACGGGGCGACCTTGTGCAACGCGCGCAGCTCCATCAAGTAGACCAGATAGAGGTTTTTGAGCCGCTGCGGCCCCTCGCCGCCGGTCGTTTCCGAGGCGAAGCGCCACTTGAACATGTCCACGTTGCGCTGCCACGTGCCCGTGCCGAAGCCGCCCGGGGCTGGGTGAGAATTTGGGAGTCTTACGGAGAGTAGTCAACAAAGGGTAAATAGTGACATGTGTCATCCATCCGGGTTGTCAGCTACATCCGGATGTCAACTGGGTCGACTGATTTTCATAAAAAACTTAGCTTATGGGTTGTGAAACCGTGTTCAATTGCACATGGCAAACAAATTCCTCTGAGTTTGCCGCACGCGCACTTGAAAATTGTCCTGCGACCTAAATTTATCTAAAATCGAGTTGACACCGAAACCAGTAGACATCTAGTGCTTTGTGGCACCACTCAAAACAAGCGTAACGACAACCCTCATCCATGGCACTGCACCTACTCAAGTGCAAAGCGCGACTCACGCGGCACGTAGTTGTGCGACGCGATCGACACGGTGATGGACGTGTGCAGGCCGGAGATGATGCGGTAGAACACCCGCTTCTCCAGGCACAGACCTGCGGTTAGGGTGACACACAGTTGGTACACGTTAAGCATGGTTCGTTTTGCAGTGCAGAACAGATGAACATATATATTTACATACATACTTACGTCAATACATACATACCGCCACGGTACAGCACGCAACCGTAGAATTCGTGAAATTGTTTTGTCTATCACTTAGACACAGACAAAAAAAGCTCACATAAATATACAGTGATAGTGGGCGCGAAAGCACGGTGTGAGAACCACAAAAACAATGGCCAAAACAGTGGCAACAAAACACATGGGCCTGTGCCGGTGCACAGGTTTACCTGGTGCACAAGTAGTAAAAGGGCGCCATGGTGCGGCGTACTTTGGCGCCCACAAATGGCGCCATTCCATCACTATTCATGTGATAGTGTATACTTGTTGTTTTGAAGGGGAGTTCGCAGGGTTTCAATATGATTCTCAAATACGGCGCCGTACCTAAGCACCGGGGTTTACATTTTCACCGGATATTGCTACTTGTGCACCGGGTAAACTTGTGCATCGGGTTCTAGCCAAACCAAAACACACATCAAGCTACACCAGAAGCACACGGGCGTTACCTTGAAGGTTGGTGCCTAGAAAGAGCATGCAAGTGTCGTAGCACTCGGTGATATTAAATAAAACATGGCTAATTCTAAGCCGCAATTGTGCGGCGAGTTAGTCAAGGTGACAATGAACACTGTCCATTAATTTGCGATGGATCTGAAATATAGCCAGCACCCGGGGGTAATTTTAGCTGTTTATAATTTCAGTTTTTTTAGTTTTTCAGATCAAAATTCAAATTTATTTTTAAAAACAATTTGATCTCCTTAGAGATCAACTTTATCATTGATTTTGTAAATATCTGTTGATATATGATAATTCAAAAATATGACCACAGCCAAAAATGCCCCCTGTCACACAAAAACAATGAAAATACCCACCGGTGATGGACGGGTGTAGCAGAAAGTTTGTGTCAAACTTTGGATCAGGTTTGAAGCAGTTTTCCATGTAAATCGCCTGCCAAACTCTGGCAGCGCTGTTACCCTTATAGCCGGTGTAACGTTCGGGGTTCTTGTTCAAATCGACATAATGGCTGTCGCTCGAGTCATCTGTGTGTTCAATTTGAGGTTGAAACAAGGATTGGTAGAGTTTTAACTACTCTGTGGCTAGATGAGAGGGATCGCCAGGTTAAAATGTCCAGGTTTTTTGAGGAGTTATTTGTGGATTACAAGACCCTAATAGCATTTAGGTATCAGTGATAAGTTCAGTATTTACAAATGTGTTTTCAACCTCAGTTTCACGATATTTGCTCCAAATGTTCAGCTAAGATATCCCGTACTGAAGCCGTGTCTAATGGGCCCACACACGCTAGTTGACATCGACACCAAATGTCAACTGGTGCCGATCCCGATTCAAAGCTTGCATACGCGTGGATGAACGACGTTAAAATGTAATCTTTGAATTAGGAATGGAAACAGTTGACATTTGGTGTCGATGTCAACTAGCGTGTGTGGGGCCAATGCAGTAAGCACAACAAAAAACAAGCAAACCAACCATCCACATCACAGAAAGTGTCCTCCGCATCGTCATACGCGTCCCAATCCTCCAGCTGCCGCTGCGTCTCCTCACTGAGCCGCCGGTCGATCGGATCGAGTTCATTTCCATCCGACGGCACTGCGGCACCCTGCCGCCCGTCGCCGCAGTGCAGCAGTGACCTGGGGGCGGTCTTGATGCCGGCCGGCACCTCGTCGTCGCAGTGCTCGATGCCGCACGCGTCGCTGCCGCACTGCGCGTCCGACGGCCAGAAGGGGCACGGGCGGTCCATGTTTACCTGGGGGTGCGAATGGTGAGTGGCACGGCGCTGTGACTAGGTTTGCTTGTTGGCGGCCCACAGACCAGTTGACACGTGTGTCAACTTAGATTTCGGCTTCACGTGTCGCAGAGCGATCTTCCAATACACTTGCCGTAATATTCATTTTTCAATCTCGCCACATGTGCAAGAGATCGCTGTGCGACAAGTGAGACCAAAATCTGAGTTGACACACATGTCTCAGCTAGTGTGCGGGCCGCCACCATGTCAAGGAACAGCAAACGCACTTTGTAAAACCGGAAGAAGTCCCGCTGCAGCAGCTCGTGCAGCAAGGGGAACACGTTGTCATTGTTGAACGTGTCCACCGAGTCGACGGTGCACGCGCACTCGTCCACGTTCTCAGACAGCTTGCAGAAGCACGACCGGCCTGCAAGGGCAGAGAAAGTCCCGCATCAAATACCTGTCACCACTAGGGTTGGAAAAAAAACGTTTTTTTTAACTCGATGTTTTTTTTAAAAAAAAAACGTTTTTTTTTAAAAGCTCGTAGATATGACCTAGTGTCAACATATATAGGTATATCAGACACTGGCAATACTCTGTGATGTTAAATATGACCATATAATGGCTGTGGAGCCATGGGATAGCATTATAAGTGGTGATTTGTGTCAAAAATATCCATTTTTCGTCGACATATCGTTCGTATATCGCCTTATAGTCGAATGTTCGTGACTTCAGGTAAAGTTTGGCACGGAATGGTGATCAAACAAGGTTATAAAAGGAGGTTGTTACTTTGGGAGTGAAGTTACACACTGTGGAGGTACATGGAAGCACATTACCTCAATATTATATATTACAGCGACATATGTCGGCTTTTTCACCCATGGTAGCGCATAGAAATGGATGTTTTGATACTAAAAATGCAACAAAACCAATGAAAACAACCACCAATGTCAATTTGTGTGTGAAATTGCGCGCTTGCGCGCAAAAATTTTGCAAAATACCTAGTGCTTAGTACTAAAAATTTCCGCCGATGTTTTTTTTAAAAACAAACATTTCGGACGTCATAAAAAACGTTGTTTTTTTTTTTAAAAAACGTTGTTTTTTTTTAAAAAACGTTTAAAAAAAAACATCGGCCAACCCTAGTCACCACCGATTAACATGGCTGTGGTGATGGGAAAAGTGCCACACTGCTCGTACCGGTGCCGAAAGCACCGTGCCGCTGCAGCCGCTTTTGGCGCAGCGCTGGCGCCGAACAAACAACATCAGCAGTGAAATGCCGCATTGAAAGAATTCACTCGCAAGTGTAATTCAATCACAGGGCAATTCAGCGGCAGCACCTTGGCACTTTTCCAACACTACATGACCGTGGGCGGCAGAACGGACCGGAAGGCATTTGCGCCCTGGCCACCAGCGCGCACACGGCCGCGCCGCACGCCAACAGCCGAATTACGCTGCCAATAGTCGGCCGCATTCTGATTTCGCAGTCGCGCTGCCACTTCCCGTGTCGATAAATCCTCCTGCGCTGGATGTTGAGAGGTGTGCATGAATACATGCTGATTTGAGACAAGAAATTGGTGTGAAGTCGACAATAGTGAACGCGAATAGTGGCATATTTAGACGCGGCTAAATAAAACAGGGCGATAAATTTATCTTTCACGATCGGCGGCCGTGGAGTTCACGGCCGCGCGCGACAATGGCCCTTGGGGGTTCATATTCAGCTGACCCTCCTACTTCCTAGTGGAGAGGCGCGACTGCGCATGGAACTTCCTGCCAGACTTGTCGCGCGGCGCGTCCGGTTGGGGGAAGATAATGCACAGATCATTGGCGCCGCACACGCTGGATGTCAACTGAAGTCGTATCAACTCAATTTTGGTGAATATGGATTTCAATTTTCCTATCTGATAGAGTATATAGCTAATTTTACACCATGGCATAAAATTTTCATTGTTTGATGGTTCTTTTTAAATGTGTTGTGTGTTCTTAGTTGACATTGAGTTGACACGAATTTGTGATGTCAACTAGCGTGTGTGCCCATTCCCAAAATGGTAAATATAACTGTGCTTAACAAACGTCTGAGAGAACAGAAACACCTGAAGACAATCAAATTTTGACACATTTTTGACGGGATTTTTACGGATCCTATTTATCTAAGCACTCAGTAGTCATAAATCTACAAAACCCTTGAGCACTAATAATTCATGTCGCAAGTCTGGCCGCGATGCGCGGATATTTAGCGCGTGTGCTGTTTGAATGCCATTGCCACTTCAAGAGATACGTGTACATAATATGTATTTACCACATGTACCATAAATACTTGCTACAAGAGGCTGAAGGCTATTTGGGAATTCCTGACTAGATAGAGGTGGGAAAAATTGAGGCTACATTTTACAGCCAGTCTTGTGTTCTAAAAATGCATGTGGATGAAAAATTAATGCTGCAAACACCAGGCACACCAGGAGCAAGATTTGATTAACCTGAAACTTCTTTTGAACATCTATCAGAACTACACGAAGTCATTTATCTGGAACCCTATTACTACAGATGCTTAAAAAAGGTTCGTAAAAATATAGCTAAACAATTCCGTTCTGGCCGTGACGCCGGAAAACCTTTGTTTCGAGCAAAAAAAAACCGAATGATAAAATCTCCATTCTGACTATCGAATGTGAAACTCCCCCAGCGATATTATCTTACAGCAAACAAAAGCGGCGCGATACTCGACACTTTGTAATAATAAAGCGCGGGGAAACGAGGTAATTCAAGCGAGCCGCATGCAAACATCATTGGCCGCTGCTTGGATACAGATTGAAGCTTCAAATCAAGCTGAATCGATTCAGACATCCGAGTGAAATTAATTTTGATTGCGCAAGACCGGCGATTTTTAGCTGGAAATAGTCAGTGTACGTAATCTTAGAAACAATACGTAACATAAGAAAAGAAACAATTGAATGACACCACTTCCGACATAACGCAACGTCCTCGCAAGAGTCGAAATAAAAGTTGTGTCCTATTCATGCTGATAAGTGGCAGAAATATGGGGGCACAAATTTATAAATGTCTGTTTACGTTAACATTCCTTGATGAAAAGGAATTTCTTTTATTTTCGTTTTGGAACATTTCCAAATTGCGAAATCGATTTCTCATCGTCATCAGGGGTATAATTTCAAGTACCGAGACTGTTTTTATCCATCAAAGTTGATGTGGTATTCACTCACCATCAAAACAACATTGAAACCATATAAATATACAGTCTACATCCCAATCGGAGTCTTCCTCACTTTTAGCCACTTTCCGGACCTACAGAACGAGTGTATCCGTTGTAATTGCAATATGGCCGCGGACGAGCGCCCCAACAAGCCGGTGGTGACTGGCCTGTCGCCTAAAGAGGGCGCCCCGGGCACTCAGGTCACTATACGCGGAGAGAACTTGGGACTGAGTCAGCAGGATCTAATAGGTTTGTTGTCTATTCGTGTTGTTTTTATCCTTGAAGGAAGTGCGAATGAGGGAGCTCTCAATTCCGCAAGTGGAGAAGTTTAGTAATTTTTTACATCTCATTATTTCACTTATCATTTGACTTCGTTATTGTCTTTTTATTTCCTATTTCACTTCTCATTTTGCTTTTAACTTTTTACTTCACACTTATCAAATGCTTTTGTACTTCTTCACTTGCGGAACTTGACTTCACTTCACTTGCCCCTGGAGCTTTTACATTTTTCGCATGTCTCATTCCCCACGCAATTAAGTCCAACAAACTGAACAAACTGCCCCACATCACACTCAAACCCTTCAACTCCCCCCCACTTCCCAGCCGTATTCATCTGCTGCACCGACTGCACTGTGTCGGCGCGCTGGGTGTCGTCGCACAAGGTGGTGGCGCGCGTGGGCAACGCCCCGTCCGGCGCGGGCGACGTGCTCGTCATCACCAGGAAGGGCGGCAGGGGCGCCTGCGATGTACAGTTCAGGGTGATTCGTGTCGCGGTGGGACCCACGCAGGTGATAGATGGGTTTTTGTGTGAATTTGTTTCGAGTAGCTTGGTTTCAATTCCCACTTTAAAGAGAAGAACTAGTTAATGACTAGTTAACTAGTTCGTTAATGATAAATCACCAGGGCCAGTTCCGCAACTGGAGAAGTGAGAAGTAAAATGGCAAAAGCGCAGTGAATTGAGAAGTGAAATGGCAAAAGCGAAGAGAAACTACTTCTTTTACTTCCGTTCTGCCAATTCACTTGCCATTTTACTTCTCCACTTGCGGAGTCCCAGACGTGCCTGTCCCATATCCTGTAAAATGTCATGTTTGACAATGTTCAAAGTGTCAAAAGTCATGTAAAATTCCCAGTAAAATGGCAACCGAGTTGCCATTTTGCAGGGCAAGGTTTGCCATTTTCCGGGAATTTTACATGACTTTTGACACTTTGCATGACATTTACAGGGTCTGCGTTAAATTGCTCCGGTAATTGTTTCGAAATTTGCTCAATTTAACAGGAGAGCGCCGTGTGGGTGGACGAAACATTGACTGTGCCCGGACGGCAAGCGATTTCGGCAGAGCAAAGTACCTCCGACCTACACGAGGATGATCCTTTGCGAATAAACAAAGGCACAAAAATGAAACCAGCTAACGATCCCAGTGTATCTGCGGTGTATGGATCCAGCAGTTTGAAACAATCAAACTTTTCGCCAGCCGCGTTGCTTCTGGAAAAGTATTCAAATGCTAGGTTTGTCAAAAAAGCGCTGTTTGTGTCATTGTTGTGCTATCGTAGTTTTGACAAAGATAACCAAGTTGGCGATCCATTTCAACCATTCAATTCCAACCATAACAATTTTCCCATTTAGGGTTGGCCGATGTTTTTTTAAACGTTTTATTAAAAAAAAACGTTGTTTTAAAAAAAAAACACGAGGTCCGAGACTTTTTAAACGTTTTAAACAAGCGCGCAATTTCACACACAAATTGACATTGGTGGTTGTTTTCATTGATTTTGTGGCATTTTTGGTTTTGTGGCATTTTTAGAATCAAAGCATCCATTTCTATGCATCCATGGGTAAATAAGCGTCATATGTTGCTGTAGTATATAATATTCCGGTAATGTGCTTCCATGTACCTCCACAGTGTGTAACATCACTCCCAAAGTAACAAACTTCTTTTATAACCTTGATTGATCACCATTCCGTGCCAAACTTCACTTGAAGTCACGAACATTCGACTATAAGGCGATATATGAACATGTCGACAAAAAATGGACATTTTTGACACAAATCACCGCTTATAATGCTATCCCATGGCTCCACAGCCATTATACGGCCATGTATAACATCACAGAGTATTGTCACTTGTCTGATATACCTATACATGTTGACCCAGGAACATATATGGGAACTTTAAAAAAAAAGTTTTAAAAAAAAAGTTGTTTTTTTTAAACATGGCGTTAAAAAAACGTTGTTTTTCCAACCCTACTCCCATCCAATTTCAACATCCCATTTCAACCGTCCCATTTCAACCATCCCATTTCAACCATCCCATTTCAACCACACAATTTCATCCATCCCAATTCACCCATCCAACTTACACCATTCCAGTTCAACCATCAAATTTCAACCATTTCAATTCACGCATCAAATTTCGACCATCGAATTTCAACCATCCCAATTCTCCTATCACATTTCAACCAGATAATTTCAACCATCCTATTTCAACCATCACAAATCACCCATCCCAATCCCAATTCACCCATGCAGTCTGGGCGATCTGCAGCGAGGACTGGCCAACTTGCGCAGCGACAGCAGCAATTGGTCGCAAAGCGGCGCGGCCGCAGTCGACTTCAACGCTGGCGCGCCCAAAAACAAGCAGCACGAGCATGTGCGTGCTCAACTGCACTCGTATATGAGCTGTTTGGATGCGCTGGATAATTGCCGCGCTAATTTAGCCAAGGCGCCCAAATGGCCGCCCACTGAGGTTTGTTCCATCTGCGGTTTTGAGCTGTATGCGTTTTCGAAGTAAACACCTTCCCGGTCACGTCCGGCACCCATTTTTTGATTTTACTTCTTACATCCTATCCCCAGTTCTAGGGCGCCCCGGAGGCTGAAACTTGGGGGAGATATTGGCGCAACCCTCCTCTACTTCGCATGAATTGGAGGGGTCGCGGCGACCCCTCTCAGGGTGGGTCGCCCTAAGTGCAAAATTTTTTTTTGGCTTTTTTGGTGTCCCACAGCAGGTCCGGCACCCGCTGATTTCTGAGCTGTGGGAGGGGTATAAATCTAAAATTTTGGGGATGTGTTACCAACACCACTCCCCTACTATACACTATTCTATGATGTGAGATTGATGTGAAAAATTAAGCAAAAATTTACTGATTATCTAAAAAAACACCACTCCCCAATAGATGGATGACAAAAAATTCACTTTTTGGAACTTTTTTATTAGACACTTGAAGAGATGGTTTACGATACTTTAAAGGGAAGGGTTTGATGTTTAAAGTTATGTAAAGAACCATACCTCTAAAATGCCTGCATTGCAAAATTTACTTAGGGCGAATTTTATGACATCATAATGACATCATCGCAGGAACAAAAATTTACAAAATTTACACTTTGAAATTCCCCCCAAGTAAATTTTGCAATGCATGCATTTTAGAGGTATGGTTCTTTACATAACTTTCAACATCAAACCATTCCCTTTAAAGTATCGTAAACCAGCTATTCAAGTGTCTAATAAAAAAGTTCCAAAAAGTGAGTTTTTTGCCATCCATCTGTTCGGGAGCGGTGTTTTTTAGAGAATAAGAGAATTTTTTAGAAATTTTAAACATTTATCTAGCACCTGAGAGGGGTCGCCGCGACCCCCCAAGTTTATGCGAAGTAGAGGGGGGTTTCACCAATACCTCCTCCAAGTTTCAGCTTTTGGGGCGCCCTAGAACTGGAGATACGGTGTCACAAGTAAGATCAAAAATATGGTGCCGGACGTGACCGGGAAGGTGTTTATTTTTCCGATTTTCAATGTAAAAGAGTGATCGATTTACGTTACCGTGTCTGAATGAATAAATATGTTTGTACCGATATTCGATTGGCTTTTTAAAGAAGTTTCGTTGTCAATCGATATGGATGGTCAAATTTTCCTGCGGCATATCGTTCCAACGCTGCTATATTTTCAAATTTCACCCAGGGGTCTCCAGGATTTTGGCCCTCGCGGGGGCTGGATAGATATAGATGCATATAGCCGGAGAGCACGATTTTGAAGGTGAAAAACTATAAAAAGGTGCAAAAATTAGTAATTTTGAGCGAAAATTGGGGAAAAATTTCTCAAAAACCACTCCAGATAGATAGATAGCTGAGCGATTTGGGGGGGGGGGTCTTTGGGGGTAGTAGGCAAAAATTTTGCCTCGGGATAGATAGATATCTGAGCGGCCTCCGGGATAGATAGATAGCTGGCGGATTTGGGGGGGGGCAGCCCCCCCCCCCGCCCCCCCCCCCCTAAGAGACCCCTGATTTCACCTTTCATAACCTGCCGCACACCTTCCACTACCCCTGGCAGCATTTAGAAGGTGCCGTCGTATCGGCTCGCGACGGGGCGGAGTCTCTGTTCGCCCAGGTGCTCACCAGGAAAGAGAGGGCAGACAGGGCAAGGAGTGCGCTCGGTCTCATTGCTCGCTTCAAGTTTCTGTTCCTGTTGCCGCATAATATTGATGTTAATTTGGAGAAGGTATGTTTTTTTTGTGCTGCGCTGTATTTTTGGTTGTTTTAGGGTGATATCTTTATTTTGACCGTTTGCCATTTGCAGCATGATTATGGAGCAATTTTGAGTGAGTATGCACGGGCAAAGTCGCTCTACGGCGATACGGACGTTGAGCTTTTTAAAGAAGGTAGGTGTGTATCTAAATCTTTGTTCAGGTTTTTTTTATGTGAATACATCCTGCGTTCTTTACACCGTAAATTCAAAAAATATATTTTAGTATGCAGGATTTTTTAAGAAAAGATTACCGTAGATTAAAAATTGTTTCGATGCTTACGTCGAAGCTTATATAGCTAATGTAATGCATTCTCTAAAATTCTTGATTCCTTGCTTTCTAGATTTCTGTAAAAACATTAATTATACAAAAATCCATGTTATCTAAGTTCCATCCCTATGAACCATTTAACTGCCTGCCGAGCGTCGATACTGAGTTATCATTGCAGTTTTTGGTGAGGTGGAGAAACGAATGACGGTTTTCAAAAGAACCCTTCACGATAAACTTTTGGAAGTCCCATCTACACTAGAGACTCAGAAGAAGCTTATCAAGTTGGTAATTGTAGCGGATTGATTTTAACACTCTGTGCTAATAATAAAACAATATATACAATAATGTACATGTACTTTTTGAGGTTCATACTCATCTTGGAACCCCAATCGGACCCGGGTGCCGATTGCCTGAATGCATATCACTTTTGGCTCGAATCCCAGTTTTGGAATGCACAACAGAGATGTGCTACGAAAGGTGCGTGTTTCTCACTCATTTCCTACTATGCCTAAAAACTTTTTAAATTTTTTTATTGCAGCATTGGACCAGAAACGGGAAGATTCTTCAGATTCTGAACGTGATGATAGTAAAATGTGTAAGTTATTTTTTTCTGCCAGCCGTATGATGTACTGAAAACTATATATTTAACAACATGACTTCTTTTCATCAGGCTCAGAAACTCCGCAAAGATTTGAATTTGTCGACTTGACGCTGTCTATATTAGGTTCAAAGTTGCAGTCGCTGTACAAATTGGCCCAGGCTTATGTAGACGGCAGTCTGAGTGCAAAGCCAAATCTCCACAGAGAAGAGGAAATTGAGGTAAATTTTCCGACTAGGGTTGGAAAAAAAATCAATTGCTAACGTGCACCTAGTGCATGTCTACCAGAAATTTTGCATTCTGATTTTTTTAAGACAGCTTCCACACTGATTTTTTTACGATTAGTTGAAAAAAAGTTCCATCCTATTTCCGACCACATTGATAGTCTGTCTTTCCGACCACTCTGTCCTGTCTGCACATCCGTATCTAAAAACGTGCCCGCATAAAACTGACCTTCAGGATCTGCTGGTGCAAACGGTGAATCTGGCTTCGTGGCTGATGATGCACGCGGCGGTGCCTGGCTCTGTGCCAAACGCGGTCAGCGACGAGTACGCGGGCAAATTTGTCAAGTGGCCGCGTTCCGAGTTGACTGGCCAGAGTGAGATAGCGCATTTGTCGCAAGTTCTGAGGAAGATAAGGTCGCTAGATTAATTTTGTCGGTTGCTTTGATCTTCTGTCACTGTTTGAAATTTCTTTTGATGTGCATAGATCAACGATAAGCACGCTGCTAGGACAGGAATTCAAAGCGAGGCATGTACAACCGCTTATGGAATTCTGCAACGCAGTTCGCATAAGATTGGTTCTCCTAATAACGAATCAGTACACAAATGGTCAGTTTCGTGTATTGAAAACTTGTCAAAATCAATTTAATCGATAATTTCCTTCCTCAGATATGTTGGAGATCTGGTCAAAGGAAACGTGGAAGTCTGCGCCAAATGCACAAATGCAAGTGTCTGGCTCTCGAACACAACTTCCTGATCTGTTCGAGGCCCAGGTTTGTAAAATATGGTGGTCGCGGGAACCTGCGGGCTATCCCAAACAATGTATTATGTCAGGTAAAAATGTGTAAAAACTCGTGCAATTTTTTTACATTTTTTCACGGCATTCTATAGGGTCTGGGAATGTTACATGGTGCATAATTCCTACATAGTTCCAGGGGCCACTTCCAGACCCTGTAAGATGTAAAATGTCATGCAAAGCAAAGTCGAATGCAATGTACCTAGTGATGTAAAAAGCGCCAGACTTTTGGCGCCAAGCGCCGAAAGCGCCATGGCGCTTTTGACATGCGAGCGCCAAGCGCCAATGGCGCCACAGCAAAATAGCGCCAAGCGTTAAAAGCGCCATGGCGCTTTACTAGACCATGGCGCCAAGCGCCAATGGCGCACGGGGATGATGGCGCCAAGCGCCAATAGCGCCAGCGCCAAAAAAATTTGCTGCATAAAGTTACAGCGATGCAAATGCAGTGCTATCTATTTGTTTGTCAACAGGTTCCCATTTCATTTCAAAGCTTGCTGACAAGTAACACTATCCAGTGTTGTATACACATATACCATACTTCCTCGAAATACCCCCCTTTCAATTAACCCCCCCCCCCCCCCCCCTCGAAATACACCCCGTCCGGAATAAGGAACCGTAAATCCTCGAATAAGTCCTCCCCCTCGAACATGTCTCCCCCCTCGAATAAGTCCCCCCTCTTGCGAGTGTGAGGAAAAAACAACTCCCCCCTCGAATAACTCCCCCCTATGATCGATGCAAGTAAGTCGTGTCACATTAAAAATCATTTCGATGAAGCCAGACAGACCAAAAAGCCATGGTCTGGTTCATCGAATGCAAAGGCAGTGCAGCGTATGCAATGTAAACACAACATAATGTTTTACTTATAGCGGCAATGTATGTAATTATGCACCAAATATTCTGACGAAAAAATAACTGCCCCCCCTCGAATAACCCCCCCCCCTCGATTAACCCCCCCCCCCCTCAAAATATTCTCACGAAAAAAAAACTCCCCGGGACTTATTCGAGGATTTACGGTAGATCATGTATCCAATGAACATGATACATTTATAGCTGCGAATTTACATCGCAGCTTAACATGGCCTTGTTTATAGAACGATCTATGATAATATGACCAAAATATATCCTATTTGGTCAATTAATTACGTTTTGGGTCAATTAATTACGTTTTGGGACAATTAATTAAAAAACTATACTTCACTATGACCCTTCATAAAAATTCCCCCCGAATAAGCCCCCCTCGAAACTCCCCTCAAAATTTGCACCCTGAAAAAATAAATAATACCCATAAAATAAAAAAACCCTGGGTGTATTTCGAGAAAATATGGTAGGTACTTCATGCTTGTACTTCATACTACAGCAACAATACAACTTCATTTGCAATATAATGCAACACTATGCATTTGAACGCTGTTCGTCAGCGTGTCATCAAGCCTTGAATTGGGTTGAAAACCAGTTGACATAAAATGTCGTTGAAAACTAGTGCGTGTAGGCCCATTTTTTGCCGTTGTGGAGTTATTATTCTGGCTTCGTTTGGCATCTGTTGAGTACCGTATGTGCGGCCTATAGCAATCGTGTCGTGCGGCCTATAGCATTTTGTCTGTTTTACGTATTCACATGCGAGGGGTCGGCGCGGTGTTCATCAAACGCGTGCAATTCCGCCAGTAAATAGCCACATGCGTAATGGACTTGCGTGTGATGCCGGACGAACTTCAATGTGAACTAGTCGGTGCACCTGTTTACATCAGATTTCCACCCTACATAAAGATTGATTAATTACATTGAAATTTGTTTATTAAAAATTGAAGGACAACGAAAATTGAAAAAGACGTTGAAATTTGATTGTGATTGTGCAAAAAACATTAATTAGTCAAGGGTGTCGGTAATAATTGCGCGAATTTCCATACAAAATCGGAGTTTGATTCCTAAAGTGTGCATTTCAAAATGTGTTTTGGAATATACTTTTCTACGAATTTACTTTTACGGCTGGATTATCACCCATAATCCCCCGCCCACACCGCGGTCGGCGACCTCAAAGCCATTACATCACAATAGAAAAAGTATTGCTGAAAAGAAACAGCTGTGTCACACGCAAGTCCATCGCGCGTGCTCCTATTTATTGGCGCGTGCAGGGGTTGGTTTTTTCGATGATTGCAGACGTAAATGCATCGAGCGGACGCGCGTCTGCCAAACAGACGCGCGTCATTGTCAGATTACTGTAGAATAATAAGTTTTTTTGGCGCTTTATAAAACGCTAGCGCCAAGTGCCAATGGCGCCACGACATCATAGCGCCAAGCGACAAAAGCGCCATGGCGCTTTTCCGTAGCACAGCGCCGAGCGCCAATGGCGCCACAGCAAAAAGGCGCCAAGCGCCAAAAGCGCCATGGCGCTTTTTGCTTTGGCGCTAGCGCCAAGCGCCAGCGCCATGGCGCTTTTACATCACTAAATGTACCTAAAATGTGAAACAACCGATAAAGATAATTTTAATTTTTTATGCCCTGTTTCCGGGTATTTCACACGACTTTTGACACCGTTACAGGTGTGCGAGTGCGCGGGCTCTCTGCGCTTGGCGCTATCTTTCGGTAACTTCGCCAACGAAAAGTCTCTGTTCGTGGACGAGCGCATCGGCAGTCTGCTGCACGAGCGCGTGTACAATGTGGTCGCCGCATTTGTCGACGCCATGCACGAGCTGGTCAAGCTCAGGTGAGGTCTCGCGCCTGGAAAAACTGTCCTTATTGTATGGGTGTCCTTATTGTGAGGGGTGGAGGAAAAAAGCTTTTTTTAAATATACCGTGCATCCTCGAATAAAACCTCAGAGGGGTTTTTTTCGTCCGAAGTTTTTTGTGTGGGGGGTAGTCGAAGTGGAGTTTTTTCTTACAACTTGCGAAAATCCATTTAACAGTTCGACAGTTCAAGAACAACAACAAAAACAATGTATTCTTGTTAAAATTGATGTTATTTTGTGTTCCAGACCTAGCTTTATTTATTCTGTCTGTTTTCGTTTGTCTCTCGTCTTTTTAATCGATGGTGTTTAAAAATTTTGCTGCATTCTTTACCCAAGGGGGGCGTAATTTTACCTCACCTGGCCCACAAGGACATGGGGGAGTTAATCGAGGATATACGGTAGCTACTAAATATGATGTCATCCCTGAATACAAATCATTATATCGCGTCACAGGCAGCTGGGCGGCACCGAAACCGCATCTGGCAATCCATCCACCGGCCTGCGGCCCACCGAATTGGACCTCGGCGGTTCGGACGGCGCCAGACCGTCGGTCAGCGGCGACAGCACGAACCTGGTGTCGCTGGTCAAGGACAGGAAGGTGCTCATGGCCATGGCCAACTGCGAGCACGTGCTCAACGTGTCCCTGGAGAAGGTGGCCGCCGCGCTCGCAGACGCCGGCGTGGAGGACACGCAGACTATTGTCAAGGTGCGGTTTACTGTAAATATCTTGTGTTTGTCTCTTTTGGCCCGCGCACGCTAGTTGACATTTATGTCAACTAAATTCAACTAAATTTTGGTTTATAATGTCATTTCAACCTTCCTATGTGATAAAGCATAGTTGATTTTTTCGTGACAATTTACTTTGTTTCCGTTAAGTTGGCGCTTTCAGCAATTTTTTTGTGTCATTTAGTTGACATTCAGTTGACACGAATCTGCGATGTCAACTAGTGTGTGTTGGCCCCTTTGCTTCGTTTTTGTCATTCGTTTCTTGATTATCACAGAGAGTCGGCGATAATGTGCACTCGATGTGGGAACAGCTGCAAATGGCTTACGTGAACTCAAAGTGCTCGCCGCTGTCCAAGCTCATAGAACAGGCCGATTACGTCACTTGTTCCGAAGTAGAAGGTGGGATGCACTACTATTTCGTTGTTAAGACTAGCTGCCTCATTGATGTTTTGCGCGGCGGTGTGCCACAGCGCATGTATGCTCTCAGCGCATCTAAACTCTCAGTGCATCTATGCACTGAATGCGCGGCGGCACGATCAAAGGCCGCTCCGCGCCCCAGTGCATGCGTCCGGCGGAGTTACGCTATTGCAAACACAATGGCACAAATGAACCAGGCACATTCTGGCAGTGCCGATAAGTGGCAATTTCTCAAACAATTTTCAACTAAGATAGGGAATTTCAACTAAAAAAATTCATATTGTTTTCAATTTCATAAATATTTATAAAATATTTCATATTATTCGATTTGCATGTGTAAATATTGATGTATTAACTATCTTTCAAACACTACCTAGATTGATCTTTGATTGTGCCGCCGCGCTTAGGGTGCATAGATGCGCTGATAGACTCCACCGTTTCTCGCCGCAGCCATCTCGGTGTCGTGCTGCAACGTGCTGCTGCACCTGGTGAGCGTGCGCGCCGAGCTGCACCTGAACGCGTCGCAGCGGTGCGTCGGCGCCATCATGTCCGCCGTGGCCGCCGGCGCCGCCCAACTGTACGCCGACTCGCTGCAGTCGATCAAACAGGCCGAGGATGCTGATCAGTGCGCGCCTGGCGGCCCGGCGACTCAGGTGTGCCCTGCTAGTGGTGCTTATAGCACTATGGGATTGTGAAACATAGCTGCCCCACTTTCAGGTTGTCGCCGATGCGAGCGCCTTTGAGGAAGCCACTTGCTCTTATCTGAACCCCTCTGATCGGTATTGTGACATTTGTTTTTTTTGCCCATCTCCCATAATAAAACATCTGACTTCTCTCTCATTTCAGGCAAGAACTTCGCGCGGCCAGAATGCAGTTAGCCGAATCTGCTAATTCAGAGTGAGTTTTTTTATAAAAAATAAAAAACGATTAATTGTTACACTGATCCTGCTCTAACACTGGATTTTTACAGTGTTGTTGGTGACTGTCTGGATGAATTCCGACAGCGGATGCGCGTTGCCTTGGTCAGTCTGAGGAATTTGGACAATTCCCAGGCATCCACTGTGTAGATATTTGTCTTGAGTTGTGTACGAGTGGATTGAATTGTGATGCAAAATATTTATTTACTTATTGTGATATTCTTGGGATGTATTTTTTATCTTTTCTTGTACTATCAGCGCAATGAATTAAAAGTTATTCGCATTTCAAATACAGTATTTACCTATTTATTAGTACCACTATCGGGCCCACTTCCCAAGGTTGCGAGGTGGCAAAAAAGTAACTGGACAGAAAATATTTAGAAGCGCATAGAGTTTGGTTAAAAATGATTGTTGTTCCATGATACCACTGTATACTTATTTGCATGAATATAAATATCTTACAACTTCCCACTTTCACTTGACAACTTGCGGAATTGGCACCGGTCTATTCTCGTTGACAATCAACCCCCAGCTACTATGCCCTACCTTATCATCACATTTTCACCACCACTTTCATTTCTTCCTATCACAACCAGACCAGACCAACATGTCTACCGAGGTGGGCTCCAGCGTGGACACCGACGCGTCCACCTCAAGTGCCCCAGCGGTTGGAGGCGCCCCGTTGGCTGATGCCCTTGGCGAGCCATTGAAGAAACTGGATCTTTTGCTCGATGAGCTGCAGTTGGTTCTTGGTTTTGCGGTTTGGTGATGCGTGTTTGTTTGGAAATTTCTGAATTGAGTGTCTGGATTCTTCTACGTATTTTTATTAGGATTTGTGTATTTTTCGCCGGCGTTTATACAACCTTGTGTAACTTTTTCTGTGCTTTTAATGAGAGGCGCCTAGGACTATTATGTACACGTATATATTTAACCTGCGCGAACTGAATTATGAATTAAGATGTTTCCCTTTTCATTGCTCTCTTTTAAAATTGCAGAGCTCGACAGGAGCACGTGACTATGTTGTTGGATGAGCAGAGCGCCAATTGCGACAGCGAGACGTACGCGGCCGCACACAAACTGGTTTGTCAGCTATCACAGTTCACTTCAATGGGAGTTCAGTAGTGTGAGCGGGCCTGTGTCATTCCACATCTAAACCCATCCCACATCCTGGCCCAGAAATTGGATGTCTGTTATATTTGATGCGTATTCCTTGCATTTTTGGTGGATAATGAATGCAAAAAAATGTTGATGATGAAAAAGTGCTACATTAAGAGTCACTTTCGATGACTCGGTGATTTCCCAGGTCAAAGTTGTAGTAAATAACACTGACTGCACTCAATAGTTGTCAACTGTCATGTCTTAACACATGTGGTGTCAAATTGCCTTCAACCACTCTAACATGTTATATTAGATTGATTACCTTGTGTCATCATGACTTTCTTGAAATTCCCTAAATTAAATAGTCTATTCGAGAGACAAAGTAGATTTAGATGTGTGGTGGGTTTAGATGTAGGATGAGCCTACGTCGTGTGAGCTGCCCCCTAAATATCTACCTATATGTCTGATGGAAGTTTTTCGCAAAGTGTGGTATAGAATACGACTTTTATTTATGTACTCGATGAAAGTTGATAATATAATTAATAATAAATTTGTTTTAATGGTAACTAGGTAGAGCTGGCCGGCGCTTTTTCAACCGTTAAAAAAACATAGAATCGTATTTAAAAATGTTTTAATTCTGCTTTCTCATTTACTAATTATCTTGCATTTTTTGCGCACAAGCGCGCAATCTTTCATACGCCCTTAATCCAAAATCCATTCAAACCCCCCACTATAACCATACTCAGATGCTGCGCACGCACGTATACTACAGGAAGCTGGTCATGGCGCGCAAGAGCATGTTGGAGCTGCACTCGCGCTCGCAGAAACTCAAGGCCAGGGCTAACAAACTCAGGCAGATCGCAGAAGCTCGCAGACTTAAGATGGAACGGAGTGAGCAGGCCATTTTGGCTAGACCTGTCAGGGATAAGTGATTTTGTGGTGTTAAGTGTGCTATTTATGGCTGTGATTACCTCAGGTGATGATTTCTAATGGGTGGTTTACTTTCACTTGGTGCTTTTTCCCTTTTTGAGTGCCTTTATTTTGGTGAGCGTCGTAGGCCGTTGTAGCAAATAGTTTGTAAAAGTAGCACTATTTATCGTTGTGTGAGTAGTATTTTACAATGATATAATATTTTTACAGTGATATATTTGTTTTGTGCACTACCGTAAGTTCGAATAAACCTAGTGCTGGCACACATTGGCTTATCGATACGTGGTCGGTACAATACACAGTCGCTAGCGCGCTGTGACAGTGACAATTCTCCAGCTGTCATTACCGAAAGCATTGGGCTACTTATTGTCGCCTCCTTATTGTTGATGCAACCATTTATCCGTGCCGTTGCTTCGCAGGTGTTTTTGTTGCGTCCGGTTTGTTGGGTGACAACATGCCGCAGAACGAGTACGTCGAGTTGCATCAGAAGCGGCACGGCCGCCGCCTCGATCATGAAGAGCGCAAGTGCGTTGCTTTTCGTACATTACTGCCCTGGTGCCAATTCCACCAAAAATGAGCGGTGAAATATGATAAGTGTAAAATTTCAAAAACAGATAACAGGAAGATGACTATATTTATACAACTTTATTTATTTATACAATTTATGACTTTTTACAACTATATTTAGGGAAGTACTTTTAAATGGAAACAAAACAAAATTTTTTTATTAAAAATGAATATTTTTGGTTAAAAAATACTTTTTTAAATTTATCATTTTCTTTTTACCAATTTAACATTTACAATCTGTTTTAAAGTTTTTCACTCCCAATTTCACTCCACCAGTTGCTAAAGTGTCCCCTGGATGAAATTACTAGTTTCCTCATGTCAATTGCAGGCGAAAGCGGGAGGGTCGTGCGGCGCACAAGCAGGCCAAGGTGGCTAAGAAACTGCGCGGCATCAAGGCCAAGCTGTACAACAAGAAGAGGTTCAATGAGAAGGTGCAGATGAGGAAATTGTCGGTTCATTGTGCGGAGATTGTTTTCGGGATCCGGTGTTTTGTCGTGTGGCGTGGTGTGTTCCATATGGTGCGAGTTCCTGTTAGTGTAAAGGCCAGTGTCAAATGTCATGTAAGATGTCATAAAAAATGTGTAAATTGTGATGCAAAGTTCAGTAATAACAATTTTGATTGACATTTTACATGAAATTTGTCACTTGCCTTTACACATTGCAGGGTTTGGGACTGTCCCTGGTGCTCCACGCTTGTTTGACGGAGTCAAATTTCACACATTTTTAAATGTCCTATCACGTGACATTGACCTGACGTATTTTAGAATGGGGATGAACCGGGGATTCATTAGAGAGATGTGCCAATCATTTAAATATCACCCCTATGTAAATATTTACATTTGCACTTGAAAAACACGTGATTTAACCGTGATTTCTATGAATCTCTCACCAACTGAATCCCACCCAGTACCACAATCCCTTCCACTCTCCCAGGATCAAGCAGCACGACGAGCGCGAGCAGTCTAGCTCCAAGAAGCCGGACACGAACGAGGAGAACGCCGTGCCCGCCTACCTGCTCGACAGGGAGCAGCAGACCACCGGCAAGGTGCTCAGCAACATGCTCAAGCAGAAGCGCAAGGAGAAGGCCGTATGTTCTTTGTGGTTGTAGATAAAGACCGTATTTCCTCGGAATGGCCCTCGGGTTACTATTTCGCTCAGTAAATTTTGAGGAGGGTAAATTCGAGGGGGGTTCTTTCGTCAGAAATTTTTCTGATGGGGCGTAGTAAAGAATAGGCTTTTACATACCCAAAACTCACAGTAAATGTGGCCAAAAGGGGGGTAATTCGGGGAATACGGTAGTTGTTGTACTTTCGACATTTAAATTAGCATTACGTGTTGGTGTTTCGCAGGGCAAGTGGGAAGTGCCGCTGCCCAAGGTTAAAGCCGTCAGTGAAGCTGAAGCGTTCAAGGTCGTGAAGACTGGAAAGTCGAGACGTTCGTTGCATCTTATTTTTTTAAATCAAGTAATGTTTATTCAGGTCATTGTTGATTTATCCACGGTGCAGGCAAATCGTGGAAGCGCATGTGCACGAAGGTGACATTTGTGGGCGACGGTTTCACCAGAAAGCCACCAAAGTATGAGAGATTCATCAGACCCATGGTGCGTGCCTCTAACCATTTCCGTTTCTCGCGCTTTTAACATACCGTATTTGATTGAATAATTCCCATCGGATAATTCCCCCTGTTATAAAAGTGTGGAAAAAATAATCCCCCCTTAGACATATATTCACATTTTTATGTCCGATTTGAACAAAAATAGATGCTATTTTGTTAAAAATGCATATTTCATGAGAAATGAGTTTGTAGAACTAATTTGCTCGGAAATTTAGACAAAGAAATAACCCACCCGCCTTTGAGTAATTCCCCGTTTGAAATTCCCTCCTCAAACAGAAATCTTCAAATACACAGGCGCTGCGCTTCAAAACTGCCCACGTGACCCATCCGGAATTGCGGACAACCTTCAGTCTACCCCTGATCGGCGTGAAAAAGAACCCCACGAGCGCGGCGTACACGTCGTTGGGCGTCATCACCAAGGGCACCGTGATCGAGGTGAATGTCAGCGAGCTCGGCCTCGTCACCCAGGGTGGTAAGGTCGTTTGGGGAAAGTATGCGCAAGTCACCAATCACCCAGAGAATGATGGATGTATTAATGCTGTTTTGTTGGTTTGAGTTATGTTGACTGAGGTATTTTTAGTTGTGCGTGGCTCAGATTTTATTATTATTTATCGGGTGGAGAAGTGGCGATCGTTTTGAAAGAAGTGAGGTACGGAACAACAATTTTGTCGGGCTTATTATCAGAGTTACGATGAAACTGTATGCCAACTGTATTTGTTTACAAACAAAACAGAAAAAGACATTACACTTTAGTCTCGTTAAAAAATTACGGTAATCACAAAAATCCGTTAACAATCAAAAATCACATGAAACAGCGCAACCTCAAAACGTGCACAGCCAAAATCAGAGTCAAAAGTGTGTTGAAAACGCGGCAGCCGGCCGCCTCACCGGTTTGCTCTGTTTCCTTGCGATGTCGGCCATTTTGTCTCTGCTTGTCGACTGACGTTCGCTGGGGGGCGGGGTCGGTGGCGGTGTTCATTTGCGGTGATTTCTCCTGGCGGCCGCCGTTCGCTTTGGCTTCGCCGTCGGCTTGCAGTTCGCCCGTCGGTTGCCTTCTGGTCGATGTTGCACTGTGTTTGGTGGTGCGTGGTGGTAATTGGCCCACACACGCTAGTTGACATCGACACCAAATGTCAACTGGTGCCGATCCCGATCCAAAGCTTGCCGATGAGTGGACGAACGACGTTCAAATGCAATCTTTGAACTAGGAACGGAACCAGTTGACGTGTGTAGGGCCAATGTTCCCGAAGGAATTATCACATCTACCGTATATACTCGATGAATTCCCACGCCTTGAATAATTCCCCCCTCTTAGGCGAGTGAGGAAAAAATTATTCCCCCGTCGAATAATCCCCCCCCCCTTTAGGCATATGATAAAGTTTTGCATCAAATTTGAACAAAAATTACATGTTATTTAGTAAAAACGCTAATTCCTTGAAATCAGTTCATAGAAACATGCTTGAAATTTTTAACGAAAAAATTAATTCCCCCTCCCCCTTGAATAATTCCCCCGTTCGAATAGTTCCCCCCTCAAAAACGTCTGACGAAAAATAATTCCCCGTGGGATTATTCGTGTATATACGGTATATGGGCGAGGACATCAACGGTACCACAATTTTTGACACTGCAAGTGCCTTTTCCAGGTCCGCGTACTTACCGTATTTACTTGAATAATTCCCCGTGTCGAATTATTCCCCCCTCTAAGACAAATGAGGAAATAATAATCCCCCCCTCAAGAGATTTGCTAATTGTGTTGTGCCCAATTTTACAAACAGGGTAATTCTTGTTTTGATAATCCGGCGTTTCTATTGGTGGTTGTAAATTCGGGAGATATTTAGTTTTGACGTATTTACTTACAAGCAAGAAGGAAGTGTTCATGAAACTTCAATGAATGAGATGCAGTTTAAAAAATTTTAAAAATAGTTTCAGTTTTTAACAATAGCTCGTCTAATAAAAATACCATTTTCAAGATGACAAGTGATCCTGCACCCGTTCTCAGATTTTATTTGGAAAATCCACATGAAGTGAGTGTCAGTTGCCTGGTCAAATAGGGCCCCCAATAGCTGGATGTCAACTGAATTCATGACAACTAAATTTGGGTTATTATGTAATTTTAACTTTCCTATGTGTTAGAGCATACCGTATATACTCGAATAATTACCCGGGGGAATTATTTTTCATCAGACGCTTTTGAGAGGGGAACTAATCAAGGGGGGGGGGGGTGGATTATTATTTCGTCAAAAATTTGAGCATGTTTCTATTAACTGATTTCATGAAATATGCTTGTTTCTGTTAAGCGTGATGCTTAGAACATTTTTTTTGTTATTTAGTTGGCATTCAGTTGACAAACGTTCGCGATGTCATCTAGTTTTTGCAATTTTTCGATGCTTTACAAATTGCAGCCGCTCGCGTCACGCTGTTCTGATTTCTCCTAACGTAATTTTGCACTTGCAGATGAAAGGGCTGCATACTAATACACCACAAAAATTTGGGAAACTCATAAATCTTGAGTTTACCAGAATGGAAAATTAAGTCAAATGTGCTCAAAACAGATTTATAAGTTTCCCAAGTTTCAGTGGTGATTATTATAGTTACAGTGTGTGATGCGATCTGGTGCCAGTCGTAAAATGGCAAATGCGACGTAAATTGGCAAAAGTGAAGTGAAATGGCAAAAGCTAAGTAAAAAATAAAAATAAAAATTAATTTATCTCCGCTTTTTCCATTTTACTTCTCAATTCAGTTCGCTTTTGCCATTTTACTTCTCAATTCACTTCGCTTTTACTTCTCAATTCACTTCGCTTTTGCCATTTTACTTATCACTTCTAAATTTGCGGAACTGGCCCCAGGCATAGTATAGTAACCCCCACGTGTAGCCACTACTAAATAGTATGAACCACCAACCGCACTGGCTTGTCGTCGATGTCCAGGGGCGCGGCGAGCCGCTTGCACTCCGTGGGGTAGTAGGGGTCGTTGTTCCGCTCCGCCAATTGCTGCAAGTTGCTGAACGTCAACTGGTTGTACCGCCGCAGGAATTCGCCCGCGTTCTCCGCGCACAGCGTTTTCATCGTTTTCGACTGGCACTGCGTTTTTACCAGTGTGTGGTTGACATTGCGAGTCGGTTTTGGGGCGGGTAGTGCTTGCCTTGAGGTTGCAGTGTACGTATTCGCAAATGACCGCCATGTTTGCGGCCTTGGCCAGCAAGTTGTCGGTGCGCTGGGCGATCTCCAAGTTCAGCTGCGCGTTGGTGTACGTGGTGTTGGAGCCGCACTCAGTGCGGCAGTTGAGCGTCATGATGGCCGAGTAGTCCTTTGCGCAGCGCGTGCCCTGGATGAACTCTCTGTAGGCGTCGACGCACATGAACTGCACCGTGCTGGCGAAGTGCGACGGGCCTGCGATTCGTACAGAGCATTGCTATTCTGATTTCTGCTTGCGCGCACTCAAATGTGCCGACTTACCAATAGTGATCGTGCAGTTGTGCGTGCATTGCTGGGCGTCTATGGCCGCTTGGCAATACTGCGCGATTTCGCGTTCGTTGGACAGCGTGTGGTCGATCAGGCCGGTGGGCAGCAGCTTGGGCGCGTTGCCCTTGAATTGCTCGTGCAGCGCGGACAGCAGGCACTGCTGGTGGCACGTCATCGACGGGTTCAGGCTGTCCCTGTGTGCGTGACACTTCCGGTTTGGCTCGCTGCCAATTGGCACGCGATCTAGATGTGATATTTACGTACTGTTTGATGTATCGTCTGTGCAGTCGGCGGCTGTACGTGTGCAAGTGACCGGCCGTTCTGGCGTCACACGTCGATAGATATCTCCATATGCATGCTGCGGCGGTGCAGTGCAATACGTTTAATCTTGATGATGTATTTAGTATGTAGTGATCGGATGGTGCCATTGCCATGGCGCCATTGGCGCCTGGCACCATTTTTCCTGGACCTTTTCCTTCACTACTAGTAAATATGTAGGGTCTATATATTAACTTTTGTTTCCGTGATGGCTCTAGGGGTGATCGATTCACATGTTGCGCATACAAGACGACATAAGTTCAGTTGACTCACTTTTACCAGGAGATAATGTCATCGCTAGCCAAAATTAGCATGACATTTTCGTTCGATTTTTAATTAGTGTGTTTCTAAGTTACTAAGGACACCCAGTAAATTCTCATTGAAACCAACCAATGAAAACCACATCAAAAATTCCGCGCATCTGAATGAGCCTGTAGCGTTGCATCTGACTTCAGCTATGTCAGATTTGCAGCGCCGTTTTGTCCATGGATAGTTCTGGGTAATTTCTGTAGTTTAATAACATTTTGTCTGTCTTGAATATGTTATGATCGAATTCTGTAATGGGCCAGGTGTTTTCTACTCGAGTAGAAATAATGGCGTCGTTTGAGCATACGTGCCGGCATACGTGTAGATAAATATTTCTACCATAAAAAATAATGTGTGTTATCAATGTTTCACTGAAAAAATAACGCCGACATTCATCACATGCTTACTACCTCTGAGGAAAAAAAATACATGAACAGCGGGACCACCGTGAGCGCGGTCGGCAGTCGAATTACATTGTTAATGGTATAAACGATGTAAAGGTAAGCTGGTTATGGAATAGGGCACTTGTTCTGATTTCCTTCCTGCGCGCCGCCGATGCGGCGCTCCGAGCAAAACGCTTGTGACATATTTTAGCGGCCACAATGCCCCCTACGGCCCGGGACGGCAGAAGTTTTATGCGAGTCTGGGCCGGACACATCGGAACCAGTTACGAGTTTTTATGCCCCCCCCCCTCCCTTCGCTCGACGTAGGAAATAGGCTTAGAGAAAGGATTTCGAAATTGCGGTAGCTACGTTCCGAACCGGTGCGACACGCGCGCGCGGCCGAAAAAACTCGCAGCTATGCGGACTTGCTGCTGTGTTGTTCAGCTGTTAATGGTGCCATACTTGGGGTATTGTTTTGTGGTCTAGAAATATCCTGTCGGCGACTAAATGCCTCAATATTTTGACATTGGATGGATCGCTTATGGTGTTAGGATTCTAATTTCCAATTCTATCGCGCCACGCTGTGATAACACGACGTCCCTAAATTCGGGAACCTATCTTTTCCTAGTCCCACCCAAACAACTCTGCGTGCAGCGCGGCGGCGCAGTTTCCGCGTACAGCCGCGCAGCGGGCGCGTTCACGTCGGCGCTGGGCAACTCGCGCCCGCCGCTAAATCCCATCTGCGCGCGGCCGCAATGAGTGATAATTTATGTAAAAATGAGCAAAACCGGCCAATATGCTCGGGTGCAATTTATACAGGAGCCGCATGCGATGTGACAAGTTGTGCCTCTCGCGGCAATGGAACAAGTGTGGATGTGAACGAATTTACATAAATGTAAGCGGCCGTGGACGCGGTCGGTGCTGCGCGCTTCCACAGAACGGGATTGCGTTTGAAGCGTGGCGCTGCGCACTGCGCTGCAGCGGTTGCCAATTGCTCGCGGCGGCCGCACCTGAACCAGCCGCGGCGTATAAAGTTGCGCTGAGGCCTTTCACGACACGTCATTATTCATGTGAATTTTGCGTGTGATTAGCGGCCACCCCAGGTGGGCTGGAAAAGACACAGACGTACTTCCCGGTAAAATAAAATTGCCATCAAAGTAGCTCGATACTTCGGCGGAACTAAGATTAAGGTAAAAAACCCATATGCTACATAGATACGGGGTGAGGTCCTGGATGCTAGGGGGTTCTATGCTACCTAAAAACAAAAACAAATAGATGTCTGAAGGAATTGTCTGTCTTCCTGCAGGGGTACCGTTTGAAAAATCGAAAGCGTTCACTCCTAAAATCAATCCTAGCTGCGACCTCACAGATAGAAAATACGTATCTACCTATGTATTTATTTATTCATTCTCACGTAAAACCTAAAAGCCCACACATACCGTATATCCTTGAATAAGACCCCCCCCTCGAATAATACCCCCCCTTGAATAACACCCCCCTGTTGGCCATGTGAGGAAAAAATAACGCCCCCCCTTGAATAACTCCCCCCTCTTGAATAAGTCCCCCCTCTGGGTAAAACGATCGATGAGCAACACACGAAAATGAAAACGAGACAAACAGAAAAATAAAGCTATGTCTGGGCTGATTCATCGAATGCAAATGGGGTTTGGTGTGTGAAACGAAAAATAGAAAAGAATGTTAGCCGACGGCCGGGACGGCACAACAGATACATTTTGTGTACGCAGCGTATGCATACCTACACGCCGATGAACACGAATTTTAGGATGGATACGTTGTTTTTGTTCTTGTTGAACTGGTCATTTTGCTGCATTAGATGTGTTGACGGAATGCATACAAACAATGAATAAAGTGAAAGTTTTCCTGGAAGTTCTGAGGAAAAAATAACTCCCCCCCTTGAATAGTACCCCCCCTTGAATAACTCCCCCCTCCAAAACCTCTGACGAAATAATAACGCCCCTGGGGTCTTATTCAAGGATATACGGTATTTACGACTTTTTTCAAAAGTCGTATTACCTACTGAAAAAATGAGGCAAAATTTTAGGCAAGTTAAACATAACTTAAACTGACTGGGCCGTCTCAACTGAACATCCCAAAATAAAGGCTATCACTCGCTCGAACCATCCCCGATTGACATTATTCATGGGGAGTAGTTTAGAAGCTAAAACGCCGTCCAAGTATGTATTTCTGTATCACTTGCACTGTCAGCCCCAGGCGATGGTGGGTTTACGCACACGCGATGCTTGTGCGTTCCAGCGCACTTTTCGCAGTATATTTTTTGTCAAGACACACTATTTATTAGTGATGAAATCCTGCCATGGACTGGTGGTGGTGTTGGCGATTGCGCCAAACAACTTATAGTCAAGGGACTGGACGCTGTGCACACGATGCTACCGTATCCAACCAGAATAGTAAGCCAGATATTTGAAAGTGATACATGATGTCACTATGAAATAGTTCAGCTCAGAAATAGGCCCATGACTGTTTTCATCTAATAGTGTTAACATACATATAACAGTATTAGCGATAGACACTTTCTGGTGCTCGCCGCTGACGTCTCTGGCGCTGAATTTTATATTCCTCAAAGAAAAATTTCGGTGCCAGTGTCAAACCTCGCACCTATTGGGTGCTGGCACATGCGCCATTAGTATTTTTAGTGATGCTGTTGCCATTTCCCATATTTGTTCTGTGCAAATGCTTCCATATCTGATTCAATATAGCTGTGTGGTAGCAGCCATCGGGGAACACTATGAAGCACTAACCAACCAAAACCACTCAACCCTCAAATCCAACAATGCTTTTTTCAAAGCGCTGGCGCCAGGACCCGTGACGGTTTTTGCATCACTAACCCCTTTTCAAGTTGAGACTAAAATATGTACATAGTAAAGAATGTTGGGACAGCGGGGTGGAACGTCTCCGGCCTACGTCAAGCAACACCAGGGAAGTATGCCTTTAAGCAATGGGGTCATAAAATGTATGCAAAAGCAGCCCACGCTGTCATTCTTCCACCGATGTTAAGAACTCGTGCAAAAAAACAACAGAAACTGAAATCACTAGCATTTTAAATAAGGGAAAGGGCGCAGCAGTTGAATAAAGAGTGTATTCGAGATGTTCGGTTAAAAAAATTGTTTTTGTGAAACGCGTTTTTATCAGGCTAGCAATTTCAGGATTTTCAGCAATCTTATCGAAAACTAAAAGCTCCGAAGGTGTTCTGGCACAGAAGTTTTGGCACTGCTGCATTATACAGCACAATGCCCTTTCCCGCTGACTTACATAAAATAGAGCTTTCTCATCAATAAGTAATGACCTAAAAAAAGGCGCTCCGTCCCGAACATTTGTCTCCAACCTTTTTAACTTGATGCTCGTGCTTGATCGATTTTCTTCCGGTTCATCGCTTGATTATAACTCAGAACGATCGCAGCGTATGATAAAATCAGAGTTGTTAAAAGTACTCAACTTTTCTCTAAGTAAACGTAAAGTATTTTTATTTTACTCACGGCTGAGTACAGAAAACTTCAAGTAATTTTTTTTAGTTTTACACTGCGTAAAAGATGAGGAAACGTAAACGTATTTACTCAGTACTCGAGTATACGTATTGCTCGAGTAAACGTAAATACCTTTCAACAACTATGGATAAAATCCGCTCGAGCGCTCAGCCAGACTAAGGAGGAATGAAAAAATGCTTCGAAAATGAACGGCCGGCCATGAGCATCGGCGATGAGTGGAAAAATAAAGCGAATTGACTGCTAAGTGAGCGGGCGGGCTGTCCGAGAGCTGTTGTCATTAGCGCCATGCATGCAAAATGAAATGCCACGCGGCAGCGATGCGGCTTCAGCGCGCAGCGCACTGCGAACAGCGACTCGCGGCCGGTTCTGCTCACCGCGGAGCTGTTCGACTACCTGAATGCTAATGGCTCTGCAAAAGCCGCGAGGATTGATAGAAATTATTTTTTACAATCCAAATGGCATTTTAAAAAGCATTCTGTGATGCCGCCCCGCGCATTAACATTCAGTAACACGTTTCAAATAATTACCGAATATTTCTAACTTGACCGTATTCCCTCGAATTAACTCCCCTTGAATTACCCCACTCGAAATACCCCCAGGTGTTTTCGAGCTGGAGAAAAAATAACCCCCCTCGAAAAACTCCCCTCTGGAATGATGTACATCGTGTATGGAATGTACATTATGTATTTTTTTGCTGCCAGTTTGCATCGCAGCTACACATATACACTAGTTTGTAGAGCAATGTACGTTGTATGTCCCAATTTGTCCTATTTAAGTACGTTTATTACAGGTTTTAGGTATGTAAAAGCGTGCTCCTTACTATGAATTCTACGAAATTTCTGACGAAATAATAACCCCCCCCCTCGAAATACCCCCCTCAAAATTTCCACTCTGAAAAAATAAACCCCCTGGGGGTATTTATTTCGAGGAAATACGGTATATATATCTATGCCACACCATTTTCTACACCATTGATACATTCTGTCCTCCCTGGGTAGTATTTTTACGCATGAAGCTAATTTTCTGAAACGCATTAGCTACAAACGGGTCGTTTCACATGGAGCAATGAAGTTAGGCTAGTCTGCAAGCATGAGATAACTGTTTTCCGTAAATATGTTGCGGACACACAAACACAACACATGGGAGCCAACGCGCGCGGGCTGCATTCCACTGTTTATATCGCAATACGGATGTTGTGTACTATTTATTCATGAAAGAGGAACTCAACGTCCAACCAGGGCAAAACACCAACTTTTTGCCGCAAAAAAGACCACAGCGCATCCGAGAGTACCTACAGGTATTTTCACATTTCACTCGGCCGCACAATGGGACATGCGTCGGAGATCCATGCATGGAATGCTTCCGGCGGCGGCGAGGCACGTACTCGTGCTCAAACAGCGGGGAGCTGTCGTTGCCGCGGCGGCAATAGCATCTGCCTCATAATGCTCATGTAAACGGAGGGCGGAGAATGTGCCGCCGCGCACACTAGTACACAACCGTAATTTGGGAAACTCATAAATCTGTTTTGAGCACGTTTGAGTTTACCACAGTGAGGAGCCTGTCAACTACTTTGTACGGCGATTAAAAATACGTCATTCCGGTAAACTCAAATGTACTCAAAACAGTTTTATGAGGTTCCCAATGGTGTAAATATTAGTGCGCTTGACCACAATGGCGCTACACACGGTAGTTGACATTACTTTTTGGACATCGATTGCGTCAACTCAGAGTCAACTGGGGTTTTTTAGTTGACCCTGGCACTTTTTAGTTGAAAACTTGCACAATTTTTTGTGTCAACTGGAAAATTTGGGCCTAACTACCCAAAAAAAGGTTAACGCGTACGCAGTTGCATAAATGTCTACTAAGAAATAGGTTGCGTCAACTAAATGGGGTTGACTCTGAGTTGACACTGGAATTGATGTCAACTACTGTGTGTAGCGCCGCTGTGCCGCGGTGGTCGCGTCGCGTATCATATTGCGGCGGCGATCTGACCGGCCGCGCGGCCACAATACGAGTCGTCGCCCCGCCGTTCGCGCATGCATCACCGCGCCGCGTGAAACCTTACGCTGTTATTATTTAGCACTTGGGCGGGTCGAGCCGACAGCTGGGACGGCGGCCCGACTGTATTCGATTGTACACTTGTCTATTTACTACGATTTCAAATTGAGCGTGGATTGCGTTGCCGGAAGGAAACTGCGTAGAAGCTATTCACAATGGCTTAATGAGCATACTATGATTAGTCTAATAACGGCTGTGATGTGCAGAGTTGTTAAAAGTACTGAACTTGTTTGAAAGTAAACGTAAACATGAAGTATTTGTTTTTACTCACTACTGAGTACAGAAAACGTAAAGTCAATTAGAGTAAATTACTTTTGTTCACATAAAACGTAAAAGTAAGTATTTTCAGAAATTTCGCCCAAATTTACGCTCAAAATCACGAATTCTCAAACTTTTCACCCTTAAATTCACCAGTTAATGCGTTTTTGCACATTTTTGAAAGCTTTTTTGGATATTTTTTTCCTATTTTTAGCTTTTTTCTCCTTTTTCCATTTAAGCCTTGAAAAAGCCAATATAAAGGCCTGTCTAAAATACGTTTTCTGTACCTTTTTTTATTTTCGGGGTATTATAACCGGTATTATTTTCGGGGGGAAACGTATACGTATTTACGCAGTTCTCGAGTATACGTATTTATCGAGTAAACGTAAATACTTTTTAGCAACGATTGTGCTGTGCTGCCGGCTCACGCAAAAACAGTTAATAACAGTACATATCTTAATGACGAATGGTGGGCAAGGGCCCTTTGTGCTACACCGTGTGGGTATTTTATTTATGGGTTCCTAAGTCCTTGACAGAGAATATGGAGAATGACAATTTGAATTTCATCCAATAACTCGCGGCGATATTTTACAGGGTCATTCATGCAGATAGCGGCACAAGTATTTTAGGTAGATATAGAAAGAGTCGATGCAAGCGGCACACCGCAAGGAAGGAAGGCACAAGCCGATCGGGGGGCATAATCTCAGTCTAACGGATGACTCAAGATGGGAAATATGATTGGATGAAAATAGATTTTATTTTTCACAATTTTTAACATGCAGAATTTAAAATTTTTTATGTAATGTGAAATTTTACATACATTTGAAATTTTGTATAAAAATTTTGATTTCTAATTTTGACCATTCAATTTTTTTGTGTCTAACCCTGAATGAGTCTGATTTCGGGCTTAAACATTTTTTGAAAATGCTTGTTTTTTTTGGATTTTTGAGTATTGAATCTTATATGACAACCATCTACCGTATATCCTCGAATAAGACCCCAGTTGTATTATTTTTTGACGGAGTCTTTGACAAAGGAGTTATTCAAGGGGGTTCTTATTAGAGGATATACGGTAATTATTTCCTGCCCACTGCACTCAGCATACAGAAAAAATTAAAAATTTATTTAAAAATTAGAATTATCGAGTTTCTGATTTCCACCGCTGTGTACGACGCACCGGCTCGCCGCATGATTTAGTTAGCTTAGTTTGTCTTGCACGCTGCCTCATATTTATGTATTTGCGCTGCAGCTGATGTCGGCTATGAGACTTAGGTAGATTTAGATGGAATACAGTTGCGAAGCGGCTCGGGCAAAAGTTGCTCGGCACCGGGCCAGCGCGCGTTTGAACATTTTGTCGTCGCAAACGCGCAAGGTCAACATTCACCAGCTGTTTCTGCACTCCAGCGAATGATTGTTCACTGCAGTGCAGCGGCGGCATGAGCGCGTTTATGCGACACAGTGATAAAATCGGGATTACAAAAATATCGGCACAAGGTGTTAGCATTTACTTCAAGCGGATTTGTATCATCTGAACTACTGTGTCGGGCAGTGCAGTGCAAATTACCGTTAATATGTCGTCTTATCTCACCGTTGAATATGAAGGGGCAGCGGCACCATAGCCTACACAATGTATTCTATGATAAAAGATGTGAAGGTCTCTGCGCATCCGTGACAGCGACGCCCATCGACAAGATTAATGAATAACGTATCAAAAGGCAAAACATCACTGGCGCCACGAGTTGCACCCAGTGCACTGCGCATATAGCCGAGTGCACTTCCACAGTTGATTGAAAGTTGTCCTTGGAGTTCCTGTCAAATGATAATTTGTCTCATGCCTGAAAATGGCAACTTTACCGGTGACACTTTTCACTTACTAAAAAAAGAATGTTTTTTAATAAAAGTGGATGATGTTTAGCTACATATTATTGTAGGTGTTTATATTTGAGAGCAGTTGCAAAAAAAAAACTACAAGAAAATGACACCTTTCCCAGACGTTTTGAATTAAAAACAAAATGTATTGGCCGAATATCGTTTGATAAAATACAGAAAAAATTATAAACAGCGAAAATACGATTAGTGTATGTGCACGGATTAAAGTTTAGCACAATTTGTAATAGCTCTCGCTATTATCATAAAAATATATTAAATAATCCACCCGTATTAGCCATCGAACAGTCAGTGATACATCAGAAAACAACATAACATTTACAAGCTCTGCGCCACTTGCAAATCAAGCATCAAGTGCCAGTAACGGAAAACGATAGCCGCAGCTTCTCCAATGTAATGGGCAACAAATCAACTAGCGCTCGGATCTTATTTGCTATTAAAAACAACAATGGCCCACAAAGGCACCAACATGTGTCTGTTCGATTGCGGCTCGGCGCTGCCTCATTGCATTTATTTTTATGTATCCCATGTAGCGGTAGGAAAGGCTTCGCCATGTCAATGACAAACAGATAGAGGAAGGAGTTTGTGGCATGAATTCTTTGGTGAAACTGCATACTGTATTTCCTCGAAATACGCCCAGGGGGTTTATTTTTTCAGAGTGAAAGTTGTTAGGGGGTAATTCGAGGGGGGGGGCTTATTCGAGGGGGGCGTATTCGAGGGAGGGCTTATTCGAGGGGGGCGTATTCGAGGGGGGGGGGCTTATTCGAGGGGGATTATTGCGTGAAGGATCGTAGTAAACAATAGCTTTTTATATACCCCTAACTGGTGATAGATATGACCGAACAGGATATATTAAGACATATCGACGTATTTAGATAGCTGCACAATTAATACATCATGTACATTGCACACATGATGTACTCTTTTTCCAGACAGCGTGATTATTTCGAGGGGGCGGTTAGTGTTTCCTCAGCTCGAAAAAAACCTAGGGGGATTTCGAGAAGGGGGGTTAATTCAAGGGCGTATTTCGAGGAAATACGGTAGATATTTACGATGACACCGCGGCACCATTCCAACGCTAGCTAACCAGACGATGCTTTACGCAATGAAATTTTATCGCAGCCGTTGCAATGATCCTTTTGGAACGAAAGAATAAGCGAAAAACGCTAGTAGACGGCTTAGTTGGCGGCGGCAAACGAGTCGCTGGAACCAGTGAAGCTGGGAAAGATTCTTGATAACGTATTATGATAGCGAAGAAAGTTGCGTTGCGGCACCGCGGGATGGGGGATGGCCGTTGTATTTGCAGCAATTACGCTCGTGGTGGAAAGTGATAGGCATCCATGATGCGTCACGCGAATCGAAACCATGCACTATTGAAGCCTCTGGCATCATAGTTTTCATGAGTTGCTTCCATCTGGGGATCCACACACTTTTGTCGCAACTGCCGATGGGAAAATAGTATACTCATTCACTCGTACAATCGTCGCAGAGCAGATTCTACGAGGCCGTCCAATTATAGGAAGCAATGCGTAGCGTGAGAGGCTGTACTAAATTTCAATCCGTGTACTTCCGCGCTCATTTTGAGTCTGTGTGCATGCAGCTAATGTGAAACACTCTGATAAATGTCAACTAGTTACATTTATTTCACTACGGGGCGACTAATAGTGGGACAGTAAGCAAACCGGCACCACGACCAGCTGATTTGGGTGATAAAAATATCGTAGTTAACACATAAAAGTGTCTCGACAGCAGAATATAATCCCGTCAAGATGGAGCACGTGGGCGTGCGCGGGGGCTGGCGGCTAAGCGGCACGCCAAATGTCACGCGCGGGGCGGGGCGCCGACTTCATTTGCATTTACAATGCATTTGGCGTTTCGCCGCCGGCCCAGCGGCACGTGCTGCCGCAGCAGCTAAGCCGCGCCGTTGCGTAAGCCATCCACCCACTGGCATCAAACTCCACGCTGCGCGACAACGTGGGCCGTGTCGTAAACAGGCACCCGAACGTGTCCTCGCCTTGTATTTCGACTAATTTTTAATTAGCTCATGCTAATCAACCCAATTGATATGCATCGTTTGAGCTGGAGTGGGGGTACACATTTAGAAATGCTGATTGGAAGCTAATTGGTTTTGAATTTCTAATTGATGTTAAATTTCTAATTAGAGAAAAGAGTTTGAATAGTTATGACCAGACCATGTTAAGGGACCGATGTAAATAAACTCTATGGAAAAATAACCCCTTAGGAGTGACATAATTTGTATCCTTCTCTGTGTAGTATTTGATTGAATCAAATACTACATCTGTGAAGCTGAAAATCCTTTATATCAGTAGAAAATTCGAAGTTTTACCTTGAATAAGTATGTTAAGGATGATTTTCCACTATTTTGGTAATTTTATTCAATAATTTTGGTCGATCAGCGAAAAATCTTGGTAATTGTATCCTAATTTTGCCGCAGGTATAACGATTGGGCAGCGCATCACATTAAAATTACCCATTTGTAAAATCTCTGACAAAGTTCATCCCAGGTCTAAGTAACATTTGTTTGTTCACGGTGGAGGACAACATTCAATTACTGAGAACCTCGGTCCATAAAAATTTGTATGTTTGCGTAGTGTTTCACGAATATGATTTCGCGTCAATATTGAATGCAAACACGGCAGGAACAATGGCAAATTATCACGAGAAAAGTATTTAAAATTTTAAGATATTTTTAAAACCTTTGAATTTCGATTTTTTTCGAATTTTCATTTTTGTTAAAAATGATTTTCGATTTTTAAATGCCTCTGAATTTTCGTTTTCTTAGACAATGAAACCCAATATTGTTTGGACAGGGTTCAAGCTGTCGTTGCAGACACACGTTCATCTTTTTTCCACCACCAATACCCCAATACATATGTGGAATTGAAAACTTTTATTGTGTGCTAGCATTATACACGTGTTCATCCAAAAATACCATAAATATTAGAAAATAGTTATCGAATTTTCCTATCTTTTTTTTTCTGCAAACATCGAATTTTCAAGTGTTTTTTTCCTGGGTGGAATAAAAATTCGAAAACATCGTGGAATATTGGAATTTTTGTTTGCCACCGTTACACTGCAGTCTGATATTCTAGGTAATAGTCACTTAGCAATTTAAAGTGAAAAGATGGGGCCAATTTTTTCTCTCAATCTGATTCTACCTGGTTTTACGTAATTGCTGCAAGCAGGCGGGGGGGGGGGGGGGGGGGGGTTCTGTGAGATCGCAGAATGAAGCAAGGTGCGTTTTTCGAGACCATCAATGCAGCCATAGATGGGCGGTAATAACTCCCACTTATCTCAAACATAAATGTGCAAGTGCATATCATGGCACATGAACCAAAGTCATACATAAGCTGCAGTGTTGAAAATCAGCAGCAGAATTAAAATGCGGATGACGAGTTTGCTCCAGAAGTTGTCGCTGTGTGCACTGGTGCCAATCCCAGACCCTGCCAAGTGTAATATGTCAAATGTCATGTAAAATGTCATGCAAAGTATCAATTGTCATGACAATGTATTTACCCCCCCCCAATTTCAGTCATAAAAGGTCATGCAAGTTCAGTAATAAAATCTTGTATATTTTAGCTTTCATTGACATTTCACATGACATTTGACATTCAACTTTACGGGGTCTGGGACTGCCCCCTGGTGGCCACGTTGGCAGACGGACAGTTGCCAATCCCAAGCCACGCCAATGGAGCCCAGCCGCGACACCAAAACAGCGCCAGCAAAAAGAAAGCCAATGTAGGCGCGTCCACCAGTACCAGCGAGCAAGTGACGGACTCAACGAACTACGGTGAACCAATATTCACTAGCAATACATATATCAATATATACCGTATTTCCCCCAAAAACACCCCCTTGAATTGACCCCCCTCGGTCTCAGCGACCAGAGTAAAAAACCTCCTCAAAATATAGCCCGTCTCTTTTATGCAATGTACAAAATGAATCGAATTGCTTCCAAATTGCATCGCAGCAACACATAATACTGGTTTGTGTATCCAAATATATTTTGTTTGGTCTCATTTATTCTCAGTTTTGGATGTGTTTTCGCCTATTCTTTATTATGCTCCTTCATGAAATTTTCTGACTAAATAACAATACCCCCCTTGAATAAGCCCCATCCTCCAATTACCCCCCCCCCTCAAAATTTGTGGCGAAAAAATAGACCAGCTGGGGGCATTTCGAGGAATTAAGGTATACTCCGGTTACTTTACACCTTGCACGCGTGGTTCCCGCTGGATGTGTGCCAACGATGGTTAACGCGTGCGAGTTTCATAAAAAGATGATAAAATTGATTGTTGTTATAATGTTATTCATAAAAATATTCACATCGATGAATTTTTTAAAGCTTTTTACGGAAATCGCATGATTTAATAATCATTGGCACGCTTCCAGCACGAGACATAAATCACTGCGAGGGCAGAGTATCATGTACGCCGAGTATACACGTAAATATTCCCACTCATTCAAGTCCACAAAGTCTGATGTTGATGGATAACAGTATTTGTGCAAAACGGAGTAGATTCGTAGGTGTGGGCGTGGGGGACCTTTGCCCCGCGTCCACTCAGTGGTGGCGTTATGCGCCGCTCGCAATGCAACGTCCCAGTAACTCGAAAAATGATGATACTGAGCACAATTCCGCAAGTAACAAAAAATGTGAAGGATGAATTCTGACTTAGAAAAGATGGTATTTTATTAAGGAAATCATGATTTACCGTACTGGGAAACGTGCCGCTGCCGATGTTTCGCATGCGTCGGAATTTTGGAATTGAAAATGTCAACCTATTCAAAAACTTTTTCACTTGACTTTCACGTCTCATTTCACTTCCCATTTCACTTAACTTTTCAATTAACTTTTCACTCCTCGTTTTCACTTCCTCTTTTGCGGATTGCGGAATTGGCGCCTGGGAACAATTTTCAGGCACAACTCGACCAGCAGAGCCTCAGGAACCGAATAAACAACCAGCTGAAACAACCGACTGGAAACCAAACACAACACGGCGCCCTTCTGAACCAGCTGAAATTCCTGGTAATTGCTGGTAACTACGCTTACAGATGGGTACTGGTACGATCAAAGTATTATACTCATCGGTATTTACACTGTATGCAGTTTTACTAGTATTTCAGAGTAAACGTAAATACCCAATACGTAAATACCCAACTCTGGATCAGTGTAGCGTCGTAATTTCCGTGATACATTTTTTTCTCTCAAATCAGCTTTACATGAAACAAGGTAAATACCAATGAGGGGAGCTTGTAAGTTGCATGCAAAAATTACACCAAAATTCAAATTGTGTGCGCAATGATCGACGACATCACACAGACACCATCACTACTGTTGGCAGCGAACCAGGCGGGGGTCTCCTAGATTTTGACCTTCCGGGGGGTTGGATAGATCGCAAATTAATCGACCCTCCGTAGGTATAGAAAGCTGAAAAACGTTTGGGTGGTGGTGGGGGGGGGGGGAGGATGCGCGGGGTACGATATATAGGTTTTCAAGGCGTAGAAGGAATAAAATGGAGTCAAATCGCGAAAATACCTAGGTGTAAAATAGTTCAAATTGTTATACAAGAACATACATCACTAACAATAACTGCAAATAAGCAGTAAGGAACATAAAATAATGATTTTGGTCGTTGAAATGTATAAAAAGGTATGAAAATTTGGAGATTTTGAGCGAAAATTGGGTTATAATTGCTCAGAAATCGTCCAGGGGACAGTCCCAGGCCCTGTGAAATACCCTGTAAAATGTCAAATGTCATGCAAAGTGTCAAAAGTCATGTAAAATGCCCGATAACATTGCATAAATTGCGATAAAACGTACGTAGCTAGCCGATTTGGAGTGGGGGGTTAGGGGATTATAGCCAAAAAATTTTGTCTCCCGGATAGATTGATAAATAGGTAGCGGCTTCCGGGATAGACAATATATGGGCGGTTTGGGAAGTGTTACTCCCCACAAACCCCCACCATTGGAGACCCATGAAACCAGGTCCCAGCAGTGAAGATGGCGGAAAACCAGGTCCCAGCAGTGAAGATGGCGGAAAACCAGGTCCCAGCAGTGAAGATGGCGGAAAACCAGGTCCCAGCAGTGAAGATGGCGGAAAACCAGGTCCCAGCAGTGAAGAAGGCGGAAAACCAGGTCCCAGCAGTAGGGTTGGGGAACCGAACCGACCCGAACCGAACCGAACCGAGAACCGAGCACTATTTTGGAACCGAGAACCGGAACCGAGCTTGAGAACCGAACCGGAACCGAGAACCGGCACTTATACCCGGAACCGAAGTAAATACCCGAAAGAACCGAAACTTTCTAGGAATCTTAAAGTTTTTAAACAGCGTTTTTTCAACACCTACATCAAAGCCTTTAAACAGCAGCTGAACATCTTGGTGCGTGTTCAGAATTGCAAAATTCATCTGTTTGCAAAATGATTGCGCGGGAGCGTGTAATTTCACATATACTCCAGCGACATTACACCTTACAATGAAATCTACCATATCCCACCTGAATAAAAGAACAAACATACAAAAATTTCATAATATTTATCAAATTGCTTTGATAAATATGATGAAATTTTTTTATGTAAACACCTTCCCGGTCAGGTCTGGCACCCTATTTTTGATTTCACTCGGGGTGCCCTAACTCCCGCTGCGGGCAGAGTATAAAGCTGAAAATGGGGGGGGGATATATACTTGCAACCCCACTCTACGCTGCATCAATGGGGGAGGCCACGGCAACCCGCTACAGGGTGGGTCGCCATATACGCAAAGTTTTTTTTGGCTTTTTGAGTGTCCCGCACAGGTCCGGCACCCACTTTATTTTGCGACACTTCGGATGCTGTACCTCCAGGTGTGGGGGTGATAAAGAGCTGCAATTTGGGGGGAGTATAGACAACACCCTCCCCTACTATACCCCCTCAGGGCAGCCTCCGGCGACTCACTAAATTCCCCGTTGCCATGGTTCAATTTCATTTCATTGAAAAAATAAACTGTCCCATTGGGTCCTTCACTGGTTTCTGGTTCAAAAATGAACACAGTAGTGAAGAAAATGCGCGATTATTGTGAAATAAAGCGATTAAAGATGCAATTTGATACACGTATCCAAATTGCAAAATGTACCATGCATACCAAAACTAATTTTATTTTAAAAGTTGAAAAATCGCTCGCATCGCAGGGTCTCTTTTCGAGCGATTTCGTTTCATCGAAAAAATCGACTGTCCCATTGACATGACATTAAAAAAACATGACCACCCAATAGATGGATGACAAATAATTCACTTTTTGGAACTTTTTTATTAGACACTTGAAGAGCTGGTTTACGATACTTTAAAGGTAAGGGTTTGATGATTAAAGTTATGTAAAGAACCATACCTCTAAAATGCCTGCATTGCAAAATTTACTTGGGGGGAATTTTATGACACCATAATGACATCATTTCAGGAACAAAAATTTACAAAATTTACACTTTGAAATTCCCCCCAAGTAAATTTTGCAATGCAGGCGTTTTAGAGGTGTGGTTCTTTACATAACTTTAATCATCAACCCCTTCACTTTAAAGTATCGTAAACCAGCTTTTCAAGTGTCTAATAAAAAAGTTCCAAAAAGTGAATTATTTGTCATCCATCTATTGGGTGGTCATGTTTTTTAGCAAATAAAAGAATATTTTAGAGATTTTTCACATTAATCTCACATTTTTGAATAGTGTATAGTAGGGGAGGGGTGTTGGTAACACATCCCCAAAATTTTAGATTTATAGCCCTCCCACAGCTAAAAAATCAGTGGGTGCCGGACCTGTGAGGGACACCAGAAAAGCCAATAAAATTTTCGTACTTATGGCGACCCACCCTCTAAAGGGGTCACCGCGACCCCCCAAATTTATGCGAAGTAGAGGGGGGTTCCGTCAATATTTCCCCCAAGTTTCAGCTTCTGGCACACCATAGAACTGGAGATAGGATGTCACAAGTGTCATCAAAAATAGGCTGCCGGACGTGACCGGGAAGGTGTTTATGTTTGTTTATTCAGATAGGATATGGTAGATTTCATTGTAAGGTGTAATGTCGCTGCAGTATACACATTATCACTGGTAGTAGTTTTCTTTGGTTTTGTGGCAGTTTTAACCGTAGTTGGCAAAAGTTATTTATGTTTGTACTCAAAATAATACGCGTACTCACTAGCGTACTACATAAATACATTTACGTTTCTTCCAGAAAAAAATACCAGTACTCATTTACTCGTGTACTTTTTGAAAGTACGCGAGTACAGAAAACATATATGTTTGCTTTTACACTTTTTAAAATACCAGTATTATTATAAAAACTCTGATTTCTGCATTCTACTATGAAATAATAAGCTGTGATATGCTCCTGTAGTATGAAATATCCAACCAATGTACTTACACATGTAAACTTGGGTATATTGTTTTTCTGTTGTTCAGCCGATTATTACCCGATACCCGGTTATTTTATTACCCGGAACCGAAATTTTGATCATTTGAGAACCGAAAGAACCGAACCGGAACCGAGTTTAAGAACCGAACCGATACCCGAACCGAAATCTTTTGGAACCAAGAACCAAGAACCGGAACCGAAAATTTTGAAATTCCCAACCCTACCCAGCAGTGCAGATGGCGGAAAACCAGGTCCCAGCAGTGAAGATGGCGGAGAAACAGGTCCCAGCAGTGAAGATGGCGGAAAACCAGGTCCCAGCAGTGCAGATGGCGGAAAACCAGGTCCCAGCAGTGAAGATGGCGCAAAACCAGGTCCCAGCAGTGAAGATGGCGGAAAACCAGGTCCCAGCAGTGCAGATGGCGGAAAACCAGGTCCCAGCAGTGAAGATGGCGGAAAACCAGGTCCCAGCAGTGAAGATGGCGGAAAACCGGATAAAGATGGCACGAACGATAATGAAGAAGCAGACACTATCACGAAGAAGAATGTTAACGATGCAGCCAACCCATCGAGCGACGTTACGTTCAAAACAGGAAATGACCAAGTAAGAAAATCTGACGATCCTTACCCTCTAAGTTATTACCGTATCTAATTGAATAATTCCCCTGGGAAATTATGTTTTCATGAGACTATTTTGAAGGGGGACTATTCAGCTGGATTTATTCAAGGGGGGTTTATTCAAGGGGGATTTATTCAAGGAGATTTAATCAAGGGGCAGGGAAGTATCCAGGATTTTTGAACGGGGGCTGTTTTTTTACAGCGCCCGGCGAACGTGGGGGTAAGCCTCCCTAAAATTTTTGGTGTTGGCGCCACCATATCGCGCCATTGGCGTTTGCATTAGCGCCAGAAACCGTTGTATATGTATTTACCGTATTTAGTCGAATAATTCCCCCAGTTGAATAATTTCCCCGCACGAAAAGTCCCCCCCCCTGTTGGACGAGTGAAGAAAAATAATGCCCCCACTTGAATAATCCCCCCAAATGATGGGATTAAGGTTATGCACATAAATATCTTAAAAGAATAAGCGATGAAGTCAGACCAAGCAAAATAGCTGTCTGGTTTGATTCATCGAGTGCAAATAAATACAGCACATCCGTGCAATGGAATGTGCACTAGCAACGAAGACAAGGACAAAATGTCTACATAGTGCGAAAGATACATGCTTGAAAATTTTAAGGAAAAAATTATTACCCCACTTGAATAATCCCCCCTCAAAATGTCTGACGAAAAAATAATTCCCCGGGGGAATTATTCGAGTAAATACGGTAGGTATGTAAATACCTAAATACAGCACGTATACAGCAATATATACAGCGACAGGCACTCGATTCGAGTGTCTTTTTTGTAATTTAGTGTCTACGAAGGCCAATCCGCTGACAATTCCGTGTGCGAGGGAAAGCATGCGCATTCGCGCGCAAAATTTCACACAACCCTAACAAACTCATTGCAATTGCTGCATTTCCAGGGGGGTTTCAGGTCTCACCCAGGGAAGGGGGGACTGCAGCCCACGCCCCCTGGATAGGTCAATGATCATAAAAGTTTCAATGTTTCATCAGCTCATTTCACAAAATATTATCTATTAACAAAATTACATGTCAGTTTTGTTCGAATTGAAATGTATCACATGCCGAAAGGGAGATTTATTCAAGAGGATTCCTAACTCATCTCACGGGGGGGGGGGGGTATTAGATTGTAAGAGATATTCAAGATGGGGAATAATTCGAGGGTAGGAATTACTCAAGAAAATTGACCTTTCAAGTGAATACAACCTACAAGACTCACACCACGCCATGCAACCCCAAACCAGGCGTCCACCAAGAATCCCAGCGACAGTGACTCAGGGGGTTGGCTGGACATGTTCTGGAGCGATAACCAAAAGTGGGGGCTGCTTTTGGTCGGCCCTGGCTTCCTGTTGACGTGCTGTCTGGCTGCCGGCTGCGTGGCGAGCTTCTGCGACCGGTCAAAAGGCTCTGGCGGTGGTAGGCAACCTAAGACTGCACCGGTGGTCGATGGCGCCGACGGTGACGTCGACCAGGTGCCAGTCCAGCACCACGTTGAATGCCCTGGACTATGTAAAATGTCATGCGGTGTCAAAAGTTATGTAAAATGCCCCGTGAAATGGTAAACTGTTTGCCATTTTGCAGGGCATTTTATATGACGCTTAACACTTTGCATGACACTTGACATTTTCCAGGGTGTGTGAGTGGCACCAGGACGGCACGCTGGTGCAGGACATGCAAGAGACTGGCGACGTGCTACCCTATCAGTACAGCAGCGGCGAGGCTGTGCACGCAGTGTAGCTCTGGGGTCAATTGCGCAAGTGGAGAAGTAAATAAAAAACATTTTAGTGAGAAGTAAAATCAGTAGTGAAATGAGAAGTAAACATTTTACTTCGCTTTTGACACTTTACTCATCATTTCACTTCTCAGTTCTAATTTTACTTTTATACCCGGCGGACATCACACTTAGTATGAAAACATACCATAATCCATCTGAATAATGAACCATTATTTAACAGTTTTTCATCATAATGAGTCTTTTTACTTTGGAATATTTCATTATAGCCGGCGTACATGATACTCTGCCCTCGCACTGATTTATGTCTCGTGTTGGAAGCGTGCCAATGATTATCAAATCATGCGATTTCCGTAAAAAGATGAAAAAAAATCATCGATGTGATTATATTAATGAATAACATTATAACGACAACATTTTTGTCATCTTTTTATGAAACTCGCACGCGTTAACCATCATTGGCGCACTTCCAGCGGGAACCACGCGTGCAAGGTGTAAAGTAACCGGAGTAGTGATATAAAAGCGCCATGGCGCTGGCGCCTGGCGCTAGCGCCAGAGCAAAAAGCGCCATGGCGCTTTTGGCGCCTTTTTCCTGTGGCGCCATTGGCGCTTGGCGCTGTGCTACGGAAAAGCGCCATGGCGCTTTTGGCGCTTGGCGCTATGATGCCGTGGCCCCATTGGCGCTTGGCGCTAGCGTTTTAAAAAGCGCCAAGCAGTTCAACAAATATTTCATTATTTTCTACAAAAAGAGCTTGTGTGTAAAATTTAAATAAGTAAACGTGCTACTGTGAGTGTATTCCAGGGAAAAAAATCCCTCTTCTTGCTTATTTTGTCAAACATGTCAATGGCATTTTCAACATTTGCCCCATATAATGGCCCTTCACACACTAGTTTTCAATGACACCCAATGGCAAATAGTTCCCAACCTACTTCAAAGCTTAGCTTGCTGACGAGCCGACGAACAACGTTCAAATGCAAAGTGTTACATTATGTTGCAATTGAAGTTGAAGTGTGGAAAAAAATAATGTACCTAGTTGTATTATATGTGCAATGCACGGCTGGTATCAAGGATGTTTACAACAATGGTTAGTGTTACTCATGAGCAAGCTTTGAATTGAGATAAGAACTATTGGTTTACATTGAGTGTCATTATCACCTGGTGTGTGTAGAGCCAATCCGACTATAGACCTGTATAGTACGCACAGAAGATGAATGTATCCCACCAAATCGGAGGGGAGCGTCAGCACCAGCCAATGGAGGTCAGGCACACAAAAATGCTGGACATAGACACGTTCAACTCAGACACACAATATCCAAAAATATGAACACTTTTTTTAGATGGTTTGCCATCATAGACCCAAACTCCCAAGTCCTAACTATATAACAATCCTGACACTATAAAGAAAAAAAACGACTTATATCCTGCGTCTTAAATGACAAAAACAACCCTGCATTAGCATGGCTGCGCTTTATGGGAAACAAAAATTTTTTGGCGCTGGCGCTATTGGCGCTTGGCGCCAACATCCTCTGGCGCCATTGGCGCTTGGCGCCGCGGTCTAGAAAAGCGCCATGGCGCTTTTGGCGCTTGGCGCTATTTTGCTGTGGCGCCATTGGCGCTTGGCGCTAAGATCTAGAAAGCGCCATGGCGCTTTTGGCGCTTGGCGCCAAAAGTCTGGCGCTTTTTACATCACTAAACCGGAGTATACTAAATTTATCACAAGATTTTATTCATTTAATTATAGTAGGATTCTGCACATACCTTACGGTCTGCTGAGTAAAACTTCTAAAATCGTTTTATACTTCTCCACTTGCGGAATTGGCACCTGGTATTTATAAATCAATCTATTACGGATGCGATTGTTCATTCATTTCCTCAACGAAAATATCCTGGTTTCGTGAACCTGAAGCACCAAGAATATGTAAATATGCGGGAGAAATTAAACATTACACGGTGTTAAGCACTTGTTTGATAGAATCATCATCATTGAATAACTGAGGACTAGGAGCCAAATAAGTGCATTATTTTACTTAATTTCACGCGATATAAATGTTTACAGAATACAATGCAACAAAGACTTCAAAGATGTCCAGCTTCTAAAGCCAAATTTTCTTTGAAGAGGCTATGCATTTGTTCTTTTTTATTTTCCAAGTGTCCCGTGGTGTTTAAGCGTAATTTCTTGTAATTATACACTCCGCTGTTTGTAAATAACATTTTTTGTTGGAGTCGCTGCATAATAAATAGCTCTTATACTTAGGGACTAATTCAAGCATTCGACAAACACAAAAATTTCAACAAATGGCAGTAACAAAGATTCGTATACTAATTCTGTTTTAGATATATTTATTTTGTTTATGACATGTAATTTGTGTTTGTCTACAGCTGGAAATAGGCCCATTAAAGTCATAAAATGTCAAATTTGGCTGAAGACCCTGGACACAATGGATTTTACAATAGAAGGGAATGTGAAGGACAAAATTAGTGCATGTTAGTAAAAGGAAGAAACTTGATGCCGGCACGTAAATAGGTATGTACAGAAAATAAGGACGTGTGCAGAAGACTCTACATTTCAAAATACTTCTGGCATTCAATGGCAATCTGGCAGTGACGTCATGAATGATATTGTAAATAAATAATGAACAATACGGATCGGATCTTACATGGAAAATACATCGCGACGGGACATTCTTATAACAAATTTCGTAGCATTATACAATAAAAACGTTGAAGTGAATACAGGTTTTTTTTATAAGCAAATTAACGAAAGTTGTTTACTCTACCCTTACCTAACACAGGTAAGAGCATTTCCCGCATATCCTTGAAGAAGTCTACCGCTATTGTTCTGACAGTCTATCAACGGGGAATTATTCATGGGGGGCTGGTTCCATCAGAACTTTTACAATTTTCTGACAGGATTTTCGGGAATTTGAGGAATGACTAGATAAACATATTTACATGTGCAATATGCAGGGGATATTTGTGGTATACTCGGCAGACCGCTTGCTATGCATTTTTCTGAAGGAAACACTCCATCATGACGTCATAATTAATAAAATAACAATAATTTCAGCAAAAAAAGAAGAAAAACATTTTGGGGAAAAACATTCCTCGTTTGTACGCTACTACGCCTTTTTCTTTTTTTAAAATATTTTTCTTTTTGTGAAGGTGCATACATAAGTATCAAACTCGCGCGTTATCGACCAAGACATAAATAATTTTGGGCGCATACTTTGCGGTCTGCCGAGTATACGAGATAAATGTGCTGTATCTACGTTTTTGTTATTCAAACAAAGCATCTTTTCGTATTTTTTGCGATTGTAGTGGCGATTTCTCTGTATGCTTGGCGCATGGCGCACTTAGATTGACAGAGTAGTCATTTAAGGAGCTCATGCATACAGCAGGTAGACTTTTCTCACATAACTTATAGCGGGGTCAATCAACAATATACGGTAACCTCGTGATATCGTTCCGACACATTTTAGTTCAAAAAGGTGCGAAAAATGCGATGATTTCTTTTTGAATACTGATCACAAATGGCACAAAACGTAACCGACATCCATTGAGAATCCGCAGGAAATAAAGCGATTGCGGGGAAGAAATGAATAGAGTTCAAATAGAACATTATACTGAACATTCCTGACTGTATGCTTTTCAAACGAACAATTCCAGTGCAACAAATAGCGGAAAATTTTCTGCTCACTATAAACGGTGAAGTTCTACCAAATCGAACAAAAGACGACATATTTGAAAGAGGTGCCAATCCCGCACCTTGTCACGTGACCCGTCACAAGTCAAATGACAAGTAAAATTGCAAGTGGTTAAATTGCAAGTGCAGCGGACCGGTGGTTCTGAAGGAAACACTCCATCATGACGTCATCATTAAAAATCATAATTGTTCCAAAAAGCTTTTCAGAAGAAAAACAGTTGTCGCTTGTAGGTGACTCCGCCTTTTTCTTTTTTAATTTTTCTTCTTTTTGTGAAAGTTGTGAAAGCACGTTGTCGACTAGGACGTAAGCAATTTTTGACACATGAATACTTTGCGGTTCGCCAAGTACAAGAGGATAAATGACAACAACATTCTTGCCAATTAACTTTCCGTCTGCAACTTTACATGTCACTTCACAAAGGTGCACAATTTGCCTCTGCTACAACAAAATGCACAATAAAAGCTGGTCCCGCAACTGCGGGACCCCTCACGGTGGGACGTACAGCGGCGGCGGTCTGTGGCCGGGCGTGATCTGCCTGTTCAGGCCGGCCCGTCTGGGCGTGGGGCTGTGGCCCAGCTGCGCGGCGGCGTCGATCGGCGGCGGCGGCTTGTACAGAGGGTTCTCGTGCTCGGTGGTCGAGTGCGACAACAGCGGCGAGCCCACGCCCATGTCGGCCGCGCTGCCCAGACCCGGCGTGCGCGACTTGCCGCGCAGTGATTGCGTGCCGCTCATGTCTGCGACGCATCACCACGATGGCTAGGTATTGGATAGTTACAGGCCGGCGAGAAGGAATTTTGCGCAGACCCAATTGGTCGGGCTGCCCGATTCAAAACATCGGACATTCTAAATACCCTGCTGCGGCATAACCACGGGGAATCGGAGTAAGTAAGTAAATATACATTGTGGTAGCGACTGCGACGAACCAGTTAGCGGCACGCTGAGCGGCGGTCTTTCCTCTGCGATGAGCGCCGGTGCGGTCGCGTTCAGTGGCTCCTTGTCGCCCGCATCCAACTCCTCGGGGAACACCACCGGCAGACCTGCGGGCGCAAAGTATGTATGTTACGGTCATAAATATTTAGGTATCCTTATTTTGAAAAAAGTTGTGATTATCGATATTAAACTTAGAAAAGAGTTGAGATGAGAGTTTACCGGAATTAGGTGTTCGTCAACTACAGTTGACACGGACTAAAATAACTCATTACAGTAAACTCAAATGCGTTCAAAGCTGATTTATAAGTTTACCAAAGTTTTGTGATGTCGAACGAACCCAATATTTTTTTACATAAAGCAGGCAAACAAAGCGACTACCTCTGCTCATATATTCGTTGTTGGCCGCGTGTTTTTTCACTGCTAATCTGTGCTTCCTGTTCCTAGCGTAGAGGCAGCAGGCGACCAGCAGAGCTACCAGCACCAATATCAATATCACCAGAAGCGGCAGCACCAAACTCCACATTAGATCCGATCTGCATTTAAAGTTGTCAGTTATGATGGTGCATGTGGTTGGTGCATGTGCATTTCAAATCTAATCATTCTGGCATGATGAAAATGTAGGCCATTTTTATACAGTCGATCAGCATATGAAGAGTTTCATTCCAAAAATGCACAAGCGCCAAATCCAGAAAAATCGAGTTAAGCGTGGATTTGACTTCCACGTATAGTTTTCACATTTTAGGAAAAAATTAGGGTTATAGTCCATTTTGTTCCCGTAATACAGTCGTACCGTTTCTCAGAAAAATCACAATTTTCGCAAGCATTGTCGCCCAAACATGGCGCTGTCGGGCCACTGCCAAACTTAGAAACGCGATTTTGAAAAATCAAAAATGTGGATATGTGCACATTTGGAACGAAAGTCTTCATATGGCGTTATATCACGGTGTTCGATTAGTTGATACTGACCAGAACGTATAATGTGGAGGATATGGGAAGTAGGAAGTAAAATACTAATTTAAACAAATAACCGCATCCATTTAGGTGGTGTCTATTCCACAACAGTAGGTAAGTAAAAAAAAACTATTTTGAAGCGAGAAGTCAACTGTTAAAAGAAAAGTGAACTTTTCACTTTTTACGACTCACTTAAAAAACAAATTCCTCCCCCACTGGCGGAAGTTTCCCCAGATGCAGTGCACAATACAAAAATCTAAAAAAAATGACCAAGAAACAATCCACCCATAAGTCAGTAAATGCGAACCCCGCGCGCACGCACCTGCCCTGCGCCCCATCCCCCATCTGATCGTTGTCGGGCTTCCCAGCACCGCCCTGCACGGGAACAGGGCCGCCCTTCTCATCGCGTAGACAGGCCTCCTCCAGTTTGACGGACACGGCCACCAGTTTGAAGTGGGGCCGGAGGGCACCGGCTACCGGGCCGGCGGGCCTGCCCATCACGCTAGGCGTCGATGACGATAGGGCTGCGTATAGGGTCTGGTGTAGGGTTGGATATAGGGGCGAGGGGTTGTGCTGTCTTGTCAAGTTTATTTCACATCATACAAAAGTTGACGTTTTACAATTTAAGTTTACTTTTCAATTTTTTTCTCAAAACGCGAAAAATTTAAATTTACCATTTTTTGTTGGAAGAATGTCTAATTATACACCACCCATCACGTGGCCTTCAACCGTACACTGTTAAAATTGGACTCGATCGTTACTTGATTGCAATAACCTGCCATAACAGTAAAGTACCCTAGAAAAGTAGGTGATAAAGGAATTTTTTCAGAAAAGTGAGAAATAAAAAATTGAAAGAAAAGTAAATTTATAAAAGAGAAGTGAAATTCACGTTTCTTGAATGTTTTACTTGTTATTTCATTTATAAATTTGTTTTTCTTTTAACATTTTACTGGCCATTTCACCTCTAAATTTCATCAAACTCAGAACAAACGCAACTTGCAAACACACCAATATCATGAGCATCTTCAAACAGCCTGTCCTTGAGCGCGTTCAGCGTCGACCAGTCGCACAAGTGCATGGGCAGCGTGTTGTTGCTGTACGACAGCACCGTGGAGCCGGGGCCGATCCGCCGCACGGTCATCTGAGTCGCGTCGCTGTCGCCCATCGCCTGTTTAGGTGTGGTCAAGTTGTGTTAGAGTTTGGGTCACGATTGGCATTGAAAATTTGGGTGATTTTGAGAAAATATAATTAAATATAATCTCAGAATATCTATCGAGAAGAAAATATCATTAAAGCTATCTAAAAAAGCTCAGAAAATATAAAAATTATTAATGAGATATTTTAAATATTTTATTCTCATAAATAATATATAACTGAATCTATCTGGAAAAACCTGAAGAAAATGTACATGTACATAAATATAGAATTTTCTGATATTTTCAAAAATATAAATCTCCCGATATTTTTCCAATGCTAATCACAGTTAGATGAGAGGGTGTTCAATTTGAAGCGCGCACAACACACATTTGCGAACCGCCTGAACAGCTCGATCGGCACGCTGACAGGGTTGGACTTGAATTTTTCAAAATCATACGCCAGCGTCAGGTCGATCTTGTGCGAGTAGTGGGTGCCGGGCGCCAGGGAATCCAACACCTCCACCTGCGATAAAATTCAATACAACGATGAAAACGCAGAGCACAATAACAGAAGAAAACCCTAAATCAAACAAATTATGAATGTTCTTTTCGGGTGGGGCTCATGTAAACCCGGAGTCATGAATCCCGGATGCTATGTGACGCTAACCCCTAACCCTGTGTCCATGTAGACCTCTAGGCTTCCTACGTGAGCCCCGGGTCCACAATAGGACCGGGCGGGTTGGCAACAAGACAATACTTGTCACTTTTTTCAATTTTAAAAATTAATAAGCGACAAGAAATGTATTTTACTTGTTCAAGAAAAGTAAAATGTAAACCCGATGCCCATGAAGACCCAGTGCTCATGTACAGGGGGCCTACATGGGCACCGGGTTTACATGCGCACCGACACAGGGTTGGATTTTCACTGAGAGATATTTTCGACCCAAAAATTGTATACTCACCTGAAAGGCATCACTGGCAATGCCCCCATTGCTGTCGGTGGCAGTGAGCCTGTAATGGAAAACGCCCTGTATCATGGTGAAGCCGACCATGTGCTCCGTTTGTTCGTCTGCGGTGCGCTCCAGCACGATCCAGTTGCCCGACGCGCTGTCCAGAGGCTCCACGTCCAGACGCATGGAAAATGTCCAACCTAAAAATTAGTATCATAAGAATAGGGGGAATAATTCAAGGGGGATTATTCAATCAAATACAGTAGAATGGAAAACTTTTGATATTTTCACGCACCGTCTCTGTCGTCCAAGAAAGTGTGCTTGGGTATGGTCATGATGCAGAGCTCTCCCTTGACGCAGGTGTAGCTGACGAGCGACTGGTGCACGCGCGGCTTCGAGTCGTTGGGCCGGCGCGTCGGCGGCACCCCCGTGACCGGCCGCTGCGCAACGATATGGTGGACTCAGATATAAATTATATATTACCGACTTTCTGATACTCTCTGCCGCTCCCAGACCCTGTAAAATGCCCTGTAAAATTAAAAATGTCATGCAGAGTGTCAAATCTCATATAAAATGCTCGGTAAAATGGCAAACTCGTTTCCACGTACAGGGCACTTTACATGATTTTTGACACTTTGCATGTCATTTTACATTTTACAGGGTCTGGGAAATGAAATGCAGATGAAAGTGAAAACAAACAGGCGTGGTGGGCGCGGGCCGGTACCACACGGTGCTGGTGAGTTCCGGTGTGCTCGTGGTACTCGTCGTAGGTGTTGTTGTACTGGTTGTAGTAGTTGGTGTTGTCGTCGTTGTTGTCGTTGTTGTCGTCGTTGTCGTGGTGCTCGTACTGGTGGTCGTCGTCGGCCTCGGTGTGGTGCTCGTAGAGCGGTCCGGTGCGCGGCTGCTTCTCTGCGTCTCCGTCTCCAGGCGGGCGGTGACGCTATTGCTCCAGGACACGGTCCAGTCGTCCAAGCCCTTCGGGGGCGGCTCCGGTCGTTCGGTGGATGGCATCTGCGCAATTGAGTCGATTTAACAACCGACCATATATTTTCATGCATGTGACCAAACGCACGATGTTGAGGCCAGAGTTGACGCGGTTGCGGTACGGACTGGAGTAGATGCTGGCCTGCTGCCGACCCCTGCGCCTGCGGCCCAAGCTCTGGCTGCTGCTCGCCTGCGAGAGAAACAATGTCTCCACATGCTGGCAAATGTGTAACGGCGTATAACTCAGCGGACATATCACTTAGTATGGAAACCTACCGTAATCCATCTGAAAAATTAACCAAAAATTATACTTTTTTCCATCATCATAATTCGTTTTCACTATGGATTAATTACATGGATTAATTTATAACTGCGCAAAGTATGCGTCCCATTCGGTATACGCGTACGCAACACACCTGCCAACTGAGCACGTCAATGCCAGTGGCTCGCTTGAGGCCTCCATCAGAGACCGTCTGGACAGCCTGTCTAAGCGAGTCCTTCATCTGGCCGGTGAGCGCGCCGCCGCAGCCGAGCGACAGCGCCGCCACGCTCGTGTCCGTCTTGCTATGCGGCGCGTCCGCCGAGGCGGCCAGCGCGACGGGGTCCACGTGTGAATTGGCGAATGCGGTCGCGTAGAGTCTGGTGGCGCTGGTAGGCACCTGCAGAGTTGTTAAAGTACCGAAGTAGATTCAAGGTATAAGTAAGCGTAAATTATTCATTTTTTACTCAGTTCCACGTACAGAAAACGTAAAACGTTTTTTACTTTAACTTACGAGTAAACGTGAGTAAAATACTTGTCCTTGGAAAACGTAAAAGTGAGTATTTTTAGATATTTTACCTCAATTTTCACTCAAAATCAAAAATTTTCGTATTTTTGTCCCATCTTCACCTACAAATTCGCCTATTTTCAGCTTTTTGTCTATTAATGATATTACATTACAATTTTTCTCCATGTTTAGCCTTTAGCTCTCCCATTCCATTCCTTGACGCCATCAAAACCTACATAAATGCATATCAGGAATACGTTTTCTGTACTAGAATACTTTCAAAAAGTATACGTAAAAGCGAGTACAGGAACTTTTTCTACAGGAAACGTAAACGTAAATATGTACTCTGTACTCGAGTATACGTATTTATCGGATAAAACTTAATACGTTTTAACAACTATAGGTACCTGCAGCGTGCGCGCCACTCGCTCGATGATGCCGGCGCGCCTGAGCGCGTCCATGCGATGGAAGTCGTCGTCCAGCTCGATGAGCAGCAGCACCAGTTTGTCTGTGCCGTCGCACGGGCGCCACAGGTCGTCGGCGCTCATGTAGCGCTTGTCGGCCGACACGAACTCTCGCACGTGGATCGTGAACACGTCGAGGAAGGGCGCTGCGAATGTGAAACATAAATATGTATTTAGAAACGAGGCATACTCGCCGGACCTGATACGCTGCAGTCACGCTGATTTATGTCTCAGGTTGGAAGCGTGCCAATGATAATAAAAGCATGCCATTTTTGTAAAAAAATGAAAACAATCATTGTTGTGAATACGTTAACATATATTGCTATAACTGAATAAAACAATTTCTAGTTGAGTGGAAGTGGTCAGTAGAGTGACCAGTGGTCAGTGAGGGGTACATTGGTTAAGTAAGGTGGGAACAAGATTCAGGTTTTTAAGGTTTTTGTGAGTTGCTACTGATGAAACCCAGCTAGTCTGTGCTACTCCAGCAAAATGGATCGAAAGTGGCACTGTGATTTTCACAAAATATAATTACAGAGATATACTACATAAACCATAGCGAAACCCCTGATAACTCTGACCAACCACTAGTTTTCCGAGCACCCTCATCTCTGGCAGCGAGCGCCACCTGCAGCGGTCCAATGTCGTCGGCGGCGGGCACGCCGATTAACTGCCGCCTGCTCGGCACGTACATCAGCCATTTGGGCAGCGGCTCGCCCGTCGCTTCCAACAACTGTTTTTGACGACACAATGAAGGGTTTGGCTTTGTACTGAAAATCAAGGACGTAGCAAGGGGGGCGATGGCAGCCGAGAAATGGCGCCAGAGCCACGACTCCATTCCATCATTATAGGGGAAAATTTTAGCCCCCCCCTGTTCGCGGGCTGTGCAAACCCCCCCCCCCCCCCGCTCAAAAACCCTGGCTACGACCCTGGTGAAAATATTTAGGCACTCACCTCAAACCGTCCCTTCAAAGTGTTATACTCTGGCAAAATGGTGTAGATGAACATTTTGCCGACGACCGCCTCGGCGTCGGGCAGCCCCTTGCCGTTGTCGGCCGCGCTGCACACCATTGACAGCAGCAGAAGCGCCGCCGTTTTGTACAACGGAGAATGTGCCATGGTGCCGCGCCGTCCCGCCGCCTCACATTGATAGGAGATTTTAGTAAGGCTGCAAATGTGTAGAGTATTCACAATTTGGGCTATTCTACCATGTAAAAATGTAACTGTTGACTTATGTTTATGTCCATCTGTCAGAATGTATGCCGTAGCAGGTTTCAACATTTTTTATGTGCGCATTATGGGAATACGACGATACTTTGAATAGTAGCACGGGCTAAGCAAGTAGGGCATTTCGGCCGCACTAAAAACGAGGCCAGACCACTTAGGATGCTAGTCGTTTGGTATGCTGCCAAAACGCTCACTTAGGATGCTGCAAGGCATCGCTTGACATGACAACTAGCTACACATCCACGTTGTATGCCACCATAAAATCATCTCATGCTTGCTCATCAAATGCGACACTTAAGATGGATTTCATGAGCATTAAAGGTGAATTGAAATTGTTAAATATTTTTTAGCATTTTCTGGCCACTTGCCATGTTTTTTATGCTTTTTTACTTCTCAATTCAATTCACATTTTACTTCTCAATTCACTTCTAGCACAGTAATACCTGAAATGAGGCACTACAGCATACTAACTGTGCATTTCCGCGTCATACTAAGTGACCAGCATACTAAATGATGCATCCCCCTAAAAACAGGCATCGAATGCGAGCAAACCACAGCAAGACAATCGGCGCGAAAAATAGGCCGCACTTGCAAAAATGCAGCGCCGACAGTAACTGGGGAATGGGCAGCCGGGCGCCACTCATCGCACTCTAACCGAATGCAAACAAACATTTCGCAACGGACGGCGGCCAGTTCGCGAATGAGTAAAAATGCGGCGCGGGGGTTACGCCTGATGCTCAAATGTCACGAGTGACAAATTGAAATTGAAACTGAATAAATGTTTTCACTGCGTATCGAGAAATCGACGACGGCTCACCGCCTCAATGTTGCCAAACTCATATTAAAACAGCGGCTAATTTTCATAAAAAAGGGTAAATAAAAATTGGCGTTTTTCCAAAGAACAGGGGTTTATACTTATTTATTTATTGAATATTTTTGCTCCACCGAAATTCCCCGTGTGAACGGGGACATTTAGCTGAGATTCCCAAGTGCAAAATAAATGGAAAACGGGCGAACACCAATGGCAGATGAAAAATTACCACCATTAGAATGGAAGCGGGCACACTGGCACCAAATGCTAATGCGGTCCGAATGACCTGCGCCGTCGGCAAATAGGTAAATAGGTAAATGCAAACGCAAACATCTTGTACTACTACCACTAATTCCCATCATACGCAAAATACCGCCGCGGAGGTGGCGCGCGAGTATTCGCGCGGCCGCGGCGCCAACGCGCAGCGCCGCCGCCGCTAACACTGGCCTCATTGGGCAGTTTGCCTCGGCGGCAGCAGCGCCAGTGGCGGCCAGGTGTCGATCCCGGGCCCTGTAAAATGTCAAATGTCATGCAAAGTGTCAAAAGTCAGGTAAAATGCCCTGCAAAATGGCAAACCATTTTACATGACTTTTGACACTTTGCATGACATTTGACATTTTACAGGGTCCAGAAACTGCCCCCAGGTAACGCGGGCCAGGTGCGCCGCCGCCAAACCCAAAGGCGGGCGGAAACGAATGCGATTTGCCGCTCAACCGACGCCCATCGGGGAACGCCGCCAGTAAAACGCCAGGCGACAAACAAACGCGCTCATTATTGGACCGCCCGACTTGGGCGGCAGCGACTGCACCGCTGCAAGGAACTTTCACTGAATCACGCAGTTCACGCGGCGGTGTTTTACAACGGCCCTGCACTACATAGTTCTTAAAACTTATTTACTTTTACTCGCAAAATACGTATACCCGAGTACTGAGTAAATACGCTTACGTTTCCTCTAAAAAGTACCAGTACTCGCTTTTGAAAGTACTCCAGTACAGAAAACGTATTTCGGTCAGTGTTTTTATAGAGCAAAGGCAAAGAAGGGAAAAGGGAGCAAAACAGCTAAAAATATGGAAGAATGGTTCAAAATGTGTATATAAGCATGCGTGCAGCCAAACATTTCTGAAAAAAAGCAAAATGTGATAAAAATAAGTGATTTTGTGTGAAATTTCCCAAAAATAGGTATATACTTTTACGTTTTCCAGGGGAAAAGTACGTTTACTCACGTTTACTCGCGAGCAAAAGTAAAAAAGCTTTACTTTACGTTTTCTGTACTAAGGGGGTGAGTGAAAAATAAATACTTTACGTTTTCGCATACTTTAAAATGTTTCAGTATTTCTAACAACTCTGCTGCACTATTCTACGGCGGCGACACTTGCACATATATTTATTTAGTTCTGTAATCTCTAGTAATCGAAATTGAAATGCCCAGCCACCGCGCGATAATCCGACTTGGACAGATGTTAAAGTCCGATCGCGATACAACTTAGCTTAGAAAGAGCAGTGAATCAGTAGATGAAGCAGCATATGCAAATTCTGTATGAATGTAGAAATTCGTATTCATCGTAACCTAAATTTCAATAGTTTTTGCAGTTATTCTCGAGAAGGATAAAAGCTGTGCGAAAAACTTACTTCAATTCACTTATGAAAAGAGTCAGTACTTTCAACAAAAAGTCAGTGCTCTGACTTATTGGCGCGATGATGTCAGCGTTGAACTATTCGCACGTACCTAGGCGACCTGAGTTTAGAGAAAAATCACCAGTTGAGTCACCAACACAATGAGCCCACACACGCTAGTTGACATCGCAAATTTGTGTCAACTCAATGTCAACTAAAATGCACAATTTTTTTTGAAAAGCATCACACTTAACAGAAACCATGAAAATTAAGTGTCATGATGTAAAAATAATTATTTATGCTCTTTCAGATCGGAAAGTTGAAATCACAAAATTCACTGAAATTAAATTGACACGAATTCAGTTGACATACAGCGTGCGTGGGGCCAATGAGACAATGCCCAACAACCAGTAGATCAAACTGATTTGGTTGCCAAGTGCCACACGAGGGTGTGTGTGAACATATCGCACAGCTAAGCCACTGCTTACAATAGGTCTTATGCGCAGCGCGGACGGCACAATCAAATAGAGCAGAACACTATGCCCACAGTCAAGCGTCTAGATCAGGAGCCAATTCCAAATTATGTCAACTGACAAAGCGACAATTGACAATGCGAGTGTGAAAAACCAAAAGTCACTGTCGCATGCAAACTTTCCAAGATTCCACTACGGATTGAATTTTCGCGTGACATTTGACACAAAATTTACCACATTGACTGATTCTCGACACTCGTCTTGTTACTTGACAAAATCCGACATTAAGTCCAGCACGGCTAAATAGCTGGCGCTGTATGAATGAGTGCATACGGGCCAAATGGACGGCAAAGCTCAAATGCAATCACGCAAACACTATCAAACGCCGGCGCCATTTCGAATAATAGCTTGCAGGGCGGCAATAAATCACAGGGCGTAGGTAGGTTGGCTTGCTCGCTGGCATTTAGTAAGTCAACCGCTTGGCAGTGTGAATGGCCGCGCAACATTTGCCACAATAACATTTTGATGCGGTAAATGGGAAACCGAGATTTATTTAGGTGTTCCGATCTGACACTGTTGCTATTCAGGTACAAAATGTGTACAAACATTCTGACATTTCGGGAAATTTTTGGCGCTCTCAGTCGTTCCATTGGTTTGCGAATAGTTATATATATTTTTACTAGAGTACACAAATAAAAAAAGGGAAATACCAAGTTTAAACATTTTTCGCGGGGCCGCGAGATTTTATCTGCGTGGGGGGTCCCGTTGGAAAAAATCCTTGAGTAAAAAATTGGTAAATATCAGGTTCTTCAAACAGATAAATGGTGGTTAAAAATTGCAGAAAAGAGGACGTTACGGGCATTTTACGACAAATTGTCAATTAAAAAACACAAGTATTTCAAGTGATTTGTCGCAGTTTTATTTGTTAAGTTTGTGTGTACAAAATAACACCAAAAACAAGACTAGAAAATTTTATGCCTTACCATGGCACAGACGTAAATACACAAGAACCGCTGTAAAAATTGCTACTTTGAATGAATAGTACGGCACGCCACAAAATCTAGCAATGCTTTTTGGGGTGAAAAATGAGCCGAGTGTCAGTTGCTCTTGTTCGGCTAGAAAATACGTACGAACCTTACGAGCAACATTTCCGACAACAGTTGGGATTCACGATGCCTCCATCGTTCTGAATCATTTGCACAAAAGGCTGAAATAATCGCAGATGTTGGGGCGGGGACGAATAGATCAGAAGCGCGTAAATATTTGGCTTTTAGTGGAAATTATAAGTGAGATATATAGCGCAAAAAGTTTTGTTGGAAAAATACCTACAGGGCGGCAAAGATACATGGAACGAGTTGAAAATGAAAAAACTCAACCCGTCTCCGTATACAAACACATTTGCATGGTTGCAGGGGCGCAGCTGAAATGCCGTGACTCACATTCCAAAATACACACACCTCTGTGCATGCGCTCGGGGGCATGGACAGAAAAGTTCGCTGGTTACGCACGCAGCGCCGTGGAACGGAGTTCAAAGGGATCTTCAGAGTAGTCAATTGAATGTTCTTACTCAGTTACGTATTTAAAATCTACGGTGGGAGAAAACATGGCAAATATGTCACAATTGCCTATTGTTTTGTCGCAAACCCGACACCTGAAACACCCTTGTTTTCAACAATCCAGCAAATCTCAATTTTCCGCCGCACACGTCATGCATTTGTCATCATCACTCGAAGGTAGAACGGGGGCAAAACATGCACTGTTTTTGGCATGCGCTCGTGTATTTACCGGCTCCGCGAAGCCATATGGCAGTGGACATGAAAACACATCGGTCAGTCATGGGCTATTCGAGCTGCAATCATAGACTGGACAGAAAGGTACTCATTAGCTAACATGTAATGAAAGGGAATTGATGCGAGACCAGGAAAATGTGAACAAAGCCGAACGGACATAGGTAAACGCGCCAAAGCAATGACCAGCATTGTTATAAACAGCGCAAATTGAGTTAAATATGACCCGCCCACCAACAACTGAGCAAAAATCCAAATGAATGCAAATCCTTCATCTAAAATTCCAACTCATAAATAGATTCCCGCAACTGTTAACGCAAGACGACCCGTGATGTAATGGAGGCTAAATGCTGAATAAATGCACATGACATGACCCACAAGGATCACATCACGCAGACAGGCGATATGCGTGAGCTGCCCTGCGTTCGCATGATGAACGGCCGCGTCTAAGCCGCCTAATGAATTGCTAATTAAGCGCGCAAAATCGCATGTGCTCATGGGAAGCGCCCAAATTCCATGCCATCCTTGAGAGTGTTTTAGTAGCGGGCCGCATGAGTGTCTCAACAAGGATGAGAATGGAAATCACAGTGGCGGGCTGCTAACAGAGCGGATCGGTGACACATCGATTCATGAGATCATGCCCAATCCCTCATGTTCATGAAAAGGGTCAGGTTTATTGTGGACAAACAAAGCTGGCTCTTTGTTTGTCCGACATCGGAAAACCAGACATGATCGGTTTTGAGAAATAGAGCACGTTAGGGAATGAACATGAGCAATATCGAAGCTGCTCAAGCAGAACACTTTATCATTCATTATGATTTACTGTCGCATTGAACAGAAAAACACACTAATCATTCCTTTCAATGCGCAATGCACTTACATGCTTTACACGCACAAGCACAACACCATGAAGACAAAATGGAATGTAGATACTTAAGTAAATAAAAGTGTAGGTTGTGTACTTTTTACCTAGTTCGAAATAGTCAAAAGGGGCGATCAGATAAAACCACGCACAAAACACCATTCCTACAATCAGCAGACACGAATGACACTGGCAAAAACGGGGTATCAAAGGAATCTGTGATCTAGGCGCATTTCAATTCTGGTATTTGATTTATGAGTCACGCACGGTTGAATTCTAGAATCAATGATTTCGCGTGCACGCCGGGAGCCATATGGCCGGCGAGCCGCGGCGCCAGGGTAATGACCGACCACCTTGTGCGGCAAAACTGATATCGATATCTTATGGGTTTAGTTTGATCTGAAATTACTGAGACAATGAGCCTATGGCACAAGGTAGGAGGGGCCATGTGTTCAAATGGGACTATTTCTCAGGACTTTGACAGCACTGTGCCTGGCACACCCTACAAATCATGATAATACATAAGGGTCTGTGCCCGTCAGCATCTAAACTGTTTGGAATCTAGGCAATGGATCAGGGGTTTCCAAGGTTTTGACCATCACGAGGTCTTCATAGATAGCAAATCTGAAATAGATAGCTGAAAATTATGTTGGGGGGTCGCTGGGGCTAAAATATATATGATATATGGCAAAATTGACAAAATTGAGCATAAGTTAGTGATTTTTAGTGAAAATCAAGAAAAATTGCTCAAAGTATGCTCCACAGAGATACTTAGATAGTTAAGTGATTTGTGGGGGTATCAGGGGATAGTAGCCTCGAGATAGCTAGCTAGCTGAGCAGCCGCCTCCCCCATGGGACTCCCGAATGGGTCTAGATGCCAAGCAAGCCTACACCAATACATATTCAGGGGTATTCTGGGTTTTGACCCCCAGAGGTTGGATAGATAGCAAATCACTCTTCTGGTTGGAGGGATAGATAGCTGAAAAAATTTTCTTTTGGGGGATTGGGGGGCACATGGGTTCATTCAATACATAGGCCTTTTCAAGGTGTAGAATGCAGAAAATGTGAAAATAGGCAAAAGGCAAATGAACCAATGATTTTGAAAATGAAATGGGCAAAAAGGTGTGAAATTAGCAATCATGAGCAAAACTTCAGGCAAAATGTCTCAAATATTGCTCCACATAAATAGATAACTGTTATATTTTCTTTCTTTTTTTGGGGGGGGGGGCAGAAACTTTTTTTGTGACAGAAAATTGAAATACATTATGTGTTAAATCAGCTATACTTTGTAAAAAAGATGTTGTGTGCAATAAGGTACATGAAACCAGACAGCAGGTGCTACTAGCCGGTAAATGTCAATCAGCTTGTGGTGCACATTGCTAATATGTTGTTTAATTGTAGCATCCTAGTACCTGTTACACCAATGAATGCATAAATTAGACATTCAGCTTATTTGGAAATTTTAGTTGATCAGATTAAACTCATCGTCCCAGTAATTCCGGAACAGACAACATGTGGCGGTAATGTAAATACTATTTCTATACATGACTAAGACGGGTGCAGCCGCGCAGCGCAAGTGCAAACAAAACCACGCATGCCTCTAAGCTTATAAGCAATCTAGGCAGTTGGTCGGCGGTGCCTCAACGATCCCTTTAGCGATACCTTTTTATCTTTACACCACCAATCATAGAAGAAAGAGGGACTAGCAACAATAAATATCTTCAAGTATACAAACCACAGTCAAGAATTATCACCATGTAGTTAACAGATAAGCAATATTGAATTAACGGCGTGAACATTTTCACCAGCCGCCCAGGGACCAAACATATCGCAACGTAGTGCAAATACTCGCAAACGTCCCGCAGGCGCACCTCAGTGCGCTTAATGTGAAGGAATGAAATTTCATAGCGCCCGCGTCATTTCGCCTCCCACGCGGCATGGCATCGCATGCCGCCGCGGCACATACAGAGGCACTTTGATGAAACTGCACGCCGCACGCCAAGATTGACAGACTCGCAGTTGCCGCTTATCACGTGCTCGTCAGGCGCGGACGCAATGAGTCCGTTTGGCCTTAACAGCGCTAATGGCCAGATCCAACCAGAAGCGTTGATAGTGGTGGCGCCAGCGAGTGGTCGCCTTTTGTCCCCAGACTCTGGCAGAGTGGACAGTGGACACCATGGTGGTCACTTTGCAGTCGCGCCGATGGCCACGCAAGTATTACTACGTAATTATTTAGAGTGTGCCCAGTGGAGAATGGACTGAGTGAATGGCCGCCCGTCTGGCGGAAGCTCGTATGATTGTGTCGATCAAACGTCACATGCACAGCGCACGCATCCGCGGCCGCGGTCCACTCTGGACGACAATATGCCCGGCGCGGGTACAATATTGAAACTGCCGCCATTTCTACATGGTTGAGGCGACGACGTGCGTGCGTGCCGTTTTACGCTTTCACTATTGAAAACCGTACTTATTTTATAACCCACTTTCAGCGCAAATATTACGATTCCAGCGCACAATGGGATTTCATGCGGGGACTAGTAATACAAGTGCTAGTAAAACGACGGGGCGAGCAATAACACACGTAAAACGTAATGCATAAGGCGCAAAAACGTGCATCACGTATGCTACCTAGCTGCCTGAGTGGATGTAAATTAAAATCACCAGTCCAAGAAAATTCCACATTTACATCTCAATCAACCCAGTTCTGAGGCTTTTAACTGGTCATTCAATCATGTATGGCCGGTACGAGGCACATAGAATGACAAACTATTTAGAGGCAAGCTTCAACTGGCGCTAGGGTAGCACCAGCTATCAAAAGAAAAACGAAAGTCGCCCATTGGCGAGTAGCCGGCGGTGAATACAGTGCCGATTGCAATTGGCTGCCGACGTGCCATTCAAATCGGCCGCCCGCCTGGAATCTAGTAAAGTATTTACGCATTCAATTTGTGGTCGGCCGCCGCGCCGCACGTAGTTAGCATGCGAAGCATAGTGGCAAAACTTGGCCGCGAATAAGCCTACGGGGACATCAAAAAGCTAATCTCGAGCGTGGTGCATCATGTGGCGCCAGTAAAGGTTACCTGGATCCGACATTCAAAATAGTGTGAAGGAGCTGTAGTAGACCAAAATTCTAGTTGCTATTTTTTATATCCGCGGCAGTCACTGTATTTACAGTGAATTGAATTCCGACAATGACACACGTTGAAAAGTATCCAAAATGGCAAGTACTTTACACTAGCGATGTCTCACATATTTCGGGAATTTAGATATGGGACATAAAAGTGACAACACTGCTACTGTGTGTGTACCTCCAGACATAAAGCATACACAGATAACCCGCTTCACGACAAGAATTTCCTACAGTGTGAGCATCGTGACGAGTTTCGCAAGCAGTTCAACAGCCAGCTGAAGGTGCACCCATTGCAAGTGGCATTAACTGACGGCACGGACTATAGTTGTTAAAATGTATTTACATTTACTAAAAAATACATATACCCGAATACATTCACATTTCCTCGGAAAAAGTACCTGTACTCAACTGTACGCGTACGTTTTAAAAACACAGTAGGTACAGAAAACGTATTTTAGGAATTTAGATATGGGACATAAAAGTGACTACACTGTTATGTAGAGCTATTGTGAAGCAACTATTGCTGGTAGTGATCTCTCTAATCACCTCCACCTACTAGCACACTAAGTACCAGAGAACAACCTACCTATACAGTATCAAGATCCCAACCCCTGACTACAAAAAGACTGATGATAAAAAGTCAATCCAATTTGAACCCTAACTGTGGTTGACAAAAATGTATGTGTTGTCATTTTTGTGGCAATTTTTTGTTGCTAAGATGAAGTTACCATGAATAAATCCAAGTAATTTTCCTATTGAAATACTAAATAAAAAGAGAAAAAGGCATCTGCCGTCTTGCAGTGCACAAATCACTTTTAGAAAGCATAAGGTAAAAGCATTTTAATTTTCTAGTACCTAAAAAAGTATTTTAAATACATGTACTTTGAAAAAAGTTCAGTAATTTTAACAACTCTGACACATCTCCACGGTGCAGCAGCTGCGCCGGATACCCGGGAAAGGGATACACAGAAATGGGATTACGATCAGCCCACGAACCTGGTAATCAGCCATCAGCGCCTCCATCTCTTTTTAAGTCTCAAACTGCATAACTGCCGGAAGGCCTTCAATGCTGAATAAAAAGTGCAAAAAGTGCTGATATTCACTGACAACACGACCAAGACAGGTACAACGCAGAAGATTAACTGAACGATTGCAAACATTGTTAGCGGCAACTCACAAGGCCAAACTTTATTTGTTCTGAGCAAATGTATATAAATACACACATAGCCACTATTGTTTCTGTCAACATGCAATGCCTGCGAACAAAGTACAATGTGAATACCCACTTTACTATAAGTATAGATAATCCGCATTCCATTGAAACACTACGCATTGTTTGGCTGGTCCTGGTACGGAATGGAAATCATTTGGCACATGAGATTAGAAGCATTGGTTTCGTGAAGCATGCTAAGAAAACTCAGTAAAATACTACATACCTAGTACATATTTTTCTAAGTATCGTAGTGGAAATACTTTATATATATATATTTATGCAAAAATTATGTAATTATTTTATGAAATATCTAATTACCGTAAATCCTCGAAAAATTCCCCAGGGGGGTATTTTTGGTCAGATCATTCTTAACCGGGGATTCTTTCGACGAAGAGTTGATTTTTCGTCAGAATTTTCAGTAAAATGCATGATCAATCTATTGTATGAATAGGATACATAAATGTCTTACAGAATACAAACGTTAAACACATGCGACATCTCTTCGCGCCCATCAACGTTTTCCTCTCTCCGCTAACAGGGTCAGTTATTCGAAGGGGGGTTGTTCGAGGGGGGACTTATTCGGTGATTTACGGAACAGACACTGTAATGATGGACTGGTGCCAGGACAGCATTGACACTTAGCGGCCCATATAGTTATTATACTTCTTCATCTGACAGCAGAGTCAGACTCGGCAAGCGCGGCTGATTAGATTCAGTGTCTGGTCTACGGTGAAACAAAAGTGTGTGCAGAACCGATCATGTAAATATGTAAAAGTTCAAAGCAAAGATAATTTCATCTTTTTAAGTTTAAGTATCCACAATCTATCAGATGCAAAAGCATAACTGTCTTACAGATAGCTAACATTCGACTAGAAACACATACCACTTACTGTATATCGTCGAAAGATACCTCCCTTGAATAACTTCCCACTGTTGGTTTCAGAGGAAAAATAACTCCCCCCTTAACCCCGCTCAAAAATTCTGACGAAAAAATAACTCCCCGAGGGTCTTATTCGAGGATATACGGTAGGTATTTAAGTATCACATCTGCCACTTTTGCCGCACACTTCGCGATGCACGAACTCACTTTCCTCCACGCCAAGGCGCTTGGCGTGTTCGATCAGACGTCTGGCCTTCCTGAATTACAATTAGTGAATTTATGATTTTGAACGACACATTTCGATCTGGGATGGGAAATGCTCTGTCTACTACATTTGGTTAATATTTATATTGATAACTGGCCGGACCACATATCTTGCAATGAACTTTACGATAGCCCATCTGAATAAAAACAACAAAAAATTTGCTTTTCCATTGATCACACCATGGATGAATTTGGTGCACAACTTTTCACGTGACTTCATCATTCGTTATATTGTGGTAACTTTCTTTCTATAGCGCGCAGTCCACTCAGTAAAGCTGCTCGACTGTTCATTTGAAAAACGAGTGAGTGCTTCAAACTACAAACCTTCAATAACTCTTGAGAGGTGAAAAGCTATTATAAAAATTACCACCTTGTGCAACCCCAAGCCACACGCATCTACGCACCCCTTAGGCAGCTTGACATGATTTTTCATGTGCGCCACGGCCAAGTTGTAGCTGGCCTCGGGATGTCCAGAGTCGGCGGCCTTCTGCAGCCAGTGGACCGCCTTGCGCATGTCGTGCTCCACGCCGATGCCCTGTCAGTGTCGCGGTGTTAAATATCTACCGTATTTCCTCGAAAACCCAAAGGAGGTTTATTATTTCGCAATTATATTGAGGGGTTCATTTGAGGGGGGTCTATTATTTCGCCACATACTCCGATGTAGAAAATTACACTAATGACAGAGGTATAAGTGTTTGTGGACATGGGTATATAAATAACTGTGTATACGCATAAACCCTGCCCTAACGTCACTCAGTCATTGATTTTAACGTGCATTCTGCATTATGCAGATGAAACACTGCGGTATTTGTTTACACTCTATTTGGGTGGTGGTATTTCAGGGAGGGAGGGTTTATCACTTCCCTAACTCGCTCAGACTTGGGGGAAATACGAGGGGGCTAATTCGAGGAAATACGGTACGAAATTACGGTATTCTCGAAACGTTCATCAACTGACTACGCACCTGGAGGTAGCGCTGCGCGATCGTGTGCTGCGCCTCTGCGTGCCCCATGTGCGCCAAGCCCATGTGCACCTGGTGCAGCACCTCATCCACGTACACGTAGGCGCCCACGCCCAAGCCGACCGCCAGCAGCACCAGCGTCAACTGAGTAGCAGAACGCAGTTATGACGGCCCTGTGCCATTACGCATGTAAACCCGACACTCATTTAATTATATCGGGCATGCTGAAAATAAACAATAAAACACACAACCTAGTGATTTTAAAGGTGAAAATAATTAAAAACTATGAAAATTGGCGATTTGGGTGAAATTTCAGGTAAAATCGCTCGGCAATTTGCGGGGCGGGGGAATATTTAGGGGAAAGTAGCCGAAAAACTTGCCTCTGGGATAGATAGATAGCTGGGCAGTTCGGGGTGGGGTTACCCGTCCCCTTTCTTATAATGTGACTATAATGGCTCTACATGCGTGATGGGTTTACATGCGTAATAGGCTTGACCCGTTATGACGTAACATCGATCGTGCCTGACATGCAGTAATGCGCCACGAACCTCGATGAACGCGTCCCATCGCCGGTGTTTGCTGCGGCGCGCCACCGGCACCCTTCCGCCGTACCTGCGCGGACAACAGACAAAATGCGAAGGTCCGCGCAAAGACGCGCGTCAGGGAACAGACGGCAAGTCTTGCTGCGGCGGCCACTCGTAGTCGGGCTCCCAGCGGGCCTCTTCCTCGTCGTCGGGCGGCTCCGAGTCGCGCGACGTGGACGGCGCCGACCGCCGTAACAGGTGCTCTGCGTCCATCGTGACACTCGAGCTGTTTACTGTGCCAACACAACGCTGCACCGATAAAGAGGGCAGCTGGCGGCGGCAGATCACTGACTGTCAGCGAGCGGCACTGCCGCCAGCAAATGCGTATCCCATGGACACCAGCGCGGCGCATGCGAAGCAATAGTTACTTCTGGCTCGAAGGTAGGGCATGAAACTAATGTCATGCTTGAAAGCCATCTGAAGTCTGAGTACCACGCTGTCGATGAGGGAGAAACCAGAAGTTTCGTTGGATCAATTCATTTGAATGGATAAATAGACATCCCAAAGAATCGAGTGTTTTACTGTCATGATGCGATGTCGAAGGTTCAGTCTGGGTACCATCACTTTTTAGTAAATTTTAAGCATGCCCCCTTCCGAGCGAGGCAGTTTTTCCTTACCACTATTGTCGCCCACGTAAATAAATGAATTAAAGCGAGTATTTCAATAGTCGTGTGTAGGGTTCAAACGGGATTGACTTTTCGGGATCGGGATTAGTTTTTTGAGATTTCGGGATCGGGATCGGGATTGGCCGGGATTGGGGTCACGGGATCGGGATCGGGATTGGCATTTTTGCGGGATCTGGGTCTTGGGATAGAGATTTTGGCCAATGTTTTGGCATCCATAGTTGTTCATAAAGGTCTAAAAACACTGTTGGATGCCAGAAACGTGGCATAAAATGAACGCTGGGGGTTTGCGTTCACATTTTTGTATGCAAAAACGTCGTTTTTTTCACTTTTGATAATTTCCACTAATTTTTTCCGGGATCGGGATCCCGGACTTTGGAGTTTCTCGGGATGGGATTTGAAAAGTTTCGGGATCGGGATCGGGACTGCTAAATCCCGGAATTTCACGGGATCCGGGATCGGGATCGGGATCCCGTTTGAACCCTAGTCGTGTGCACATCACCTCGAATTGCATATTCGCTGACAATTAAAAAATTCTGGTGGACACGCAATTCAATTAAATTACGCTCTCAGTTTCAACCATCGGGTAGAGAAAGCCTTTGCGGAAAATGGTGTGGTAAGTCAAGTTAATAACATCTCGATGGTGTTAATGTTAAGAGTGTTAATGTCATAATACTCTCTAAAATACTTTGTTGAAACAAGGTCTAGTTACCGTATTTCCTCGAAATACCCTCCGGGGGGTGATTGTTTCATAGTGCTCCCGAGAGGGGGGGGGGGGGGTTTAAACGAGCGGGGGGGTATTTCGAGGGGGGGGGTTATTATTTCACAAGAAATTTTTTTGAAATCCTAGTACAAAATCGTTGTTTGTGATGTGCGCTGGGGTAGAAAAATGCATCAATAACTGACATGTAACGACTCCTGTAGACTAATATTAGCACGTAGATGGTATAAACACTGTTCTAACGTGTGTTCTGCACTACGCAGAACACAAACTGCAGTATTTGTCACGTACGTTCTCTTTACACTTAATTTGGGGGGGGGGTATTTCGAGGGGGGGGTGATTGTTTCATAGTGGTCTCGAGAGGGGGGGGGGGGGGTCAAACGAGGGGGGGGGGTATTTCGAGGGGGGGGGTTATTTCGAGGAAATACGGTAATACAAAACGTACAGCTCGACGAAAATAAATTATTAATTTCATGTGAATTATTGCATCGTTCAAAAGCTACATGTAGTCAGAGTAGGGAAACATCATTACCTAAATAAACAGAACATAAAACAGAAACATAATTAATTAATAATAAATACTAAAAATAGGAGCTGTAATACTTAGCTATTAAGCACTCATTTAAACTTAGTTAAAAACGCAGTTCCATCATGTAAAAATGCTTCACTAGAAATGGGTAAACCCGACCCCGGACTAATGATAGAACTAGCGTGATAACCGACACATCTAGCATACAATGAAAGTGTGTATACTCGGCGGACGGCAATGTATGCGCAGAATCCTATCATAATTTAATGAATAAAATCATGTGATAAATTATTCCATAGTAAAAACGAAATATTATGATGAAAACATTGTATAATTTTTGGTTCATTATTCAGATGGGTTATGGTAGGTTTCCATACTAAGTGTGATGTTGCCGAGTAAGAAAACAGCTAAGAAACCACGCCCACACGTTCAAAATTGTCCATCGAGTACACTATGCAGTCTTCTGGACTTTTCACGGTGAAGAAAGACCATAGCAGTTAAGTTCGAACACTAAATAACTGCGTATACCATCAAACAAACACCAAACAGATTATTTCGCAAACACACGTTCACAAACTAAAAGCAGAAAGGCACTAACACAATCAAAGATCACTGGCGGGTAAATAAAGGAGAAAATCACTGGGAAGTCAATCTGAGAATGTAGTGAGAAAAGCAAATTAAGGTACCTAACCGCCACCTCGAATCGGGTCTGTGCCGGTACGCATGTAAACTCGCTGCACATGTAGGTCAAATTTCCCGCATTTTCCCATCACACTCATATTTTGTAAGTAAATCTGACCTCGTACTGTCAATTCTCTACTCAATACACCGAATGGCGTTCCCGTCGCTCTATATGTACATATGTATTTATGGCAATGACAATGGTGCCAGTGCTATGACGCCATTCCATCGCCCTTTAAGTAGAATTTTAGAGGGGGGCTGAGCCCCCCCCCCGTCAACCGGGCTCAGTAAACAAACAGCCCCCTCCCCGCTCAAAAAATCCTGGATATGGCGCTGGCCTCCGAGCAGCGGGTCTACATGCGCACCGGGATTTGGCCCCGCGAATCAAGTACACTAAATATTTAAGTATTCTATGTGGGTTCAAAATCGCTCCGCAGCACCGCTAACAACATCTAGACAGCCTTTGCCCAGAAAAACCGGTAAAGTAGAGCGATGGCCACGGCAATGCCAGTGGGAATCAGCCAGTTGGACCAGGTGCTGCAATAAAAATCGAGGGTTACCATCGAGCAATAACTAGTGAATGGCTACAGAAAACTCTGCATTTTGCATGTGAAAAATTCGATTTACACTTATTTGACACCGCGATCCAAAAAATAAGCTCCACTTTTGATCACGTTCCTTACATGAATAACTTTTACAGTCATTACCCCACAAGCAAAAGGAAAGGAGACCCCCCCCCAGGGACGTAGCCAGGATTTTTGAGCGGGGGGGGCGGATTGTATACGGAGCCTTCGAACGGGGTTATATGAGGTGAAATGCGCGCTTGCGCGCAAATTTTTTACAAATTACCCTAAAAATTAGTACCAGAAATTACTATTTCGTTCATTTTCCTACTGTCACGCGGGAAGGGGGGGGCGCCCCCCCCCGCCCCCCCTGGCTACGTCCTTGCCCCCCCAAAACAAACAAACAACAACAACAACATACGGGCTTAGCAGCACCGACTGCTCATAAGTAGCATTGTTGCCGCCACTTGTGTTCGCGCCCTGGGACGCCTGGCCGCGTTCGTTCTGCAATGTGGACGCTGTTTGAATCGGGCGACGAAAACTCGGACACAAATTGACGTTGCTGTCAGTGGGGGGTGCGTGCAACCGTCAATTGTTACGTCATTATTTGATTGGTGTTTTATTATAATCATGTCAGAAGATCGCCAAAGCCCTCTAAAAATGAATTACTCGTGCAATTTCTAATTTTCCTAGGTGTTTTCATTCAAAAATGAAAATGAATCGTAAAAATAGTGATAAAAGAGGTTCAAAATTGTATGGCATCCCCACCGATACCTCTGGCAAAAAGCCAATTTCATAGTCGTCCAACATGGTGCGCGCGTCGGCCGAATGACCCACATCCTCAAATGGATCGCTGGCATCGCGACCCGCTTGTTCCAGAATTACGTCCCCACCGCCGGGATGCTGTAAAAATTCACGGCAGTAGGCGTCACCATTTTCGGGGCTACAATGAAATGTTGGAAAGGAGCCAACTTCATTCAAAAACTTGGTCACGTCGAAAACTTTGTCGTGGATGATAACCCAACAAGATTCATCCGTCTTGTGCTCGGCTACTTCTGTCATTGAAATTTCCCTCTTGTCAGGCGCCATGACGATCAGTAAAGTGAAATAAATAATTAATAAGAGTAGGGTCTCGAGGATGAGAAAATTTTTTTCTGTCTGACAGTAATGATCTGGATACACTGCCCTTAAAATGGTTTACTTAGAAAGACCATTGACACCAGGAATTGACACGTTTAAATTAGCGTGGGAAATTTCATAACCAGTAAAAATGTTCCAACTACGTTGTGTGTCAACGATTTTCGACATCTCGTTACCAACCTGTACGACAAAGCTGAAAACTAAAATTTGGCTGGTATCCAATTTTATCCTTCCCTCACAGACAGGGCCGAAAACCGATCGGCCACCGCAACGGTCTGCAACGGTCGCAATATTCGGCGACTCAGCGGTCGCTAAAATTATCTATTCCTTCCTTGCACAATGGAGCAGTTCATTCCCGACTTCCGTGATACTCAAGTCACTGGTGTGTTGGAGGGTTTTTGAGTTGTTCGAAGGTGAATTTTCGAAATATTTACGTTTATTCGCAGGTGCCATCAAGCGGCTGTGCGTTTATAGTGCTATGATCATTTTCGTGCCGCTCGGGACGATGTTCCTGTCCAAGAAATTCGTTTTTCAAGGTGTGTTTTCTGATGTCTAGACATTTTAGCGCTGCCGGGTGGTTTGGGCGCTGTTACTTTCATGCAATTAGTTAGCATTTTTCTAGGATGGCTTGCGCTGGTGTTGTGGTATAGTTAAAATTCCTAGAAATCTGTGAAAACGTGTTATATTGTGTGAATAAATTATGGAAATATATATTTACATCACATGCACACAATAAATTTTACATAAATACATACCTACATAATTTTCATTCATTTCATCATGTGCATTCATTGATGTTGTTGTCTTTCCTGAAATTTTTCTATCTGTGAACATGCGTTCGTTTCAAGCAGAATCTGAGCCCGGGCTAGGGTTGGGAATTTCAAAATTTTCGGATTCGGTTATCGGGTTCAAAAAAGTTCGGGTCGGGTATCGCTTCAAAAATTTTTGCGGGTATCGGGTTCGGGTAGTAGAGTCGGGTTCGGGTATCGGGTTCGGTTCCAAAAAGTGTGCGGGTATCGGGTCGGGTTCCCAACCCTAGCTCAAGCATACAAGATGTACCTCCCGCAGACATGTTGGGCTACAGCTCAAACGACGCGAACTTGTATGCAGCCATATTGGCCGTTATAATCGTGCACATTATTCTCGGCATGTTCGTTTACGTCGCCTGGAAGGAGGAGTTCCCGAGGGGTCTAGCCCCGCCCCCGCGGCCCGCTGAGAAGGCCGATTAAACAAATTATTATTTCTTACCGCCTTTTCTATTCAACCGGACGCTTAGTCGCATTTCTATTTTCCTAATTAGTACAATTTATCGCGGAGAATGTCGTCCGCGCGCGGATTAGACGCTGAAAATCGCCAATGGGACTGCGACTCGGACGAAAGCGAGAACGGCGACGTTTGTCCGAGCGACGAAAATCTATCGCCGGTGCATCTCGGCTTCGTGGGCGATCAGCCGCTGCAGCCGGACAAGGTGCACACGCTGCGATGCGAATACTTTCCACTGGGGAAAGTTGGCGGCGCGCCAAGCTGGCTGGCGCATGCCCCTCTGCCCGACAGGAGTTGTGTGGAATGCAAGGTTTGAGTGGCCGGTTTACGTGAATCCTGGTGCCAGTCACGTACCATGTAAAATAAAGTATCATACAATATTGTGGAAGTGGCATGTAAAAATGTGAAATTCAGGGTAGAATATTTTTATTGGACATTCATACATTTTGCGTGACATTTGTACACCTTTGGAGGGTGCAATACCTACCCCTGGTGTAAATACAAGGTCAATTTTGTGACAATTTTCAGTCATGCAGTCGGCCCATGCGGTTCATGCTGCAGCTGTACGCACCACAAGAACCTGACGACGCCTTTCACCGATACCTGTACGTGTTCGCGTGCGTCGATGGGGCCTGTTCGAAACGCAACCAGGCGGATAATATCCGTGTGTTGAGGTGCCAGTTGCCAAAATTGTGAGTCACTGGGGGATGCATGAATTCAGTGGTGAAGTGAAACGACCTGAAAATAGTATCTGCGCAATGCGAACCCCCCCCCCCCCCCTCCCCTCAAAAATATTCCAGTGTCTATTTTCCCGATTTACCTTCTTTCTGAACTTCCGCAGGTCGAAATCTACAAAACTTCATGTTGCTTTCATGTTGCTATCGTTGGCGTGTTAATTACTCGAAAATTTTCACAGGAATCGCTTCTATTCTGCCGCGGGCCCGCTGGACCCTGACAAAGATCCGCCGCTCGTGTTTGAGACAAAGGACGCGCCAAAAGCTGGCGCTGAATGGAACCAAGATGAAGTTTGCGCCTGGCCGCTGTGCTGCGTCTGCGGGTGTCACGGTCCCGCAAAGTGAGTTGGGGTGCGAAAAACTCAAGCCTTTCGGCTCAGAGGTAAAATTTCTCAAAAATCGCTCCTGATGGGTAGATGGCTGGGTTCAGGGGAAAGTAGCCAAAAAAAGCCTCCCTGCCCGATAGATAGATAGCTAGACGTTTTTTGTAGGGGGATAACCCCCCCCCCCCCCAACCCCCCATTCGAGACCCCTGTTCCAGCTGCTTGACTGAAGTTAAGATCAGCTTTCCACACGTGTACAGGTGCGGCCGGTGCAACTCGGCGTGCTACTGCGGCCGCGAGCACCAGGCGTGGCACTGGAAGCACGGGCACAAAGAGAGCTGCAGCCAAGACTCACCCGCCGCGGCGGCAGACCCCGGTGGCAGCGGCGCCTGGCTGTGGCCCTGCTTCGAGCTGGTCATGGAGGAGGAGGACCAGCTGCTCGTGCAGCGGGCTTTGGGGGTTGAGAAAGGGCCCGATAAGTGGGTTGGGGGGGGGGGTTGATGGCCACCCAGGAAATTCTTTCGAGCATCATCTAGTTCTTTGATTAGATTTTCCAAAGCTCTCATGCTGTTTTCATGTTTCGTCATTTGTCGTAAATACCAATATACTAAAAATTTCGCGAAATCTAATTGTGCGCGTGTCATGTTATTTGCGGATGCGGAACCAGCCGATCGAAAACTATGTTGTTTATTTTTCACTTGAAACCCGAATGTGAACTCAAATCCAAACTCACTCAACTCAAACTGAATCAGTCCGCGGTCAACTCAAATCCGCTCAACTAGCGCAGATCGGAAGAGGAGCGCATAGCCGAGTTCCGCCAGTACGTGTCGTCGCACGAACAGGTGCAGTGCGCGCCCGGCGCCAAGTTGGAGCAAAAAAGCGCGGCGAACGCTGAGCAACTCGGCGATGCCGACGTCAAGGCCGAACCGCGCGCCAACAAAACTGACAGGGTTTTTGATCGCTTCCGCGCTGTTCTCTCAGCACACGATGAGCAGATTGTTCGGTTGGTTTCTGTGCTCGATTAGAATTACCGTAAATTTTTGAATCAGTTCCCCCTGTTTCATGGGTGGGAAAGATGCCATGTGCGGGTATCAAAAAACACGTTTTTAACGAACCCGTTTGAAAAAATTATTTTAAAAATAAAACGTTTTTTTAAAAAGCTCACAAATACGGTTATGGTTCGTCTGATATACCAGACGAGTGGCAGTACTTTGTGATGTTGAGTAGATAGTCATACAATGGCTGTGGAGCCATGGGGCAACATTCTAAGTGGCCATTTCTGTTAAAAAAATCCTTTTTATGTCGTCATTATGTATATTGCCTTTTGTCAGAAGTTTTTATATTTCCCATTTAGACCCTTGCTTGAATTTTTTTGAACATGTTATATATTACTTTACCAATCTTATCAAAAATAGCAGAATTCTACGCTGGGTATATTCGCTTACATCGCGCTAAAGCTAGTGTCCAAACTCTTTGCCATCACAGATACCAACTAGGTGGGCGTCCACTAGTCGCCAGCAGCCAGGAACTGCCCACACCGGCCGCCTGCGAGTTGTGCGGCGCGGCGCGACAATTCGAGTTTCAGGTGACGCCGCACATTTTGTCGCTGCTAGCGATCGACTCTGCCGCAGGATTGGGCGAGCCCACGTTGGACTTCGCCACCGTTTTCGTGTACACGTGCAGCAAAAGTTGCGCCGTGCCGCGCGGCGGTTACGTTGTTGAACTTGCAGTCAAGCAGGACTTTGATGAGTGATTTTTGTGATGCATTGAATTGAGACCTCTACTTCTAAAAGGCGACAAGTCCACAAAATTTGATTTTGAGTAAATCGCATTTTAAGTTTCGGACCCGATTCCAGGCCCGTGGTGCGTGTCCAATTTGGCTTTCTCATGCTTTCCATTAGGTACCACATGTTGACAATAAAGTGTCAAATTTTCAGCCCCTGCTCTCAACTTTTATGTGAAAAATTGGGTGTCCATAAATTTCCATTCGGTCAGAGCAAAACTGTTTTTGGGAGGGAATTGGACTTGTCGACTTCTTGCACTAGAGAACATTTTTGTCCCCGGGAGGCCGAGGCTGCCTTATGGGCAATTTTTGCACTTGTCGACTTTTCGAAGTAGCTGTCCATAGTGGACATATTTCAGTGGATCATATTTCTTGCTATTTTTTCCCATAAAAAAGGAAGCGGAGGGATGGACTTGTCGACTTCTTGCACTAACGTGGTCTACTTGTCGATGTCTTGCCCAAATTTTTTTGCATTTCCCCCAAAAATGTCAAATTTGACACTGTGCCATATGGGCATGTGAGGTCAAAAATTTGATGGAAAATGATAAAGTGCGGAAGTAGCCCTGATGACGTTTCCGGGCCTAACTAGAAATTTTCATATTTTGGACTTGTCGACTTTTAAAAGTAGACGCCAAGTAGACTTCAATTGTATCACCCTTTTCGTTTCTAGCGCTTTTTGTACTCGATGCATGGTAATCTGTTGGTGGGTTCTGCGTTCGTTGTGTTCCGTTAGTACCATTCAGCTAGTGTAATCTGTAATTACACCGAAAGCTAGTGTAATTAGCTTTCGGTGTAATTACAGCTAGTGTAATTAAAGCTAGTGTAATTACACTAGCTGTAATTACACTGTAATTACAGCTAGTGTAATCTGTAATCTGTAATCTCTTGTGTTCTCGTTGCAATTATATTCATTTTGTAGTCTCGTATCAATGATTCATTCCAAACTGACAAATCACCCAGCCAAATTAAAACCAATTAAACTGAAATCCAAGGCGAAATTTTTTTATCCAATGCAATTCAAGGATCATATTTATCAGTAAGGTTCATAATTTATCAGCATCTTTCAAAAAGTTAATGCTACTTCAATCAGTTAATCTGAATTTAGAAACATTTTGTAGATAAACGAATTGTGTTCGATAAATACATAAAAGTACATCAAGGTAAATAATACAAATAGAGCAGCAGTAGCACATCCAAAGTTTGCCTAGGCTGTTCAGAATGCAGCGCTCGATTATTTAGAATCATCTATAAAGACCAGGCGTGTCAGGTGAACCTGTCTTATTTCATGGTTCAACCCCCCCCCCCCTTATAACTCATTGTTCGCGGGGGGGGGGGGGTAAATGAATATTGTGAATTGTAATCTGAAATATTAAACATACTGCGGCAACGCGATAAATACGAATCACTATCTCAGCCCGAATAGATGGGCGCCACTTTCTGAACAGCCCAAGCAAACACAATCAGAAGTCACCCGAAACAATGCTGTTCCTAGCATTACCATCAAACTGTGTTTCAAAAGTAACAATCAGCCAACCGCCAGCGTTATGGAAGCTCTGGTGGTTACGTTTATGCTTATCGTTTATGTTTGCCATTCCTATAGACGTTTGTTTTCGGAATGCGGCTTTGAATATATTGCCGCATGAGTAGAATCCAAATCGACCGTTTAATGCTGTAGGTGGCTGTATTGTTCACGCTTATCGCAACGATCACTTGTTTGAAGAGCGTGAATAATTATTATTTGTAATTTTAAGGGAAGCACAAAAATGTCGTATTTCCTGGAAGTTGCCCCCGGCGTTAATTGGACCGAGCTGGGAAGATACTAGCGATAATTGATATGCCAGGTTAAATTCCCGAGGCTTATTCGTGGTAATACGGTATTTCTCGATATGACCTACCTAAGCAACAATTGGGTTCAAATTTCACCAAATGCGTTCCGGGTTTAGTGGGTTACGGAAATCGGTATCAACGAATAAATAGCAAAAAAACTTGCACACCGCAAAGACTGGTCATGGGCCTGCCCCGCACCCTGTCATTTTGGTCTTACACACACTGGTTGACAACGACATCAACTGGTTCCAATCCCAATTCAAAGTTTGCCCGACGAACTTAAAATGCATGTGTTGAAGCGTGTTGCAAATAAAGCTGTAACTTTGAAAAAAATATTTCGGTACCTGCCATATACATGTGTAGGCAATAACCCGTCAACAAGCTTTGAGTCGGAATCGGAACCAGTTGACATTTGTGTCTTTGTCAACTAGTGGGTGTAGGGCCCACGTGGAAACACAATGACCATGGGGTATTAAAAAAATGCGTTTGTCAGTTGACAGAAAGGCAGCACAAATTGGGCGTACCTATGCCCGAGTCACTGATTGATCACAGACAACCACCCAGATGAATGAATACCCTCAATGCGTATGAATTGCGCAGCATTTGGATCATAATTTTAAGCACCTCTGATGATGGTTCTGGTGCTTCAAAATTCGTTAAAAAATACATTAGAGTAAATACTGCGAGGTCGGCAATATAAGAATCGATATAGGTAGTTTCCAAACATAACTATGCATCGGTACCGTATGCTCCTGATAGGTATAATAAGAGACAAGTAAAAATCACCCAGCTTTGAATAATTTCACTACGATCACCAATAGCATCACCACAATATGGCGTCACCACCATGGAGAACTTTACATCACTTCCTACAACTGTTTTATTATTTATCCACTAGCAGAATTGCCCCAGCGTGTCATCCACAGGTAAAGGCATGAAGACTTGAGTCGTCGATATTTCATAGCCATTGAATTTTATTTAAATAATATGATATGATAAAAAAGCAATCTAAAATGAAGTTTAGTTCATAGTGTATCATTGGAAAGGTTACAAACAATAACTGAAACCACCGTCACAATCGTTGTTACCAAGAAAAAAACCCGGAGACCCTATTCAAGAACATACGGTAGTCCGGACTATGCTACATGATACAGAGATGCAGGTTGTCAAGCTAATTAATCCGTCTACATTCCTAATCATTTACGACGTAGCGTAGAAAAAGTGTCGATTTGGTGGTCGATTCACAAATTACCTATTAAACCTGGGTGGTCGGCTGCAATTAGCATTCTTTGATCTAGAATAAATTTGTTCCGCATGGCAGCGGAGTAGACGCAGATAAATGTCAACAGTGGTTTGACAAAAGCAGACCAGCGCCGCGATGCGTTGCTCACAGGAAGAATGTTGTTTCCGATTATTTAAATCTAATAAATACTTATATTTTACCTACATACTCCGCGGACCGCATGCTATGCATTTTTCTGAAGGAAAAAGCCCATCATGATGTCATCGTTGATAAAATCAAAATTGTTCAAAATGGGAAAACGTTACAGAAAAAATTCTTCGCTTGTACGCGACTCCGCCTTTTCTTAAATTTATTTTTTTGTAAAAGCGCGTGCACAAGTCGCGCGTGATCGACCAAGACATAAGTAACTTTGGACGCATACTTTGCGGCCCGCCGAGTATAAATACCTACTACAACACAGCACGTAATCGCGTGAAACGTTACGCAACGTTCGAAGGGACCCAACGTTTTTGCATCATGGCACAGCGCGAGGTTCAGAGGCAGCGGGGCGTGCGAGAGCGATCAATCGAAGCTGGGCGAGTCCCACAGCAGTTCCGAGTGCGACGAGTCGTCGTCGATGTGCCGCTCGGGCGACGAGGCCGCCTCCATGCCCGACTCGTCCTCGTGCGCCTCCGACGCGCCGCTGGCATCGTGCTGCGACTGGTCCGACTGGGACGCGTTGAGCATGTCCACCTTGTCGCACAGCTGACGGAAGTGTGCCTCGCGCTCCTGGGGGCAGTCCCGGACTCTGTATAATGCCTTGTAATATGTCAAGTGTCATGCAAAGTGGCAAAAGTCAGGTAAATTGCCCTGAAAAATGGCAGCCGAGTTGCCATTTTGCAAGGCATTTTCAATGACTTTTGACACTTTGCATGACATTTCACATTTTACCAGGCATTTTACAGGGTCTGAGATTGGCACCAGCGCCTCCGCCACGGCGCTCTCGTGCAGCTTGTGAAGATGCTCGTCGCCGTCGATGTCTAGCGCCCGGCTGGCGGCGATGCGGCACTCGCGGTCGCCCCACGCGTGCGCCTGGTCCAGCACCAGGCGCATCCGCTGCTGCACTTCCTCGCGGGCGGCGTGGCACATGGCGAAGCGCTCGGTGCCGTGCAGCGCGCTGGCGAGCGCTCGGACCGACGCGATGCGCACGCCCGAGATTTCTTCAAGTGTGAGCAGAGTTGTGAATATTACTGAACTTTTCAAATTTTTACTCACCCCTGACTCCCTCAGTACGGAACATGTAAAATACTTTTTTACCTGCACTCATAGAGTACATGTGAGTGAAATCATTTTTTTCATTGAAAATGTAAAAGCGAGTACTTTTTACACGTGAACGTTATTTTTACCCTGGAAGATATAACTGATGTCGTTTTTGATGATTATCCTGTATTTCCATAGGAATATTATATGAATTCTTCAAGGTTTCTATATTTTAGAAACAAAACACTGCATTTTGAAGTTTCAAAAATCACATTTTCTGTACTTCTGTACATTTCAAAAGTACGCGTACAGGCGAGCACGGTTACTTTTTGTTCAAGTATATGTATTTACAAAGTACTCAAGTATATGTATTTTTCGAGTAAATTTCAATACATTTTAACAACTGTAGTGCTGGGAACTACTAAATTGTGCCATCTCAAAAATGGCAACAAATAGGGTGCCGTAAGCAGAACTCACTGTCCATCTGCAGCTGTATCAGCGGCTGCAGCATGGTCTGTGTAAAATAATCTGGTGAAACTGCTCTCCTCGCCACGATCTCTTCGCAAATGTGGGCATAGCTGTGTGCGCATTGAAATCATGTAAAAGGCGCGTGAAACGAAAATAGGCGCTTGATAGAATCTATGCAACAATGATAAAGCAATCACGCCGCCAGCAGAATGAAATCTACCGTATTACCTCGAATTATCTCCCCCTTGAATTAACCCCGCCCCTCAAAATGGGCGGGGGAAATAATAAAGCTCGCCCCATCCTCGAAATGATGTACATCATGTATGCAATGTATTTACATGATGTTTTTATTACTGCTTATTTGCATTGTAGCTTGGGTACGCAAATGCCTACTATTTACTACGATCCTTATTAAAATTTCTGACAAAATAATAACCCCCACGAATAAGCCCCCCCCCTCAAATTTTGCTGGCGAAATAATATACCCCCAATAGGGTATTTCGAGGTAATACGGTAATTGAAAAAGCTACCTTTGTCTCCGCGGCCATCTCATTGATCGCGCGAAGCCTTTGATGATTTCATCAATGAAAACGTTTGTGAATGTGAAGCTGTGCGGCGGGTCGGCGGCAGCCTCCTTATCAAAGAAACATTTGAGCACTGTGCTGAGCAACAATGCAGACTCCCTCCGGATGTCCGACACTTTGTCTGCATTGATAATGAGTAAATGGGTATATTAATTGTTGTAAATGTGGAAATTTAGTGTAGAAAGGTCTTCATAGCTACTTTCGTTTTAGTGACCGTTGTGCTTGACGCCCATAAAACTTTACCTTCGTGACGGTATGGTATTACAATGAAGTTTCGATGTACCGCCAAAGTGCACATTTACAGCGGGGCTATGAATGCTTGCCGAATCAATTCCAACGAACCAATAGCTAATGTGAGTCCTATGGCGGAGATGTATTTGTTGATTTCCTCCACCGCGTACAATTCGCACAGCAGCGTGCACTGTTTGGCGAATTCGTGCCTAAAGCGCCAGTTGCGCGGCGAGTCCATCTGCAGGAAGTCGGCCAGGTGCGGCAGCAGTTTGGTGCGTTGCGACGGCGACAACAGCTGCGTGGGTGGAGCGGGTCGGTTGCGGTGACATATATAACACACAGTGACACATTCCTAAATAATTAGTGAGTTTTCGGTTGCCCATTGTTGATTACGAAAAGTTATTCAGGTGCCAGTTCCAGACCCTACAAAGTGTATAAGACCTGTAAAATGTGATGTGTCATGTAAAAGACCTTATAAAGTATCCAAACCTATTTCTCTAGTATCCAAATCCTATGTTTTTGTATCCAAATCTTATGTTAACGTTTGAGTTAAGATTTGGATAAAAATAAGATTAGATTATGGAATAATATCCCGATTAACAGGTCTTTTAGATAACATTTCACACCTTACATGGTCTTTTACACGACACATAAATTTTACAAGGTCTGGGACCGCCCCCAGAAGCCAGACTGTTAAAAAATTGCATTTTTGCCACAAGAGCACTTAAAAATTAAAAGCTAACCAACCTTCGCAAAATCATACAAGTGCTTGAGCATGCCGATGCGGACCTCATCTAAGTCTCTGAGAAAGTTCTCAAAGACTGGCAGCAGGTCCCTCTCGGTCAGCTCGGCGCCCAGGATGGCGGCCATCTCGTGTATGGAGAAGGCCAATGTGCGGCGCACCTTCCACTGCATGTCGTTGCTCAGCGTCAAGTAGGTGGGCCTGGGGGCAGTTCCGGACCCTGTAAAATGCCCTGTAAGACGTAAAATGTCTTGCAAAGTGTCCAAAGTAATGTAAAATGCCCTGCATAGTGTAGTGCATTTTACATGACTTTTGACACTTTGCACGGCATTTTTCGATTCACAGTGCATTTTACAAGGTCTGGGACTGGCACCTGAGGCGCGGCCAGTGCTGCCGGCCGAGCGTGAGCGCGACGGCGGGCAGGGCGAACGCGCAGTGCCGGCAGATGTCCGCCTCGACGGTGGCCGCACGCTCCGGCTGCGTCATCGACGTGTACTGCAGCAGCAGCTCCTCGGGCACGACCTCCTGCGAAACGGTCGCGGCGGAGTGTACTGGCGCGCAGGTGTTTAGTGGGTCTGGACCCTCCGGGGTTCATCTATATAGTAAATCGTTGCCCCGGAGGGATAGATAACTGAATTTCTTTTCTTTCTTTTTTTTTGGGGGGGGGGTTGGGCGACGGTGTTTGGGGGGTTCGCAGGGGTTCAATGCGTAGGCCCCGTCGAGGTGTAGAAGGAATAAAGGGAAAAAAACTCTAAAAATAGGTAAAAGTGACAAAAATAGGACAAAAATAAGCGCATTAATAGACAAAAATTCGCATGAATGATAACGACTTGAAAGTCTGAAAATTCACGATAGTCATTTTGAAGGTGAAAAACTATCAGAATGAACATCACTTTCACTTGAGTGAAAATTGGGGCAAAATAGATCGATAGATAGTTGGAGCGTTTGGCCGGGGGTAACCCCCACCCATCCCATACTCAGGGACGTAGCCAGAATTTTTGGGCAGCGCCCCCCCCCCTAAAATTTTCCCCTTGTGGTAAAGGAATGGCGCCTTGGCGCCAGAGCAATTCGTAGGCGCCACTCCATTGCGCCATTGGCGTTGGCATTGAGTTTGAGTTTTGACATTTTGAGTGATTTTTTGGTCGTAAACAGGGTTGGTTTTATAAAAATTCATTTTAGTAAAATTGTATACAAATTGTATAAAAATTTTATTTTATTTTAATTTTATTCTTGTTGCATTTTATTTTATTTTATTTTATTCCCAAAAGTCATAAATAAAATAAAATGACACCATTTTACAAAAATTTTACAAAAATTGTACAAAAATTTTACATTAAATCAGAATCATGCATGCAAGGCCAGAAAAATGTTATAATCAGACCTATACTTGAAAAACCTGTGACAAATTTTTCCCTTTCTTTTCAAAATTTGCATGCAGTAGGTGTTGTTAGCTGGCTGCAAGTGTCAAGTTACAATTATTGATAAGAATGGTTTGCATTTTCAGTAGAAGGACTACTGGAGTCAGCTGGGCACATTCGTGAAATGTCATGCAAAGTGTGAATTGTCATGACAAATGTAAAGTAAAGTGTCAATTGTCATGACATATGTAAAGTAAAGTGTCAATTGTCATGCAAAATGTTAAGTGTCATGTCAAATTTCAAGAGAAGTGGCCATTGTCATGACAAATGTCATGCAAAGTGTAAATTGTGTATCCAAATCTTGTGTTTTTGTATCCATAGTATGTTTTGTATCCAAATCTTATGTTTTTGTATCCAAATGTTCACATAAGATTTGGATTCAACAACAGAATAATTTGGATACAAAACATAAGATTTAGAAATAAAACATAAGATTTGGATACAATTTGCTTGACAATTGATACTTTAATTTTTACATGTCTTGACAATTTACACTTTACTTTACATTTGTCATGACAATTGACACTTTGCATGTCTTTGTACATGACATTTGACACTTTACAAAGCTTGGGACTGCCCCCAGATCGATGAATAAACAGATAGAAACTCAAGCAATGAGTTAAAATTTTACAAAAAATATGAATTTTGATACAATTTTACAAAAATACGAATTTTTATACAATTTTACAAAAATTTTACAAAAATTCGAATTTTGATACAATTTTTATTTTTATTCTTAAATTTTCCATTTTATTTTATTTTATTTTATTCTTAAATTTTCCATTTTATTTTTATTTTATTTTTATTTTTTTCTGAGATTTTGCCAACCCTGGTCGTAAACCATAGGTATGAATAAAGCATACCGTGCGACGTTGAAATGCGCGCTTGCGCCCAAAAAATTTTCGGAAAAAAAATGGAAGTGCCATTTCTGGCATATTTTTCTGTCCGACCCGGGAAGGGGGGGGCGGCCGCCCCCCACCCCCCGCCCACGTCCTTGCCCATACTCAACCCCTGCTGGGGGAGAGGGCAAAACAAAACACACCGGCGGCAGCTCGTCCAGCGGCATTTGCGCCCGGTGCGATTGCTGCTGAATGTCCTCCTCGTCGGATTCGTTCTCATCGTCGCCGATCATGAAACCTGCGCATCGCGAAAAAAGCTACTCGGTCGTGATTTTGAACAAAAATAATGGACACAGCGGCTGAAAAGGGTGCACGCGTTTCATTCTCATCCACAGTGGATCATTTTTATCCAGAGATCACGCCAATCGATTCGATTCACTCTACACCAGTTCATGTTAATCAGTATGAAATAATGAGACGGCGGCGCCTGGCGGCACTACGACCTGCTGGCTTCTTCATGAAGTCTTCGTGCGGAGTGGACTCGCGGCCGGGCGTGGGCTGCTTGGCGCCCGTCGATGAGCGCTTTCGGTCATCTGCGATCGCGGAATATCGGAATGTATGAATACACAAATGATTATTTATGCTGATTGTAAAAAGAATTTTTTTTAAAATATTTTTCTGGAGTGAATTTATGAATAAAAAATATATGTGAAAAATGTGTAACTTTCAATATTTGCATATGAAGGGTGTGCTTTTAAAAGTTCCGATCTACAAATTTTTCAAATTTGAGTTAGGACCATTTTTGGGGTCCCCATAAAAATGCGCTTCAAAAAATTAGATAATATGTGGGGGGTTCGAAATTCAATTTCGAGATATCGGGGGGTCAAAAAACAAAAACAAAAACAAAATACAGATCCTGTAATTTAAAAAGTACCGATCTACAAGCTTTTTCAGCTTTTGTAGCTTTAAAAGTACCGATCAACACAGTTTTTCCAAAATTGTGCTCTTAAAGGTATTGATCTGCACATTATTTTTTGTGCTTCTAAAAGTACCGAGGTCAGATCGTTAGTTTTCAGCGCAAAAACTCATTTTGTGCTTTTTTATGGGTAAAAGTACCGATCTAAACGTATCTGATTTTGTGCTTTTAAAGGCACCGATCTACATGCTATTACCAACTTTTTCCTTTAAAATATACTGTACTACAAAAAACACCATTCACTATATTTGATATACCGTATTTCCTCGAAATACCCCCCTCAAAATGGACACTATGAACTTATAACCCCCCCTCGAAATACCCCCCAAAATTTAGTGATAGAGAACGTAAATGACAAAGGCTGCGGTTTGTCATCTGGGTAATGCAGAACACACGTTAAAAACGATGACTCTGTTATGTGAGAACAATGATTATACGTCTACACACTTATACAAGTCTTTAGAGTCTTATAAATGGCGATTTTTGTTGCATTTTCGACGTCTGCATACGTTTCAGACGACAATTTAGTACTTGGTTTTCAAAAAATTTCTGGCGAAATAATAAACCACCCTCGAAATACCCCCCTCGTTTAACCCCCCACTCAAAATTCTACTCTGAAACAATAAACCCCCCGGGGGTATTTCGAAAAAATACGGTAGCTAGTGTTGTGTATAAACAACGATTATACCCATGCATGTGGATACCAACAACAGGGGTCTCCAGGATTTTGGCCCTCGCGGGGGCTGGATAGATAGCAAATCGCTCCTCCGGAGGGATAGATAGCTTAAAATTTTTTCTGGGGGGGGCTGGGGGGGGGGCTTGGGGGGGGAGCTGGCGGGGGCACAATATATAGGCTTTTTCAAGGTTAAGAAGGCAGAAAGGGGAAAAAATCGCTAAGAATCAGTTAAAAGTAGCCAAAAGTAGGTATAAAATGGCTAAAAATAGGTATATAACCATGTATATAGCCAGAAAGCACGATTTTGAAGGTGAAAAACTATAAAACGGTGCGAAAATTGGTGATTTTGAGCGAAAATTGGGGCAACATTTCTCAAAAACCACTCCAGATAGATAGATAGCTGAGCGATTTGGGGGGGGGGGGGTCTTTGGGGGTAGTAGCCAAAAAATTTGCCTCGGGATAGATAGATAGCTGAGCGGCCTCCTGTATAGATAGATAGCTGGCCGATTTGGGGGGGGAGCCCCCCCCCCCAGTCCCCCCCTAGGAGACCCCTGACCAACAATATGCCAAAAATAACCATACCCAAAAATTCCCAATATTCCCAAACCTCAAAATTGGAAAACTGACCAGTAATGTTCGTAGACTGCACATGTCGCTCAGCCTCCTCGAGTAGCTTGTCTACGACTGCCGGCTCAACGAACTGCCTCTCCATGTACTGGCTGTAGCACTGCGCCCGACTGTCCTTGTCGGCCGACGCGCACCCGCCGGACGAGTCCGCGACCGCGTCGGTGCCCGGCACCGCCAGCACCGACTTCCCCAGCTCGTCCATGAACGACCTGCGGTAGGCGTGTCCGCTAAGAACAAACACGCAGTCGAGAATATATGAAGGGTGTGCTTCTAAAAGTACCGATCTACAAATTTTTCAAATTTGAGTTAGGACCATTTTTGGGGTCCCCATAAAAATGCGCTTCAAAAAAATATATAATATGTGGGGGGTGCGAAATTCAATTTTGTGATATTGGGGGGGGGGTCGAAAAATGCACAAATCGCAAAATACAGTTTGCGAAATTTTAAAAGTACCGATCTACAAGCTTTTTCAGCTTTTGTGTCTTTAAAAGTACCGATCTACACACTTTTTTCAAAATTGTTTTTTTTTAATGTACCGATCTGCACATTATGTTTTGTGCTTCTAAAAGTACCGATGTGAGATCGGCATCTTTATCAGCAAAAACTCAATTTGTGCTTTTTTACTATGGGTCAAAGTACCGATCTACATCTATCTGACTTTGTGCCTTTAAAGGTACCGATCTACATGCTATTACCAATTTGTTCCCTTAGAATGTACTGTACTACAAAAAATACAATTCACTAAATTATAAATATATATAGCTAGTGTTATGTGTATAAACAGTGATTATACCCATGCATGTCGATACCGAACAATATGGCCGAAATACCCATACCCAAAATTCCCATACCCAATACCCATGTATGGGTATTGCAAACTCCAAACTTTCAATTGCGATTATCTCAAAATCGATTTAGATCGATACTTTTAGAAGCACACCCTTCATATGGGGCAAAAGGTGTACGTGTAAGTATTTATCTGTTAGAGATATTTGCTCGAATAATTCCCTTGGGGAGTTATTTTTTCGTCATACTTTTTTGAGCGGGGGTGGCATTCAGAGGGGGAATTATTCAAGGGGGGGTTTTATTTCGTCAAATTTTTATAGCAGGTTTCTATCGACTCATTTCATGAAATATGCTTTATTACCAACATAACATATCATTTTTGTTCAAATTATAGACAATCATGTATCATAAATACACCTAAGATTCCTCACTCATCTAAGAGTACCTAGGGCATTATTGAAGGGGGTAAAATTCTTCAAGCGGGGAAATTATTCGCTCAAATACGGTATTTACACGCCGAAACAATCTAACGCACTTTTTCCAGAAATTGAACGCATCAAAGGCGGTGTCGTCCGACGGCGGGCTGTTGGCCGGTCCATTCTGCGCGCCGCGTTGATCGCACGGCTGCTCGTGCTGTTCGGGCGCGCGCACGTCGCGCACAGTGTGCTCCAGCGGGGGCGCGTCTCCGTTGTGCGCCGCTTGGGCCACGCCCGATGTGGGCTCCGGCGACGGCTCGGCTGCGACGGCGCACAGTGGTTGCAGGAGATGATGGGATGAAAATAATGATAGTCGACATGGCAGTGTTTAATTTTAGTTGACACGTGCCACACAGACAGTCAACTGAATTTGTGTCAACTAAATTATGGTCAATTGTGTGTTTAAAAATTCCTATCTGATAGAACACAACCAGTTAATTTTACATGATGACACAATTTCCATTATTTCCTTTAAGTGTGATTCTTTGAACATTGTTTTTTATATAGTTGACATTGAGTTGACACGAGTTTGCGATGTGTACGGGTCTGATCAGCAGAATCAATCATTCTTCGTAATAGAATAGCCTCAGTTCTCCAAGGTGAAAGATATGTGACATCAGGGATATCAGATGTCCCTATCTGTTTAACATCATCGGCTAGGTAATTGAACCCATCAAATTAAAAAATCGCACCACCCACGCGCACGAGATATGTATCCGCCTGAACGACGGGAACTTATATTGTGCCTACACATTAGTTTGCAACCAAATTTTCGAAAACTCATTTCAGTTTTCTAGAATGAGTCATTTTTAATCTCCGTCTACTATGTTGACGGACTCCTCATTCTGGTAAACTCAAATACATATGTATGAAAAAGATTTATCAGCTTTGGAAGTTTCGGTTGCCAACTACAGTAGTGCAGTGTAAATATGTTGGGCGGAAAACATTCAATACCAGCTCGAATACCCCCCCCCTTCAATACATCTCATCCGAGAAAACTCAAATGCGTTCACAATGCTAATTTACGAGTATTCGAGATTTTGGTTGGAAACTACTGTGCGCAGGCACATTACACAAATTTCACTTCGCAACCAACATTTCGCATCGACTTTCTGCGCCTCCTGGGTGGCGTCAGAGTCGGCCGCTTTCTGCTGCCTCGGCTTGAAGTCGATTGTGACCGGCTCGTCGTCGTCGCTGTCCGAATCGTCGCCAAAGTCCATGACCATTCTGTGCGCGTTGGCTGGGCGATAGGTTTACCCAAGACAAGTGTTAGAGTGCCACTAACGGACCCTGAGAAATGTAATGCGAAGTATCAAATGTCATAAAAAATTCCCTGTAAAATGACAAACCCGTTGCCATTTTCCAGAGCATTTACATGACTTTTGACACTTTGCATCAAATTTCCCATTTTACAGGGCCTGCGAGTGTTCGATTTAGCATTCGGTTATTGATTAAAGACATCTGCACACTCGTGGTTAGCGGGTTGCTCGTAGATTAATGCAGTTAATGCGGCCAACTTCAAACCAAAACTCGACCGGATGTGATTACCTGCCGGACGGCGGTGTGTCGCTGAGCAGGTCGTCCAACATGGGCATCTCCCTGCACAGAGCACACAACGCCCGTGCACAAGTGTCGTTCAACAATTGGTAAAGTGCAAGGGCATGATACTGAGGACTCACTCGCTCTCTGAATTCGCCTTCCGCCGACCGGGCGACGACTGGTCTTCGTCGGCGATCGGATCCAAACTGGGCACCTTGGGCACTTTGGGCGTGCCGGGCGGCAGCACCAGCTCGCCCGACGGCTTGCGCGGCAGGTCGGTCAGCGGGTGCTTGCTGGGCGACTCTTTTCCGCCGCCGTTGGACCCCGCGCCGCTGCCGCCGCAGCTGCTGCTCGCAGTGCTCGACGAGCCGCTGCTGCCCCTGTGGAAAGGGTTCTGGAGTGTGAAATTGTTAAGATGATGGAACTGATGACCCCTGAGCACTGATGCATCGAATGCAGCAAAAAGTTATACTCAGCGGACATGATACTCTGCCCTCGGACTCATTTATGCTTCACGTTGGAAGCGTGCCAATGATGATAAAGCATGCGATTTTTGTATAAAAGATGAAAAAAATCATTGTTGTGAATGAGTTAACGTATAGCGTTATAATATCGATGAATTTTTTCAATTTATTACCAAAATCGCATGCGTAAAAAATCGTTGGCCGCGTGCAGGGTGTAAAGTAACCGGAGTATACCACCGGAAAGAAAGTGGAACCGTTTTTAGCCTATCATATTTGTCTGTTACTATTATTAGCCGATTATTACTAAGGGCATGTGCAATATGTAAAATACAAGAAACATTACTGTCGGAGCAACTGCATGTGGAACATCAGCAGTATTAACTAGCGTTCATTTCGTTACAAGTTTTTCACTAATTTTTTTAATTATTTTTACCAAGTTTAATTTTACTGTGAAAATGACCATTATAAAAATTTTTTCGGCCCACTACCAGGAATTGACGCGCATAGGAGCATAAAGAAACTGTCATAAAGGGTTCTATACTTCCATAACAAAATCACAATACCCTACCAAGACCAGCTCAATTTCGGTCGCGTCACGTTTCTTGCCGCTGCACAAGCGTCAATGGCAATGCGTTGCACCGCGCACGCAGCGAAGCGACACGACGCGGTCACCGTGCTGCGCGGCTGCGTCACCATCTGGTAGAGCAGCACGGCCGCCCGCAACTCGATCAGACACGCGTACATGGTGACCTTGGCCAGCTGCAGCAAGCACCACTCGCAGAAGATGTCAACGCGACGGCCTATTCTGCCGCCGGCTGCGCTGCACTGCAGCGAGCCATGGACGGATAAATGCGACGCGGCGCGAGTAGTGGGGCGCTCAGTGGAAAGAGACGAGCTTGCAGTCTGGTGTGTCGACCAGGGGTTCAGTGTGGGGCGGCGTCCTAGCTTCCAGCAATCTCGCGTCCAAAGAGAAACCACACCATTGTTCTAGTTACGTTCTTTATTATGCAGTCAGATGGAGGTGCTTGGAGCCAGTCTCGCGGCCTGTGAAAATCCATGTAACGCGTCAAATGACCAGTATCTTTTTGATTTTTTTGCCCGTCAGTTCACATTTTTAGATGACATTTCACAGGATGGAGATGAATGGCCTTGAAAATTTTTTTTTTATAAATCTCAATCGGATTGTTCTCGGGGGCTCTAGTTTCCAACCACCCACCGAAATGCGCCCTCGTATACGTTCAGGCCATATTTGTTAATCTATACAGCCACTCAAAGATCCAAAATCCACTGAACCCCTCGCGGCGACTCTGTGGCTGAATTGCGCCCCATCAACACATCGTACAGCGAATTGAGCGCCACCAGTCGATTCAACGTCGTTTCCATGGTGTGTGTGGCCATTTGACACGTTCCCTTTTTGCAATATTGTAATCACCGTAGTCACAACGACGCTGCCGCAGTTCTACTCAGTGTGGATCAGTCGAGATAAAATTGTGAAGTTTTTTTAGATGAGCTACCGCTAAATAATTGTTAAATGGATGTTGTTTTTCGACGTTCTACGTGCAGTTCTAAAGGAAGTTGGGTGTAAATACTGGGTGCGGCACTGTGGTATGGCCGCGATGGTCAAATACGGCAGGGGTAAGCATTTGCACTATTCTAATGTGGTGTAGAAAATAGTTTTGCGAGACATGAGGTGGGGTTTGGTGAGGTGGTTTGTTGTACACTAGCGTGCAGAAAAGTTGGGACCGTACATGCTGCAGGATAAACATTGCCAAAATGTCAAAACGTTGAATGTGCACAATGTTTGAATACCATTGGTGGGTACTGTGGGCTGTTGGCTATATGTGCCCGGGATGACCACCCCTCAAATTTGTATGTGCATATATTCTTAGTGCAGTAACTAAATTCACCCAGTCTCTTTGTGTATCAGAATAGTTGGGACTTTTCTTATTTTGGCCAGTAGCTGCCTAGTATCATATTTTTAAGACTGTATCCAACACCTACGTTCATTTTTAAACAAAATTTTCAACATGGCAACTGCCTGCCTGTGTTGCTGAGCTCTGTGAGCAGTAAGGAACATTCTGAGCATGAAGAGCAAATGGTTATGCATATGTGGCACTGTGGAATGTATTTATTTCAGCAACAGGCTTGCATCCATTGCCAGCCACTTGGAAATGTAGGCAGGTATACTAGTCTGTGTGGCTATTTGGTGTATAAATTTGAGGTTTTTGTTTTGCTCTATTGAGGAGAAAACTTGGCTCAACTGTCAATGTGTAATGTGCAGGTATTTTGTAAGGGAAAGATGATGGAAGTTTCAAGTGTCATAACTTTTGATTGGAAAGAGATATTGAAATATTTTGTTTTGCATATCAATCCTGTCTGTCTAAAGTATATGATAGCATGCTCAAAAATCCTTTATGCTGGAAACCATATCAGTTAAATCAGTATAAGGAATTGAGACACCACTGATAACTTATAAGAGAACTTATAAGATAACTTATAAGAGAACTCATGATTGGAAAGAGATATTTCTTTTTTCTTTTAACTCATTTCTGTTTTATGTGAATTCTCGCTGTCTAAAGTATATGATAGCATGTTCAGAAAAATTTATTTTTTGTGTTGAGAAACCGGGTCAAATCGGCATACAGAATTTAGACATCACTAATACGACCTCAAAAACGGAATCTTCGGGTTTTGCCGATCATTTTAAGTGTTGAACGAGCCAAATCGACCCAGAAATGGTTGATTTATTAAAGCTGCGTTCAGACTGCAAAATGTGCCGACAAATAAAAAAGTGAAAAAGTTCCATAAATCCGGAATTAAGTTCCATAGCTGCAAGACAAAACAGTTAAGTATACTCACTAGTTAGGTGCACTCACATGCCAAAATTCAGATAAATCGGCCTTTTTGTTCCATAGTTATAAGCATTTGAAAAATTTGACATTTTCAGTTCGCTTTTTTGATCAAATTTTTCAAATGCTTTATTTTTTCAAATGCTCAAATACAAAAAGGCCGATTTATCTTAAATTTGGCATGTGAGTGCACCTAACTAGTGAGTATACTTAACTGTTTTTTCTTGCAGATATGGAACTTTATTCCGGATTTATGGAACTTTTTCACTTTTTTATTTGTCGGCACATTTTGCAGTCTGAACGCAGCTTAAGCTTCAAATTCAACCATGCAGATTGGCTTTTTTTTGTATTTTTATCGAACATCTTTTTAAAGACCCCTCTTATCTCGGGAGTGGGGGATTATTCGAGCAAACAAAATTTTTTTAGCCATACCTCCAAACTCAAACCACAACATACTCGAACAGCATCAAATTTTGTCAAGGGTCAATGGAGTAGGAAGCGACGAAAGTATACTGCCCCCCATTTCTCGATGGTGAAAAGTCTCATCTATTCTGCATGGTAGTGTATTACAAAGTGTCTGGTACCACATGCACTTGCTCCGTAACACCCACACGTTACTTTTACATAAATCTGAAACAATATACAATGAATCTACAGTTCTTCAAGTAAAGTCAATCATAGGGCAGCCCTGAGCCTTGTAAAGTATAAAGTCAAGTGTCAAATGTCATGCAAATTTGTCATTTGTACTGAAAAGTGTCAATTCAAATTCAATAATAAAATCTTTTCCTTTTTTGTTTTGATTGACATTTTACATTGCATTTGACACTTGAATTACTTTACAGGGCGCGGGTCTGGCAGCAGGCAACCAACCCTCTCGGCCGATGTCTGTATATAACGGTTCCATTTTCGCAGTGCAGACCCGTGCGTTCCGCGTCGGCGAAGGTGGCTATGAAGGCGCCCAGCGATTGGAACGCTTGCGCTGACACCTGCCAGTTAAACAAAACAGTACACGTAGGCACTTATACAGAATAGTACAGGTACATTTTGAAGTATCAGGCCTATTACGCATGTAAACACATTACGCATGTAGGCCCATTTTACACACATTATACCCGCAGGGGTAAGAAAGGGGGCGGGTAAAGCCCACCCCAAACCGCCCAGCTATCTATCTATACCAGAGGCAAATTTTTTTATTGCAGATTTTCAGCATGCCGGGTATAATTAAATGTGTGCCGGTTCTACATGCGTGATGGATTTACATGCGTTATGGCGGCACTAGACCGGTGCACAAGTAACACCGGTGCCCAAGTAGGCCCGGTGCACAAGTCAAGTGCCCGTACTTGTGCACCGGCCCCGGCATTTACTTGGGCATCGGGCAGGTGCAAGCGCCCCGCCCGGTGCACAAGAATGGGTGCCATGCGTGAGGCATCTAGTTCCGACTGTCGTTAAGTCCATCATTTTGGGGTTTTTTTCAAAATTGGTTTGGTAAATTCAAAGTTGGTCCAAGCAGGCAACTTTAAAGTGACAAGTTTTGCCCAAAACTTTTTGAAAAGCTTATGAATTTGTCTACATTTTCCATATTTCAAACCCTATGGCCGGAATATATGCTCATAGTTATGATGAGTTTTTTGACATCACCTCAGCAGATTCAGTCACAGTGGAGATAACGAGTTTCGGGTGAAATTTCACTCGAATGTCGGTATCTCCACTTCCTATTTATTACCTGTTCCACCTCTTCATACCGTATCTATAAGGTGTTAAAATTAACATATTGATGCTCTCGTGTGCTATACAAAGGATTTGCTATACAGCATGAATGGATGGAAAATGGCGCCATTTTCATGGCGTGGCGCCATGGAAACCAGAGCGGCGCCATTTTTCTGGAGTGGCGCCAGGGACTCCAGAGCGGCGCCATTTAGCTGGAGTGGCGCCATGGAGTCCAGAGCGGCACCATTTTTCTGGAGTGTCCCCGTGGACTCCAGAGCGGCGCCATTTTTGCCTCAGACTAGATGCCTCAAGTGGTGCCAAGCAATGCACAAGTGTGCTCAAGTAAAAAGCCGCCTGGTGCACAAGTGAATGCCCGGCCCGATGCCCAAATACGGGCACTTTAATTGGGCACCGGGCCTACTTGGGCACCGAGTATTACAACTTGTGCACCGGCCCTACTTGGGCACCGGCTTTACTTGTGCACCGACCCGGCCCCGTTATGGCATGGGGCCCATTTAGATGGTCACTGCAATATTGCGTAGCAATCCTTTCGCTTTCGTTGCGATCCTTTTGCTTGATGCACGGAACGTTTCACATTAAAAAAAAGTTGTTGTTTTTGCGCGTGAAAGTTAACTGAACGTTTTGCGGGTTCCGGCAGATTCATAACACAAGTTTGCTACGACCACCCGGTAGGGTTCAAACGATATCGGATATCGACCATTTTTTAATATCGAATATCGATATCGAGGTTCCATATCGTATCGATATCGAATATCAAGTTTCAGAATAAAATATCGAATATCGATAACGAAAAGTCATATCGTTCGAACCCTACCACCCCATTGTCAACCAAATGAATGTCCGCTCGGTGACCGATAACTCGATTCAAACGCTCAACGCACCCATCTGGACGGGTCGGCCAGCAGGCGGACGAACATGGGCGCGAGCTTGGACCGCCTGGTCTGCGCGGCGCACAGCTTGGCCACGTCGGGGTAGCACTCGGCGGCCGCCTTGCGCACGCCCCACACGTTGTCCTCGCTCAGACTCAGCAAGTGCGGCACGAGCACGCCCTCGGTCACCTCGGCGCCCAGCAGCCGCGACGCCTCGCCCATGGACACGGCGCACACCTGGCAAGCGATTTGCTATGATGCTGATTTGGATGTTCGAGGTTTTACGATACACTCACTATTAGCCCGTTTCTCGCGGCGGTTCACACTACGGACCGACAATACCAATGAGTAGTACGGAATACCGACAAAAACATTCTAGATAAAGACAGAATAAAATTATGGGCATCGGCTCGTCAGAACCTATCGTCGCCAAACCTTCACATCCGCGTTAAATCGATTTACCGTATTTTTTCTAATAGAAGAGCGCCGTTCTATTTTTTGGTCAACTTTTTCACCTGCAATTCTATTGGTGGCTGCCGCTGCTGCCGTTAGATTTTTTCACCAACTCTTTCACACTTTTTTGATTTGGAATACAGTTTTGCTTTCAATGAAACTCGAGCAACATTTTCATATCAGACCATCAGTTTCTAGTTTATTATCAATTTATTAGCATTAATGTAGTATACTTGAATGCCCTGAACGTTCTCGCCATCCATTGTTGTTGTTTGGCACTCTTCCAACGTGGTACCTACACGCCGCTTTATTAGAGACTGCCGTTCTATTGTTTTGGCGAGTGCAAAAACGACCAAAAACATACCGTTCTATTGGAGGTATTCCGTTCTATAAAAAGAAATACGGTAAGCCTCCCGCTCCAAACACAATTCTGGGATAATGGCCTACACAGACTAGTTGACAACAACGCCAGTCAACAGGTTCCAACTTCAGATCCCAATTGATTGCTGACGAGTAACACTACCTACGTTATTACACAGACAACGATGGAAAAAACACAGAAATTGAACACAGAAACTCATTGAGTTTCTGTGTTTTTGTTTTACACAGAAACACGGAAACTCATTAATTTTGAAAAACTCAAAACTCAAATGAGTTTTTTTTGGAGAACACAGAAACACAGAAAAGTTTTTTTTGAGTTTTTGTGTTTTTTTTCAGTGAAGCGGTTGAATGCACATTAATTCAGCTATCAACAAGATAAGATAAGCATGTATAGTATGTAAATATGTACAGTATGTATTCATATTTTATAATGGTACAAATAAAAAATTCAAGATGGCATGCACATCTCATGGTGGATTTGACAATTTAAGTTTCGACATTTAAGTATACCTTATTACCTCGAATTAACCCCCCCCCCTTGAATTAACCCCCCTCAAAATGGACTGGTGAAATAATAAGCCCCCCCCCCCTCGAAATAGCCCCCTCCGGGATGATGTACATCATGTATCCAATGTACATGATGTATTTATTACTGCTAATTTGCATCGCAGCTACACATAGACTGTACTAGGTTGTGCAGCTATCTACATGTTTATTTCAAATATATCCTGTTTGTACGCATTTATAACCTGTTTTGGTTACGTAAATGCCTACTATCTTCGATGATCCTTACAAAACTTTCTGATGAAATAATAAACCCCCATGGGGGTATTTCGAGGTAAATGGTAGTTGTAGTTCAAATCAATTCCGTAGTCTTCCATACAGTGCACATCCATTGAAGAATTTTGGAGTACTGCGTAAATTGTCATTTCTGGGCATTTTGTTGCTGGTGTTGTGATGTTGATGTCCTCATTGTGGACATTTTTATGGACTTTTTGACACTTGAATGAATACACAGATGTTATGTGGGGTTAAAACATGTGTAAAACCAATATTTTATAAGAAAACCACTGTTTCCAGACCGAAATGCTGAAAATCGAAAAAATTTTGGGGAAAACTCGATTTTTTTGGAAAAAAAACTCAAGTTTTTTAGAAAAAACCTCAAAAAATCGAGTTTTTACAAAAAACACAGAAATAAAAACAGAGTTACTCAAGTTTTTTTTCAAGAAAAAAACTCAAAACAGGTATTCATTTTTGAAAAACTCAAAACACAGAAAGTGTTTTTTTTGGAGAACTTACCCATCGTTGTACACAGACCGCATTATTTTTTTCAACACTACAGCTTCATTTGCAACATTGGCGCCCCACACACTGGATGTCAACTGTATCGGTGTCAACTCAATTTTAGTTCAATTTAAGTCGCAGGACAATTTTAAAGTGCACGTGCGGCAACGTTGAAGAGAAATTTACACTGCCATGTGCATTTGAAGGGTGTGCTTCTAAAAGTACCGATCTACAAAAAATCGATTTTGAGATACTCGCAATTCAAAGTTTGCAGTATGCAATTCCCACACAAGAGTATTGGGTATGGGTATTTTGAGTATGGGTACTTGGGGTATATTGTTGGTTATTGTTATGCATAGTACAGGTACTTGGGTGACACTTGTGTTACTAGCTATATAAAATTTAGTGAATTGCCTCCGTTGTAGATCAGTACTTTTAATGGTACAATTTGTGAAGCACATGACGATCGGTACCTTTAAAAGCACAAAATCTGATAGATGTAGAATGGTACTTTTACCCATACTAAAAAAGCACAAAGTTAGTTAGCGCTGAAAAGTGCCGATCTGACATCGGCACTTTTAGAAGCACAAAAAATATTGTGCAACCTTTAAAAGTACAATTTTGAAAAAAGTGTGTAGATCGGTACTTTTAAAGATACAAACGCTGAAAAAGCTTGTAGATCGGTACTTTTTAAATGACATGAACTGTATTTTGCTATTTTTATGTATTTTTCGACCCCCAATATCAAAATTGAATTTCGCACCCCCCAAATATTGTATATTTTTTTGATCGAGACCCCAAAAATTGTCCTAACTCAAATTTGAAAAACTTGTAGATCGGTACTTTTAGAAGCACACCCTTCATTTGAACATGGGTTTGCAGCCCATAAACAGAAAATTTATGAAAAACCATTAGCCCAGTTGACATCCGGATGACACGGAAACAGTTGACATCCAGTGTGTGTGGCACCATTATTCGACATCTTTGTATTCGACGCCAGTCAACTGAACAACCGATGAATTCACCTTTCTGATGTGGAAGATGGCATCCTGACAGTAGCGGCAGTAGCGCGGCATGAACGAGTGAAATGCCCATTCTTCGTCCACCGTCGATGAAGATATGATTTTGCACAGCAGCTGAAAGTGCAAGCTCGTGACATGGTGAAAAAGTATTCGTTTCAAGCTATGACTGCGATTGGCTGTCGCTTTTTTTATCTCGTGACGACACAAAACGGGCGCGGAATTTGTAAGTAGCACAGCACCAATTCGACAAGTTTAATCTGAGAAACGGATTCAAATCTGATAAACGTAACGGCATTTTTTAACAAACTTCATCGTTTTTCTTCGGATACCACCGAGTTCCGACCACTCCCAATACCAATACTTATGTATATTCATTCATTTTATTACGGTAAGGTTGAAAAAAAATTGCCAGATAAACAATACGCACTTCTTTTAAATTACTATTCATCCACGCACGAGGTTTATTTTTCTCAACATCCATTATTTTATCAATCATATTATTCATGCTTTGGGTTTTTAATGATCTTATTTTTTGTGAATGACTAACTTAAAAAATACTATCATATATTTACCAACGTCACAGGTAAATATTTATTGTAAAACATTTCGCAACACCTTTTGAACACTTCGCATGTGTAAAGTCGCAAATTCACATCGTCTATGAACGAGTATTTACATGTAATGATTATTTCACAAGAGAATGCACAAATTGAGCATGGGATGGAAATTTGATGAAAAGCATATTCGAATACGATACTCGTAAATATCAACATAACAAATTATATCATAACAGGCATAAAATAGAAATCACCAATTCTACAAAGGCACCCCAGCCGGGGGGGTGCCCAGCAAAAGCGCGCCGACTCGGGCAATGGGGGATCACATCAAAGCTGGCTGTGATATGTGCGGCGGGGGGCGTCGCCGCGGCCGCCCATGCGCCACATCACGCACCACTTTGACGTGCTCCCACACGCACTGCGGCGCCCGCCCCTCACCCACGAGCGCCGACGACGACAGCCGAGCGGCACGGCCGCCACTGATGAGTGGCCGATTGACACTGCCACCGTGCACGCATAGATTCGTTTGTGGGTGGCATTTTAGGAGGGGGGGGGGGGGTCCGCCACCAACCGCGAGGGAACCCATCAACGAAAAGTGCTCAAATTTGAATGAATGTAGTATGGTGTTATGTCGGGGCTCTTGAAAAATGGAGCAAATTTTTATAACCGCACGTTTGGTGGCGAACCGCCCCCCCCCCCTCTACAATGAGAGTCTGTGCACACCACCTCTACATAGGCTTTTGAGTGAAATATAGGCAGTTAAGATTCGTCCCAGTATTTAGTAGTTAAAAATACAAATTCGCGCATAGTAGATAGCATTAATTAATCAATCAATCAATGTACGGTCAATAAAGCGTGAATATAGGCAATGAAATGGGTGCCGGACGCCGGCCGAGCGGCACAAAAACTCCATGGAGGCGAGCGTGCTCATCAATGTTGGCTGTGATAGGGAAATGGGGCCGACCCGGGGGCCGGCGCCCACATCGAGTAGCACTACCAGACAGCCGGCATTGACGGCAGGCGCGCCACGCTCAGCGACCGCGGCGAGTCGATCGAGGCGCCTGCGACCGGGGGGTTGCCCGCGTTGACTCGCTCAGGGCCGCCGGTGCGGTATTTTAAAGGACACTGTTCAAGAAGCGTGGACAACGACGTCACAGGCGATGTTATGTGTGCAAGCGCCAAGTGCGAAAGCGTATCCATGTAGTTGAGACATGAAAGTCATTCGGATATTTTTTGCGTCATATGCCGTCGCACGGATATGCTTTTACAGAACGATTTTACACATCAACATACAGACATGCGTGATTATTGGACATATAATCAGATTGCAAACAGTGAACAAACACTACCAGGCGGTGCAATGACATTGACAAAGCAGGCTTTTGTACAGTGATTGCACATAAAATTGCGTTCAATTATATGCTTGAAAAGCTAGGAGTGAATGAGTTTTCCAACACAGCTATTGGCATAAATCCGGATCAGAAGACCCAGGACATATTTATAAACTTTTTCAAACAGGTAATGGAAAAAAATCTCCACGCTAAAGACAACACTAGTTTGGGGAATACATTTCGGAAACGGATGGACCAGTTGTAAACCAGTTGAAGCAGTAAACTCAACTGCGCCCAAAGCTAATATATCCGTAATTTCGACCGTAAACTAGTATACATGGTGCCGTAAATACAAATTCAAACAAAAAAATTTAAAATATAATTTTATCCAGAAATTAGGTAGTTTTCAATATTTGAAAAGTGCGCGACGTCGCAAGGAATGAATGGGGTGTAATTTACATAGTAAGTGACATATTAGTGATGGCAAATGTAAATAAATCTTACAACGGTCACCTCCTCCATGCAGGGGTATCTTGAATTTTGACCCTCCGAGTGGTTGGATAGATAGCAAATCGCTCCTCCGGAGGGATAGATAGCTGAAAAATTTTCGGGGGGGTTGGGGGGGGTTTGGGGGGGGGGGGTTGTGGTGGTTCAATATATAGGCTTTTTCGGGGCATAGAAGGGAGAAAAGGGAGAAAAATGGCTAAAGTAGGTGTAAAATAGATCAAAATGGGTATACAAGAGCATATAGTACTTAAAATAGCTGAAAATAGGCAGTTAGACGCATGAACTAGTGATTTTGGTGGTGAAAATCTATATATAGGTATGAAAAAAAGCGATTTTGAGTGAAAATTGGGGTAAAGTTTCTAAAAATCGCTCCAGATAGGTAGATAGCTGGGCGATTTGGGGGGGGGGGTTTATGGGTTGTAGCCCAAAACTTTGCCTCCGGGATAGATAGATAGCTGGGCGATTTGGGGGGGGGGGGGTTTAGGGGGTAGTAGCCCAAAACTTTGCCTCCGGGATAGATAGATAGCTGAGCGGCCTCCGGGATAGATAGATAGCTGGGCGGTTTGGGGGGGGGGTAACCCCCCCAACCCCCCGCATTCGAGACCCCTGCCTCCATGCAAATCAAGTTAAATCAGCCTAACCCAGTGTGGAGGTAACTTTGAGCGATTTTCCTCCATTTTACACTTAAATTCGCTAATTCTTATATGTACCTTATTGCTTATTTCAAACTACTTTCAACCTATATCCATAACTTTTTTTTAGGTATTTTTCATTAAATCCTGGTGACCCCTGGGCATAGTGCCAACTGTTCAGGGTGCCTATGGCCAACAAAATGGTTGACAGGTTGGGGTGCAGTTGGTAAAGGAATAGATATATATATATAAACTAGTATAAATATACCACACCCAGACTTTTATGGAAAAAAATTTGGTGCCAACAATTTTTTTTGAGCTTTATGTTAGACAAAAATAATATGAAACTTGGATACTAAAATCATTCATCATTATTTGGAAAATGTTGAAAATTATCAAATATTCAATCAGGACAAATATTTTTTTAAACAACTGAACAAACATTTTCAATGTTGATGTTTCATTCGTACAATTGAAACATAATGGCCGACCGAATCTATGCCCACAGGTGTGCATTTATGCAGCCAATTGGCAACCCAAACACCATCATGAAGTTGTTAACGAAAACGTGACATTTATCGACACGGCAAACATTTGGAGGTAGCTAACCTACCGTTTCTGGTTAAAAGTTCTTGTCACAGTTAAGCAGCATCGGACAAACAAAAACAAAAACTTCAAAACGACTAAATAAATACCAAATGCGCTCACCATAAAGCGTAGGTGGTCTTGAGTAGATGCAGAAACGGCTAAAGCGACAGACGCACACAAATACACAGAAAATAGCCAGAACAGAAGCGACACAAAGCGGGTAAAAATGAAGGCAATTCAGACCTCACAAGGTACGATTTTTGTTGCGAAAAAGAACGCCTGCTACGTGCCAGTTGCTTTGACCTTTTTGCGCGCGGCTTTTTACCGCCCAGTGCACTTTGAGTACACTTCAAAATGAAACTAAGCTAGGTGCATTTTTGCGGGTTGTGAATGCGTCGCTCTAAAGCATGCACACCACGAAAAAGCATAAATATCATTATTTTGGGTATTATTTTTCTTAAACACTGTGTTCCAGCCAACGAACAGCCAGCGACCGCTCAAATCGGTCGAAATCAAAAGCATCAAGCAAGCAAACCGTACGTCCGTGTAACAATCAGTAAATATTAGTCGAGTCATTGAATGCCGGCAAAAGCCAGCTATGTATGCACACGGCGGGGCAGCCGACCGGCATGTGACTCAACTTTCAAAAATGCAACCGAGAACGGTGAATGGCGAAAAGCGGCACGCCGTTCCCGATAGCATCGCGGCGCGGCGGCGGCGCACCCACGCCAGTTGTTATGCAAACGAAGCCCGACCAATGGGCAAAGGGGTGGCGGAATGCGTCCGGGCCGCCGGCGGCGACAACAACGCGCCCGGCCGCCGGGACGCGCGGCCGCGCATCAATTTATGCAAGTATTCCGGTGTGCAGCCGCACTCTTTCAAACAAAGAGAAGGGCTGCAGCCAGAGGGCCCGTGCGACCGGCGGCTAGCGGCAATGGCAAATTTATGTGCGCGCCGCGCCGGGCCGAATGGCGCCAACGCGCTGCATTTCTAAGCGGGGCTGCGGGTAACGCGCGCGGGAATTATATGAGAACGGGGCCGAGCCGCGGCGGCGGGCTGGCAGCTAACCAAAACATCTTGCACCGGCGCGACCGAACGGAACGCAGCGAAGTTCTCGAGTCGAGTTGACTGCAAACACGACCGAATGCTTCCATTCTACTTCAGCGGTACCCTTGAATTCTCAGCTGTGTATTTACACAGTATTTGCGTCTAAATCGGCCGTTGTAGCCCATAAATTGGGCCAAATCACGCGCCAGATACAAAAATGATTGATATTTTCAATTTGTGCAAGCATGCACCCTCCGAAGCTGTATTAACTTCCTCAGCTCTTTATCCCATCCCAGGCTTTTTGCCCATGTGCCACTGGTGCAACAGTGTTGTACTGTCCATCAGCCACGCAGCAGCCGCAGTTACTACGAGCGGCAACCCGTGGGCATGCGCCGCGGCGCACGCATGCATACATAATGCACGAGAGTCGCATGCGCAGCAAGGCCGGCACGTCGCCCAACTGCATGTGCCGCCGGCCGTTTAGAGCGCTGCCGCAGATAAATGCTCTTGAGGCAACTACGACGGCAACCAAGCGAGCACTTCGCAATCACATTTTTGTTTGTTAAGGTGGAAATTGAAACCTTCGTTTCGGTTTCGTAATGCCCAACAATGCAGTGCACCGTGTTTCTGCACAAACGTTACAAAACTTAAATCTACACCCTGTAGAATGTGAAAAGGAACGTTGCGATTTACATCACAATGAGCTGCAATTTCCCCATTAGCACCTTATTACAAACGCGACATAATTCTGGATGCAAATGAACACAAAAAGACACGATAACACTCAAAACAAAATCGAAAGCCGGAAAGTATCCGTTTATCATGTACCATATTTTTTATTCAAACTTTCTTTCGTTTCTGGACATCGAAATTTTGTTTTTGTTTTTCAGCCATCGAAATCGATGCCAATTTGGAGAAAAACCTTTCGAAAAGAAACCAAACCCCCAAGTGACACGATTTCAACGAAATTTCACAGGGCTACAGTCAACTCCACAGATTTACTCTCGAGTTGCCCGCATCTGTTTTGCCAGTAGAGTATAGGCCAGTGCTCATGCATCTTAGTGTCAACTCATCTTGGTATATTTTCGTATTTATGCATGTTTGGCTGCACTGCATTTTGCCGCACTGCATTTTGCCGCAGTGTATTCTTAACCATTTTCGTCCAGCATACAATGTTGGTGAGATTTGGTGTGGTCACTTTATTGAACTGTTGAATTGAATTTAATTTGTTGCAAATGTCATACAAAATGAATGGTCGTCATTATAACAAATATAAATATTGTCAAGTGGTTGAGACTGGAATTAGTTTTTCTTAATTCCCATCAACTACAATTGACGTTCAAAGAATGCGTTCAAAGCCGATTTATGAGCTTACCAAAATCTGGCAGTATCCTAGTGTGTGCATCACCCATCCCGATCCCAAAAAGATGGTCCCAATCCCATGAATTCTCGCACAAAAGTAATCACGAAATTTGACAAATGAAAAAATAAATAAAAACGACAGATTATCGCTGGACGCGTGTGTAGTGCATTGAGCACAGCCGGACGTACCGGGAATAATATGAGATGAAAAAATGCAATCCGCCACTAAGCCCACACGTTCCCAAGATGAGATAACACTGTATGAGACTTTACTATATGAGACTGTATCGGGCAAATCGAGAGCACTCCACTCCACAGGGTGCGGGATAGACAAGTGGTATTTATGCAAACGCATGGCACACACGCCAGCGCAGACGACAGACAGCAGGTGGGGGCCCGGCGGCGAGTCGCCGCCGCCGCCGGTGATCACGCCGCGGCAGCGACGCGCATGCGACGGGCAAAAGACGCAAAGTGCAGTCGTACCGGCGGCAGTCCCGCTGGGATTTGCCGCTACTCCAGTCGGCCGCTGCACAAAAACCGGTAGCCGCCGAGGCTGCCTTAACGCCCGCAGCTAAACTATGCCGCTCGGTCAAGTGTAAATCCAGAAACTACATTATTAGTGTACAACATGTAAATGGCAAAATGCCCCCGCAGAATGCTTTAGAGCGACGAAAATAGAATTACTTTGTTCTGAAACATTGCCAATTTGCCAGGCAACACTGGCGTTGGTTGTGGGCCACGTGGTCAGGTGTGAAGCAACAAAAACGAGAAAAAACTTGTTTTTACCTTAGGATCTATAAATCTTCCTGCCTTGGAGAACTGCCGGCTAATATAATTGAGCTTTTGATGACATCTGGATTCTATCAATTATATCTCACTCCCCAAGCATAGTTGGGCCAAGTGGTCTGGTGCAGGGCCGTATCCAGGGGGGGGCGGGGGGGGGGCTGCAGCCCCCCCTCCCGGGGTGAGACCTAAAAAGTGCCCGAAAATTCAATTTTTCCCATACATTTTTCGATGTTTCTTAAAAATTTTGCGCGCAAGCGCGCAATTTCTTCACGGTACATTGTATTTTTAGTGGATCGGTCCCTGTAAACAAATATCCTTGAAAACGAACACATTTTTGCGGCTTTCGCTGCATGTATGCACATTTACATCTATATAAAGCGGTTCCTGGCGCTGGCGCCAGCGCCAATAGCGCCATGGCGTGGCGCCTTGGTATGGCGCTAGTGCCAAAACGCCTTTCCGTCCCTATATAGGGAAAAATTTGCGGGGGGGGCTGTACCCCCCCGCTCGCCAGCCCCCGTAAACAAGCAGCCCCCCCCCCCGCTTGAAAATCCTGGATACGTCCCTGGTCTGGTGTGGAATTGCCACCAGGTGTTTACTACATGCACCCCTGGGGGGACCCCTGTGGCTGCTCTCATGTAGCCACAGGGGCACCCCACGTAAAAAAATAACATTTTCATCTAGCCAATATAAATGAGCATTTTGAAATTTTGAAAAAAAATGGCATTTTTATATTGTAAAAGCACTGGAAAAGCTCACAGGTAATGGAAAACCACCACTCTGTAAGAGAACCAACCTTTTTTTGGTGTTAAAGAGACCAAGTTCTCTGACAAGCCATCAAAGACTACCTGAACAAATCCCATTGACATGCAAAAATCATTTCTTTTCACAACTGGTGCTAAGTGAAACCTTTATTATGGGGTGTCACCTTTGGGTGACATATACACCTTGATGTGGTGCATCTTTTACCACCCCTCCCTGAACCTCACTAAAAAAAGTTGCTGTTGAACAAAAGAACAAAATTTTTTCATCTGGAATGTCATTTTGGATTTGTGTTCAAGTGGCCCCAGACATATCTGCTACACTGTCTGCAGTGGCCTCCCCTTGCTCACTACTTGCCAGCCAAAAAATCCCAACGGTCAGCAGCCAGCACAATCATATTTCTGGGGCCAGTTGAACTCAAATCCAAAATGATGTTCCAGCGTGTTTCCAAAATGATGAACATGTTCTTTTGTTCAACAACAACTTTTTTTGAGCGGGGTTCAGTGAGTGGGGGAGGGGTGGTAAAAGATGCTCCACATCAAGGTGTATATGTCACCCAAAGGCAACCCCCCATAATAAAGGTTTCACTTAGCACCAGTTGTGAAAATGAATGATTTCTGCATGTCAAATGGATTTGTTCAGGTTGTCTTTTATGGCTTGTCAGAGAACTTGGTCCCTTTGACACCAAAAAAAGGTTGGTTCTCTTACAGAGTGGTGGTTTTCCATTACCTGTGAGCTTTTCCAGTGCTTTTACAATTGCCATTTTTTTCAAAATTTCGAAAAAGCTCGTTTATATTGACCAGATGAAAATTCAATTTTTTTAACATGGGGTGCTCCTGTGGCTACATCAGAGCAGTCACAGGGGTCCCCCCAGGGGTGCATGTAGTAAACACCTGGGGGCAATTCCACACCAGACCACTTGGCCCAACTATGCTTGGGGAGTGAGATAGAATTGATAGAATCCAAATGTCATCAAAAGCTCAATTATATTAGCCGGCTCTTTACATTTATATGCGGACCGAAAGACTCATGCAAACGGACATTACCATGCAACACGAATAGAAGCATGCAACTCACCGATTCACCAAATCAATAAAATAAACAATTCAAAATTTAGTTAGAAATCGCACTTTTCCGTGCAGTTCGGCCGCGACGCCGGGTTTTAGCGGTGCGTCCGGCAGGGCGAAAAACATGATAGTGATGCGGGGACGGCGCTCGGGCGGCCGCCGCCGCGATAAGCGGGCGGGCGGGCGCGGGCGCGGCGCGGCGTCTCACTACCAATGTCTTTCACCCCGACGCGCACCGGCGCCCAGCACTGCTAGCCGAATGGCCGCCGCGCTCGAACACGCCGCCGGTCACGGGGAGCCGCGGCTGCGCAGCCGTGCAGCCGCGGCTTAACGCCGCCACCGACTGCAGCACGCAATTGGCCGCGCGGCCGGCACCGACGACGCAAAAACTGTCGCCGGATATTTACGCGATGTGGGAAATTTCAGTGGTCTGTTTTAGGATTATGATAGTGGAATGATAACGCGACTGCGCAGAAATGCCACGCGGTTGAAGATGGTTTTTGAAAGGTTTCAGATGATCCAATAAATGTTTGAAAAACTCTAAACATTTGATGAGTGGCTAGACTTTTGGTATAATGCATTTCAAAAAAATTTGGTAATGATTTCATTACAAATGATTTCACTTATGAACAGTTTATTTGAATAACAAGTTTAAAGTTGAAGTTTAAACAGGTTATTTAAATATCACGCCAGCCAGAAAATGTAACTTTTAGTCACACATAAGTTGCAAAAGAGTCGTGTTCGAGGCTAACCCCGACCACCCCTTCTGAATCACTGCACCAAGGTACAAACATCGTCCATTTCTGCGCAGACAAAATGTCTTCAAAATAATATTTGATTATTTAGCTGCAATAACAATAAAATTGGAATGTCAAACGTTGTTTAGAAGTGAATAGATTAGGAAAATGTAACTGCGAATATTAATTATAACGACATTAAAAGCAGAATCATATATATTTTGAATTGGAAAATTGATCAACTATAAAAACCAAATTGGTTAATTAATTATAGAAACCAAAACCGCCAGGGAACAACAGTGGGGCTGATAAAATTGTGCACCGATAAAACAGTGAGAAAAAATAGTGGCGATGACACATTTTTTTACCAAAATTTTCTAAATCACATAGACAAAAAGATCTTTAAAAAATTTGTGGGTTAAATTTGTGGTAGTGATTGACATATCTTACAATTTCGAGCGCAAATTTTTCTCTCCTAAGTTTATTATTATAAGCAGTATTGTTGGAAAATATAACCAAATATAATCTTAAAAAACCTCCCAAAAGTAAAATACAATTGAATCCAGGGGTTTTAGAAGAGGGGATTTGGGGGTATTCCCTATCCTCTAACCTGGTATTAGTACTATCCTCTGAGCCCCCCCCCCCAATCGTCCACCTATCTCCCTATCTGAAGCTATTTTTGAGACTCAAGCATCAACTAGGTTGTTTGAAGGAAATTTAAACGTGTAGGGAAATGTGGAAATTTCGAAATTTTGCTCCAATTTTCGCTCAAAATCTCCAATTTTATTACCTTTTTATAGTTTTTCACCTTCAAAATCACTACACTTTCATACCTTCACCTGTGTTTCATTGCCTATTTTCAGCTACTTTGTGTACTACATATCCTTATATACTAATTTTTACCTACTTAGATTTTTCCGTTTTCTTCTTTCTGTACCTTGGAAAAGCCTATATTTATATTGAACCCCTGACAACTCACCACCAAAACAATTCTAGTTATCTATCCCTCCGGAGGAGCGATTTACTATCTATATGAACCCCCATGGGGGTCCAGATCTACATAACCCCCGATTGAATCTATCTTTTAAGAACCTGGACAAAACACAAAAAAAAATTCTTAAATCGTTTATTTTGAGATTTTCTGATATTTTTTAAAAGAAAATATCTAAAAAGAACATTATTAACTCTCCCTGGAAATTCTTAAAAAACATAAAATATACCGTATTTGCTTGAATTATTCCCCTGAGGAATTATTATTTCGTCAGACGTTTTGGAGGGGGAACTATTCAACGGGAGGAATTATTTTTTCGTCAAAATTTTCAAGCATATTTCTATCGACTTATTTCACAAAATATGCTTTATTAACACAAAAACGTGCCATTTTTGTTAAAATTGGACGTAAAAAATTGATCTAAAGGGGGAATTTTAAGGGGTGAATTATTCAAGGGGTGAATTATTCAAAGGGAGACTATTCGAGCAAATACGGTATAATTTTTTTGGCTAAGCACTATTCCATGACCCAAACAAGTTTCTGAATTTTTAAATTTTGTTTGTCATTGCTAATTATGTGTATCTTGATATAAATATATTTTTCCTTGCTCTAGACCCACTTTGGGTATTTGATAAAATCTCATTTTATTTTATTTTAAATTAAACAGCTAAACAGAGAAGCAACAAAATGAACACAATATGAAATAGACTTGAAAAACCACTATCAAAAAAAAAATTCGTTGCTTACAAGTCGTAGATGACGGGTTTTTTCACATGATGGCTGCGAGCTGATAATATATGAATGCATAGAGGATCAAAATACATGCAAATGGATACTTACATATACATTTAAATGACATCCAGCCAGCCCGAATAAGTGGCAAGTGTAACAACATTGCAGCACTGCGCGAAAAAAACGACAACAAAATCGATAAGCCGCCAACCTACATGGGAAGAAAGTTTAAACAAAAAACCCACACATGCTAGTGGTGGGCCAGTGGTGGTATTTATTTAAGGCTCCAAAAGCTGATTAGGTCCGGCCGAAGTGCAAAATCAACAGCTAGGGCCAATACCACGCCCAGCCAAGTGGCAGGTTTCAAACGCCCGGAAAAGTATCCACAGGGAATTTGATACCCTTCAGAATACTTAAAAAATTTGTCACTTGACATAGAGCGGGGTTGGTGCCAGCAGTCGCTGCACGGACCGGGTCAACTATATTTTATCTACACATTTTTCACAGTACGACAGTGTGCCCCCAACCGGGCGAGCCGCTAGTGGGGTTTATATAGTGTGGTATAGAAAACGCTGGCCCGGTGCACTCTCGTCCTGGATACTTGTGGGCTCATTTACTATTTCATTCACTTATTTAGATCTTCCTCAGTGGACCACCATGCTGCATGCGCTGCTTACAGCTCACATAAGGGGTCTGGTAGGGGGGGGGGGGAGGGGGTTGGTGTTGGGGGTTAACCCAACGCACCAGCTATCAATCTATGCTGGTGCAAAATTTGTGACTACTAATCCTACTTCTCCCTGCTATATACCTAAAAGGCCTCAATATAACATCCCAAAACTCACAAAAAAATTTCATCTATCTCTCCCCTAGAGTGATTTACTACCTATCTAAATAAACTCCCACAGGGGTCCAAATAAAAAGACCCCTGGCACACATTATCTCTGATTTGCAATGAAAATATCAGATAACAAAAGACCAAATACAAAACTGTTTGTACTTGATAATTTTCATTTTAACATGTGGTTATCCAGAAGTTGTGCATCAGCACAGCAAAATGTTAAAAATTTGATACATAAATTTAACAGCTTATTAAAATGGACTTTTTTGAAGGAAAAAACATTAAAACTAAATGAAAATATAATTTTTTACAGACTTCTATAAGATTTCATTTTGAAGATTTTTGACAACTTCACATTTTTTAAAACTAAACATGACATAACTTATAGAAATTTAAGTTTGGGACTATCTTCTGATGCTATTATTGTTGACACTTGAAAAACCTCTTAATTCCACCAAAACCTAGTCCACCTAACAGTCCTAAGGCGAGAGTGCACTCGGACGCATGAGCACCTGACCAGATTGCACATTTCAAAAAAAAACAAAGCCAAATCCGCAGTAAACCCAAGTGGCACGCCAGCGGAAACTGGCCCCATTGGCAATGCATGCGCCGCAGCGGCACGGGCAGGTAGCAACGAACAAGAGCGCATGGATAAAATTGACGAGGCACGCGGCGCCCCACCAAAGTCGCCGTCGCCGGCGTGCAGCACTACCAGGTGCTAATCCCAGACCGTGTAAAATGTCCTGTAAAATGTCATGCAACGTGTCAAAAGTCATGTAAAATGCTCTGCAAAATGGCAAACGTACGTTTGCCATTTTTCAAGGCATTTTACACTTTTGACTTTTGACACTTTGCATGACATTTGACAGGCATTTTACAAGGTCTGGGACTGCCCCCAGGGCGACATAACAACGGCGCATGTGCACTCGCGTATCCACCTAGCGCATGCGTGCCGCCGCACCGTCAGCGGCGCGGCCGCACAACCGCCCAATTGCCTGGGGGCGCCGCCGCCGCCCGCCCAGTCTAGTCTCGTAAATTTCGACAGGTGCTCGGCTGTCGCAAACGAAACTGTGCGCGCAAGGTGCTCGAAACTGCAGATAATCCCGGACGCGACGGCGGCTTTTTCAATTTCGATTTCCACCGACACGTATTCTCATGTATTCACGAGCAAAATACGTCCGTGAATAAATAGAGGCATATCGTTGTAAATACACCGAAACGTCGAGAGAAAAAATGGGGGTGAAATGTGGAACGATGGAACATTCGAAATAGCCCAAAATCGGACAAAGTTGAGCCAAAGTGAGTGAAAACATATGGCGGCTGTCTAGCCAAGCGCGGCGGCAGTAAACTCGGTCATGCGGCAATGCGGCCCGGCAAGAGAAAAACGACACTCTGGCCGCCGCAGCCGAGCCTCCGGTAATGGATCGTAGCGCGACAGTTGCACCGTCGCTCCAGCTGGGCCGTACGTCCGAAATTATACAAATTGTGTTGCGCCGGGGTGCGCGCACACAGCCGACTGCAGTGGGCAGTAGGCACTGAGCGCCACCAATTGGGACAGGGCCCAGCACTGTTCTCCGTACGGTACGGTATGGTATGCTCGACGGCGCTGCTGGGGCACATAAATAGGAGCTGGCACGGAGCCATACCTTGAACATAAATTACATACTTACTTTTAACAACAGTGAACATCCAGTCTTTTCGCAAAGTTTTTTGGTACACGTTCACCACTAAATATAAATCACCCTTAAACACAACACATGACTTTGAAAAAATATACATCACCGGTTAATGTTATCAAGACAGTACACGCATACAAAAGCGTGTACATAAACACACTGCGGCCGCTGGGGGGGGGGGGGGGGGGCTGCAGCCACCCGACTGCACTAGCAGCGGCAGCTGCAGCGGCAGTGGGGAAGGGCACCGAAAAAGTGCTAGTCGAGTTTGTGCGACAGTGTGCGGCACGGCGACAGCGGCCGACCGCGCTGGGAGACGCGGCAGCGCGGCCGCATGGGCGAAACGCAAAGCTGCCGGGGCCCCGACGCTCGTTAAGAATCGAACGCACATGGTATGGGTGCGCAGTTTTGAAAAAAATGTGTTGGGTGGAAAAAGTATATTAAAATGGTGTAGTAATTAGGGTTGGTAAGCGTGTTTTTCAACACTTTGAAGGAAAAAAAATATTTTGAAAAGTTTTAGAGAAACATGATTTAACGTTTTTTTAAGCTTTTCTAAGCTTCTAAGCAGTGAATGCAGAACTATAAATCAAATGCAATTTGGTTGCGGAAAAATTGAACACTTTCATTCAAATTGGATGCAAACCAGCTCAAAAGTATTTGCAGTTCAACCAAGTATTCCACGATAAAGTATAAAAATGTCAAAAATAAATGTTCCTCTTACAAACCCTACCTACGCGTAGATCTTGAAAAAGGTGCTTTTAAAAAACAAACCCAACTTAAAAACCGTCACAACATAAAAATACAACTCTACCCCCGGTCCTCCCCAAACAATAACTCTCAATTTCACTGTGGGAAACCCGCATTTATTCAAGGCTGCGGACGCTGTGTACGATAAAAAAACCAGCGGGAAAATTTATAGGAACCAAGGCAGCACAAAACTGTTAATATTTGTACAGAGCTGTGCGCAATGGTTGAGAATCTTTCCACTGGACTATAAATAAAACAGCGGCAAAAAAGCTAGTAATCGCCAGGATAGTCGGGAGTAACGGCGGCCGGACAGTGATCGAAACATGGAAAACCACGTGCCAAGCGCACGAGCGCCGCACCGCGAACAAACGCAACTCACGACGCGCGCGCTAGGGCACATAAAACGGCCGGACCATAAAACGCGGCAGTTGACAGAATTGCAAAATCAACTCGCTTTACCACAAGCAGAGAACTGCCAAAGCCTTCCGTCCATCCTAGCGCGGCACGAGATAACGAGTCGCCACAAATCAGGCGGCCGTCTAGGAGAACAGTGCGACAGAAAGCATCCGACTGCAGTGAGGCGCCGGGCGCAAGCGGTGACTTCAGCAGCGCCGCCGCGACCGCACTATGCAGCGGCAGTAGAAAACGAAACACGGCCATCCGATGCTAACGTACATGGCAGCGGGGGGGGGGGGGGCGGGCTACGCTCGCAGCGCGTGTGCCGCCCGCCCGCCGGGGGGTCTATCAGTTGTAGCGCCGCTGCAGCTGCAAAACTTGGCTGCCTGCCACGCGACCATGCTTTAACTGCGCAAGCCCGTGCATGTTAAACTGGCGCATGCTCGCGCCCGCCTCGTTATGGAACAGACAGATCGAAACTACGGTGGAAAATGAAATATCGCTCAGCTGGTAACCGCGGTGCGCGCGGCCGCGGCCGGCGCGCCGAGCTTAATAGATGTAAGTGATAAAATACAGTGCGAGTATGTACACGTATCTTTTAAGCATTTATTTATGTATACGAAAAAAATTTCTTGATCTTTGAACGGGCATAATTAGAGGGAAAAGCAAATGATGACATCCAGAGAATTCAATCATTTCGATCGTTTTTAATACTAGATACTTAACGAAAAGCTTAAAAGAATCGACGACGAGCTCACGCAAAAAGGACAAAAATAGCATCAGCAAGCACAACTGCACAACCAAATGGATCGGTGCAGTGCGTATTTGGAAATGGGGGCGGCGCGGCGGCGAAACGCACAAAACGGATATACGCTCTAAGTTGGCCACTGGCAGCGAGCGGCCGAACGGTAGCCCCAATGTAGACGCGGCCGCAGCCGCGGCTGCATACAGAAGCGGCTTGCCTGAAACCGGCAGCGGGGCCAGAGTGCGCCCGCCGCCCGAGCCAAAACGAGGCAACTCGGCAGTGCGTTAGCACTGGTAAAGTGCACCCGGCGCGCAGTTGCCAGAAAATGTTGCAAAAAAACGCAAGATGGAGAGCATGCGCAAAGAAATAGTGAAGTCTAATCATGCGAGTGAACAAGATCACGATCGAGAATTCAACGTAACGTTGGGTGAAGCAATAGTAACAATGAATAAAAACAAAAAAATAAATAAATAAAATGTAGACAAGCGGCCGCACTCGCAGCGACAACACCCCGCCGCTGCAGCGGCGCCCCACCGCCATACAGGGCGCCCCGGTACACACGCCAGTCGGCGGCACTGTATTAGCGGAAGACGGTTCAGCGACGAAACTGCCGCACTGCACGCGAGGAAGAAAAAACCCTACACAGCCATAGTGCCGACGCGCTACGAAATACGCGCGCGCGGTATGGTCCCCAGCCGGGAACACGGAGCAGCGCGGCCGGGAAAAGGCAAAAGTTTGCAGCGCGGCCGGGCCGCTACAGTGTTTGGGCCGAACCGACTGCCGCCAGAGTTAAGTGACGCGGCGACTGAAAAAAATTAGGCCCTATCTGCCCGGCGAACCGCCGCGCTAAAAGGTATACTATACGCACACACAACGGCGGCGCGACAGATAAACGCGCCACAGCGGCGCTGCTGCAGTTGCCGCGGTAAAAGCGATGCGGCGGGGGCAGCATAAATATAATGTGTAACATTGGCGCATGGTTCATGGAATGAAAGGTAGTAAAGTGAAAAAAGTTGGAAATTTTTCCATGGTATCCCGATTACACTTGTTTGTGTAAATTACGTGGAATTATTACGGGGACACTTTAGTGAAAATTATCGTTAAGCCGCGACGTAAACGAAACAAATGTGTCGAGAATATTTCGAAAAGAGATAGATTAAATGCAATCGTATCACGTAATTTTAATACAAATAATGGATGCGTATTTACATGTAAAACTGAATTATACCAGTTCGAGACAAGTGACTTTGCGACTTTACACAACTTTGCTTCCACAACGTTTCGCCTATTCCACACCCGCGTTTACCCGCTATTCCCATGACGTCACAAAACAGCCAATCGAGTCAAAACAGTGCCGCGGCGACGACACAACCTACATCCGCTCGGCGTGCTTCCCATCCCGCTACCGACAGAAAATAATGGACTCACAGTGACGGCCTCGAGCCTTAGCTCGTCGAACACGGCCGTGTCGGGCGTCGGGTCGGCCTGGGCGAACAGCGCCGGGCAGATGTGCTCTTGCAACACCGCTGCAACAAGTTGCAAGCGTGAAACTAATTAGGCAGGCATACATCACAGTGAATGGACAGAACGAATGCAATATTTTATATATTTAGTGAAAAAAGCGCTGTAGCCGAACTCTCTCAACCTAATATATATACCAAAAAATCGGAACGCAGCAAAAACAAACACACTTCGACCAAAAAACTCAGCACAACAAAAACAAATACACGTAAATACAAGCAACTGGAGTCAGTATACACCAGGCGAATGAGACAAAGCGCCACATTACCACGACTATTTGGCTGGGAGCCAACTACCATTTACACACTGGGAACGATCTAGCTACGCGGCGTCTATTTGTAGGCGCCAAGGGCGGCAGAACATGTGCCACCACCCGACAAACAGAACAAGGAAGGGGGACTTTTACACCCCCTTCAGGTAGCCGCATGGTGCGTTTGGCATTGAAAAAACCTAATATCAGAAAATATCAAAAAAAATATTTTTTATTGTCCCCAGGTTTTTCCAGAGGTTTTGAATTATATTTTGTTTATGAGAAAAAAAACATCTATTTATATTTTGTATATTTTCTTGTATTTCAGAGAGATTTGATTATATTCTATTTGAGAGATTTTCTGATATTATATTTCATTATATTTTCTCAAAATCACTTATTTTTCAATAATAAGTGAGCTAATGGCACAATAATTATATCAGATAACATACTAAATGGTTATTCAGTGATATACAGAAATTTCTGATACACAAAAATCCACCAAAAAAAAAAAATTTGTCTGACAAAAAATGTTTTCGAGTAATTTGTTGCTGTGGCCGAATTACTGTAGCATTTAGTGCACACACACACTAGTTTTCAACCGTTCCTTTTTGTCAATTTTGACTATATTAATACTAAAAAAATCCCCCGTAAAATATCACACCACAGGGACCAAATTTTGGTGAACGCTTCTGGCGGTCAAGATAGTCCGAAAATAGCGCGGCAAATTTCACGATGATTCACGGCTGGACAAAAGCATTCCACACATGGCACCATATCATTTACCAGCGCCAAACACGTGATTCACGTAAAGATCTACACGATTCAATAAGTTCAAAAGACAGCCGAATTCAAAAGACTTCTCTCGATGAAGCCGGAAATGAAAACAAAACCTTTTTATACACGTCAATCAACCGAACGCGGCGATATGGTGCCGCGTGAAATTCATCAAGATTCAATCACACATTGCAAAGAGTACCAAACAAAGAGCGGCGCGCCGGCAACGTGGGCACATCTGGCGCGAAACAAACTGACGCCGCGGGAACGATGGCAAACAGATATTCGAAAATGGAAAAAAAAACGTTTTCGATTTTTTTTGGCCGCGTCTAGTTTTTATTGAACTGGAACTGAAAAAAAAATTGTCCTAGAAAAATTATAGAATTCTTTGGTTTAAGTTCCATGAATAAAATGCGGAAACATAATTCTAAACTTAAGGAGTCTCAAATGGGGGAGTGGTTACCAAACCACCAGCTATCTATCTTTCCCGGGAGCAAATTTTTGCCTACTACCCCCTGAACCCCCCACCACCTCACATTGCCCTGACTTTTCCTTAAAATCACTAACATTCATGATTTTTGGCCCATTTCCATCTTCAAAATTACTAGTGAATGTCTCTTATTGCCTGTTTTCAGCTATTTTAGTTATATACTTGTATACTGTATATGTACTTGTATATTTACCTATTTTTAGCTAGGTATGTTTGCCCCATTTTTAAAGATATTTTACCCTTTTCTGCCTTCTACACGTTGAAAGAATTTAATATATATATTTTATACCAATATTTTTTGCCTATTTATTTTTTGCAGTAGCAAACAAAATTGTGCAAATATGCCTTATCATAATTTATGTTCCAATGGTAACAGCTTGGAGAACTGTGAAACAAAGATCTATTCAAAATTGACAGGAAAAATGTAGCAATTGAACAGAAACAAAATCAAAAGTAAATATACCAAAAATTCTGAAACTCGAAAATTAGAAAACTTAATTCTAAAACTGAAAACTATTTATGTGCAAAAAGCGAAATACGAAAAGCCATAATTCTACAAAAATTAAACACGTTTTCCGGAGGATTTGCCATCGTTACACAGCGGGAATTATTGGAAACGACATGGCAAGCAATGCGGATAAGAATTTCCAAGCAATCATTCTCAGCATTTTGAAAAGGGAATTGTATAAACAAATGTTTATCGGTAAACTATTTGTGTTTTCACGTTTTCGTTCACATCTGGCTTGGCGAAAGGGCTCCACATTTGTTTTGAACCGCCTTTTTATATGAGGCAAGTGTCAGAAGGATAAGATATGGCTGAAAAACGCTAACTTCAAAGACAGTAAATACAGGGGTGGGCATCTTCAGTTACCGCTGGAAAAACGCGATAGCTTGAGCTACAGTTGAGCTATCACAATGAAATTTTAACACAATAGAGTAGACTCCATAGGACACCTATGCTGAAGTTTGCAACCCAAACGGCCACAGTTTGGAGGAGTTGTGGAACACACAGTTTTTAGTGTAATTTTGTGACTTCACCCCCCTTATCTCGGGACTGGGGGACTATTCGAGTAAAAAAAGAATTTGGTAGTAAGCGCGACCACAACATACTCAAAGGGCATCAAAATCGGCCGATGTACGACAGAATGGGACGACACCAATGACCGATGCCCCCCCCCCTCAAATGCCACCCTCGATTTATCCTATGGGTGACGCCAAGTCACAAAATTACACTAAAAACCGTGTGTTCCACAACTCACCCAAAATGTGGCCGTTTGGGTTGCAAACTTCAGAATAGGTGTCCTATGGAGTCTACTCCATTGTGTTAAAATTTCATTCTGATAGCTCAACCGTAGCTCAATCTATCACATTTTCCCAGCGGTAACTGAAGATGCCCACCCCTGTACATACTTGTAAAAGATATCTTTGCGTTTTTTAGTAATCACATGGAGTGGATGGAACAGCCATACATAGGGTTCAAACGATATATCGAATATCGGATATCGACCATTTTTTAATATCGAATATCAAATATCGATATCGAAAATTTTAAAAAAATATCGAATATCGATATCGAAAATTTTGAAAAAATATCGAATATCGATATCAAATATCGACCATTTTTTCGATATATCGAACCTATATTGTGTCCCAAAAAAAGTTATCATTTTCATTTTGAGATATTTATGATTGATCTGATGTGCTTGATCTGATCTGAGAATTGTATTAGATGAGTAAAAGTACAGTACTTATAATGTTATTTTTGTAGGAGTGCTAAATTTGATGCCAGAAAATGCTGATATTCTATTTTTTGCAACATGCCCTTAGCAATCAGGTTATCAGTATAAACTGTAATATCTACCAATTGTTATTTGTCTGATACACATTGATTCATCATGTTTTTTTTCTCTACATGTTCTTCTTTTGAGTGATGTAAACCTTGTTAAAATCACTTGTACCATTCACATTTAACTAAAGAGATGATTAACCATGCGTGCAACCACATGAAAATACAATATGTCACTTGAAATATGCCTTGCTATACCAAAAGCAAATCGCAATATCGAATATCGAAAATATCGAAATATCGAAATATCGAATATCGACCATTTTTTAATATCGAATATCGATATCGAGGTTCCATATCAAATGATTTAAACTGAATTCCGACCCGGATAACTGGGAACCGTGAACGAGCAGTTCCTATCGCAAACCGTAATTGAACTTTATACGATAATAGACTTTCCAAGTCCAGAATCCTGCAAAATGTGTGTTTTTCCTGTTCCTATATCAGTACCCAACCTACATAACTAAACAACAACCCCCACCACCCAGCCCGGTCAGGTATAGCAACGGATTAACTCTCCCTCGAATACCCCCCCCCCATCGCAAACTTGTAAACCCCTGGCGAAATAATAACTCCCATGGGGTATTATTCGAGGATATACGGTTATTATTTTGGTTGACTTTTCAAACGGATTTTGAAAAGGCTTTAACCTGAGCGTTTTCATAAACCCGTCACATTAACCAGCGTTTTTAACCAGCGTAAATGACACTAGCAGTCAAAATGAAGGAATCCAGATAAGAAAAGGCTCAAAATATAGTTGCACAAAAAACCTTTCAAATTTTTTTGTTGCGTGTTCCAAAATAGCTACAATTTTGATCATTTCGCTATTCAGTACGAGCCTCCATGGGAACAAGGGAATGTTAAAAGACCGAAGCGCCGTGGGAAACGAGCTTCCATCACGGACAAAGCCCAAGGTCATGAGCGCGTAATTTCAACAAAAAAAACATGACATTCCATACATCAGGTGAATATGGAAATGATCGAGCGAGGTATGCATTCAGCGCAGCGAAACCCAGGCGGGGTGGAATGGCCAAATGCTGAAAATAAGACGCGTCAAGCGATAACAAATACCTACATTATAATACAACCAGGATCGGTCGCAATGTGATTTTGCCACAGTGGATGCATTTTTTTCCCAGCCGTTTCGCTTTATAAATAACATTGCATTACGAAAATCGTTTTAAATAATAAAAAACATTTTTTAAGGGTCGTTTAAGAAACATTTTTTGGCCATCCTAACCTCCAATAGAACGGCACCTCCAGTAGAACGGCAGGTTTTGGCACTTTTTTACACCCACCAAAAGAATAGAACGGCAGCCTCCAATAGAACGGCACCTCCAATAGTACGGCAGGTAGAAACTACGTTGTAAGAGCGCCAAAACACAAATATATTTGAAAAATTGATGGTGAGAACATCCAGTGCGTTCAGAATTATGATTCAGGTGTTGTTTTCAGATTTGGTTTTGTGATGCTCCATTGATGCTCCGATATTAAAATGTCGCTCACTGAAAATGTAAAAATACTACGTTTAAATGAAAATCGTGTGAAAAGGTTCGACAAAAAAATAGAACGGCAGCCTCCAATAGAGCGGCAGGTAAAGACGTTGACGAAAAAGATAGAACAGGGCCGTTCTATTAGAAGAAATACAGTAGCTGCTTTCAATCCCCTCCCCCGAAACCCATCTGAAATGTTTGATTTTTGTCCGACAGCAGATGACCACCCTCAATTAAGGGTTCATTACACATGTGCATACCAGGCGCCATATCAGTCAAAAAATCTATATGTAGTTAGCGTAACTTCGGCAACAATGCGGCGGCGCGCACTGAAAAAATTACAGTATTTAGTCGAATATTTCCCGGGGAATTATTCTTCATCACACTTTTTTGAGGGAAGCTATTCGAAAGGGGAATTATTCAAGGAATTATTTTTTCGCTAAAATTTTCATGAAATATGCCTTATTAACAACATAACATGCCATTTTTGTTCATATGATACAAAAATTTATCATATGACAAAAGGGGGGTATTATTCGAGGGATAATCATTTTTCCTCACTCGTCTAACAGGGGGGAATTATTCGAGTAAATACGGTACCCACTAGGGTTGGCCGATGTTTTTTTCAAACGTTTTTGATTTTGAAAAACGTTGTTGTTGTTTTTAAACATGGGAGTTGAAAAAAACGTTTTTTTTCAACCATTGTACCCACCATTAGGATTCACACGGGACTGACTTTTCGGGATCGGGATTGGCTTTTTGAGATTTCGGGATCGGAATTAGTTTTTTGAGATTTCGGGATCACACTCCTTTCACTTGGGGGGATCACACTCACTTGGGTTCGGGCATGTTTTTTTTAAGGGATAAATCTGTCTTTCAAGGCCGGATTTTGGCCTTAAAGATAGAATAAAGCTTTGGGTAGTTGCCAGCAACCGATTCCTTAAAAAATCAGATTTGGATAGACTTTTTTCAATTACGCTTCTTGATCATTGTTGCGTGAGTTGACAGTTATTTGTCTCAGTTTTTTCGGTAAACTGAGTTGACAAAGCTACGCTCCACGACCAACGATGGAAAAAACACAGAAATTGAACACAGAAACTCATTGAGTTTCTGTGTTTTTGTTTTACACAGAAACACGGAAACTCACAAATTTTGAAAAACTCAAAACTCAAATGAGTTTTTTTTTTTGGAGAACACAGAAACACAGAAACACGGAAACACAGAAAAGTTTTTTGAGTTTTTGAGTTTTTTTCAGCGAAGTGGTTGAACACATTTTCAAAACGCACATGAATTCAGTTAAACTAAACAAGATAAGATATGCATGTATACCATGTAAATATGTACATAATGTATTCAAATTTTATGATGGAACAAAAAATAATTTAAGGATGGCATGCACATCTCCTGGTGGACATGTTTAAATACAGTTGTAGTTCAAATCAATTCTGTAGTCTTCCATACAGTGCACATCCATTGAAGAATTTTGGAGTACTGCGTAAATTGTCCTTTGTGAGCATTTTGTTGATGCTGGTGTTGCGATGTGGGTGGATGTCCTCATTGAGGACATTTTTATGGACGTTTTTGACACTTGAATGAATACACTTATGTTATGTGGTGTTTAGACATGTGCAAAACCAATATTTTATAAGAAAACCGCTGTTTCCACATCAAAATGCTGTAAATCAGATTTTTTGGGGGGAAAACTCGAGTTTTTTAGACAAAAACTTGAGTTTTTAGACAAAAACTCGAGTTTTTTAGAAAAACACAGAAATAAAAACAGAGTTACTCAAGTTTTTTTCAATAAAAAAACTCAAAACACAGGTATTCATTTTTGAAAAACTCAAAACACAGAAAGTGTTTTTTTTTGGAGAACTTACCCATCGTTGTCCACGACTCATCGATCCACAATGCCCCCACCGACCAAACGACCACAATGAGGCACTGCACAGTGAGGGATAAGTAGGGTGTCAACTTTCCGTTTTCCGTTTTCCGTTTCCGCAGGCAAATTTTTTTCTGTTTCCGTTTTCCGGCCGCCAAATTTTTTTTCCGTTTCCGTTTTTCCGGCTCATTTTCCGTTTTCCGGCTAAATTTTTGGTTTTTCCGCCTTTTTTCCGTTTTCCGGTTCAATTATCTGTTTTTCCAACTTTTTTCACTTTCCAGCTCATTTTTTTGTTTTCTGTTTCAGCCAAACTGGTAAACATGCATGCAGGCTCTCAATTATCTGAATTTTTCCCATTTTTAGCAAAATTTCTGCAAATTTTTTTATTTCTGGATAAATTTCTGCAAATTTTTTTCCGTTTCCGGCAACATTTCAGCAATTTTTTTTCCATTTCCAGCATATATTTGGCAAATTTTTCCGTTTCCTTTTTCCGGCCTTTCATTTTTCCATTTTCCGTTTTCCGGCAAGTGCAAAAAAATTTTTCCGTTTCCGTTTCCGTTTTCCAGCAAGTGCAAAATTTTTTCCGTTTCCGTTTCCGTTTTCCGCCAAAAAGTTTTTGTTGACACCCTAGGGATAATCACTGATTTGGATCGCTCAGGCACAGTTCATGATCTTGGCAAGTGATTCTGGGCATTCAGCAGCCTGCACAGCCACTGTAAACAATGAGGACAGCTAGAGGAGGTTGTGGCGAAGATTTTATACACACCTCCACTAAAGGAAACCTCCCCAAACTCAACACGTTTAACGGCAAAAAAATGAGTATTTTTCTTACCTTTTACTACTAAATTTTGCATTTTTTTCAGTCCCAAAATTTTGCACTTAAACGTGACGAATTTGGGGAGGTTTCCTCAAGTGTGGGTTAGGGTTCAAACAGGACAGCGGTCCCGGTACATGGTTCGGCAAATAGTAGGGCTGGGGCGGTCCCGGTCCCAACGCCCCAGTCCCGGAACGCTAGTCCCGGGACGCCAGTCCCGGTCCCGGTCCCGACCACCCAGTCCTGGTCCCAGTCCCGGTCCCGGAAGTTTGTAGTGGTCCCGATAATGGATGGAAAAAATGCGTTTTTTTCATCCATTCTACATATTTTTTCCCACGCTTCTAAATATAGTCGCGAGGCAACAAATACAGGTATATTAAGCAAGCCGTAGTACTTTTTGACATTTTGGATAGCATTAAAAGTGTTGATTTCTGCCGCAAAATCCGTTTCTGATGACCCAGTCCCAGTCCCGGTCCCGACAAATCCCAGTCCCGGGTCCGACACCCCAGTCCCGGTCCCGACAATTGAAAAATGCCAGTCCCGGTCCCGGTCCCGACACCCCAGTCCCGGTCCCGACATAAGAAAATTTTTGGTCCCGGTCCCGGACCGGAAAACTGGTCCCGTTTGAACCCTAGTGTGGGTGTGTATAAAAGATTTGCCACAACCTCCTCTAACTGCCCTGGTTGTTTCCAGTGGCCTACACACTGCTGAATGTCCAGAATTGCTTGCCAAAATCACCAACTGTGCTTGAGCAATCCAAATCAGTGATTATCGTTCACTGTGCAGTGCCTCATCGCACTTTTTCAGGGTCGTTCTGTTTGGTGGGGGCATTGTGGATGGATGAGACGTGGTGTGTGGCTTTGTCAACTCAGTTTACCAAAAAAACTGAGATAAATGACTGTCAACTGATCTGTGAAGCCTAAAGAAGCGTGAGTTGAAAAAAGCCTACACATCTGAATTTTATAAAGGAATGGGTAACTGGCAACTAGCCAGAGCTTTGTTCTGTTTTCAAATCCGAAATCCAGCATTGAAAATCGGATTTATCGCTATAAAAAGACAGTGCCCGAACCCAAGTGAGCAACGCATTTTCTTATAAAAAAATGTATGGGCTGGTTGCGCGGCCCACATGGCGTTATGCTGGGGGGTGTCCCTGGGCATTTGTAGAGAAATGTTTTGGCTTTCTTTTGATACCGGCCAAAAGTTCCAGAGTTCACCCGTTCTGGCGGAATAAATCTTTGAATGAAAAATTTTCAAGTGCCCAAACCCATATGAACATGGGTTTATCTATCACGGAGGCAAAAATTTTGCCTGTCTATCCCCAAAATCGACCTATCTGGAGCGATTTTCAAGAAATTTTGCCCCAATTTTCGCTTACAATCGTTAATTTTCATACATTTTATAGTTTTTCACCTTCAAAATCGCGGCTTTCGCCTATACATGTTTATATACCTATTTTAGCTACTTTTAACCCGTTTTTAGCGATTTTTTTTCCCGTTTCTGCCTTCTGTGCACTGAAAAGTCTATATATTTTGCCCCCGCGAGCCCCCCCAAGCCCCCTCAGAAAAATTTTCAGCTACCTATCTCTCCGGAGGAGCGTTTGCTATCTATCCAGCCCCCGCGAGGGCCAAAATCTTGGAGACCCCTGCAGTGCACACTTATGCTTTGTGTGGTAATGTAAGTACTGTATAGCTTTGGAATAGCTTGAAAGTCGGTTATTGTGAAGTTTAAAAGTAATGAATTTGGAATATTTGCAGTAATCACCTTTCATCGGCCATAAGCAATTCTGTTTGCAGAAATTTTATGTTCTTGCTGAGAACACAATATAAATCACCTTCGAAGTGAACATGGATGCACTTGCATAAATGTTTGATATGAAAATACATATCATAACTATGTATACTCCCCACAACAATGCACAGGCTACCTTACATGCTTAAAATCACACAGAAAAGGGACGCTACACCACCAAATTTGCCATAAAATTCATAAATAAAGCAATGGGTATATTACTTGCATGAAACTGCGTGAAAATTTTTTGCATTTGACCTAGTGCATGAGTACCAAAATTTGTCTCCAGCACTTTTTCTTTTAAAAATCGGACCGGGGGTTAGGGTTCAAACGGGATCCCGATCCCGATCCCGGATCCCGTGAAATTCCGGGATTTAGCAGTCCCGATCCCGACCCCGAAACCCCAATCCCGATCCCGATCCCGAAATCCAAAAATACCAATCCCGATCCCGATCCCGAAAACTTTCAAATCCCGATCCCGAGAATCTCCAAAGTCCGGGATCCCGATCCCGGGAAAAATAGTGGAAATTTTAAAAAGTGAAAAAATGACATGACAATGACAGTTTTGCATGCAAAAATGTGAACCCAAACCCCCAGCGTCCATTTTATGTCACTTTTCTGGCATCCAACAGTGTTTTGAGACCTTTATGAACAACTGTGAATGCCAGAACAGTGACGAAAATCACTATCCCTAGACCCCAATCCCGATCCCGAAAAAATGCCAATCCCGATCCCGATCCCGTGACCCCAATCCCGGCCAATCCCGATCCCGATCCCGATCCCGATCCCGAAATCTCAAAATACCAATCCCGATCCCGATCCCGAAACCCCAATCCCGATCCCGAAATCTCAAAAAGTGAATCCCGATCCCGATCCCGAAAAGTCAATCCCGTTTGAACCCTACCGGGGGTTGCGATTTTTTTTTATCGGTTAAAAACATCGCTTGACAACCCAGTTGGGGAGTTCCATTCCAAAAGTTTACAAGCGCCAAATCCAGAAAAATCGAGTAAAGCGTGGATTTGACCTTCACGTATAGTTTTTCACATTTTAGAAAAAAATCAGCGTTATAGTCCATTTCGTTCCCGAGATACAGTGGTACCGATTTTCAAAAAAATCGCAATTTTCACATCGAAAGTTCACATATCCATGACCAGTCCACTATGAAAAACAAGACTTTCACATCGAAAATGCATAAATCCATCTCAGACCGCCGGAGTTTCATATCGAAAATGCACATATCCAAAATATAGTTTCATTTCCAAAAATGCACGTGTGCTTCGGTGCGGTCGTGCAGTGCTGGCCGGAATTCCCATACAAAATAAAGTTTCATTTCCAAAAATGCATACGTGAATTTCCAAATATATTTTGCACTATAAATCAAATATGCATGTATATATTGATCTGAAAATTTAGGTAGAGGAACTTTTAGACACGGGCTTTGCAGTCGTGTCATTCGCTTTTGCATACGATGCAACGTTAAGAAGTTATTTAACATTTTATTTCAAATGTTCAGATTTATTCCCAATTTTGGGTGATTTACAAAATCTCACATAACTCCCTAAATATTTATCGGCCAACAAAATTTGAGGTTACAAAAATTGTAGAGAAATGTCGGATCCATCTGAAAAGTTCAAGGCAAGCTTTGTCGCCCAAACATAGCGCCGTCGGGCCATCGCCAAACTTTAAAATGCGATTTTGAAAAATTTAAAATTGTGGATACCTATATGCGTTTTTGGAATGAAACTCCCCAGTTACCCCCAGAATCCGCCAGCTATCTATCCCGGACACAATTTTTTTTGGCTACTATGCCATGAATCCCTCCTCCCAAATCGTTCAGTATCTACCTATCTGCAGCGATTTTTGCGAAAGTTTGCCCCAATTTTCGCTCGAAATCGCTAATTTTCATACTATTAATAGATTTTTCACAGTCATAATCACTATTTCATGTTTTATGGCCTATTTTCAGCTATTTTAGCTATATACCTATTTTTTAGCTATTTTTCACGTACTTTTAGCAATTTTCTCCCTTTTCTTCCTTCTACAACTTGAAAAAGCCTGTATATTGAACCCCCGTAACCACGCCCTCAAAATTTTTTAACCATCTATCCGCTCCGGAGGAGCTATTTACTACTTATATGAACCCCCGCGGGGGTCCAAATCTACCAAAACCTCTACCCTAGCTAGAGGAGCAATTTTATATCTGTATGAACCCCCGGAGGGGTCCAAATTAACTAAACCCCTGCAAACAATGTTGCACACAGAATTGACGTCCACATAAGATTAATTGTCCACCATTCTGATTTTTGTCAGGTGCCTTACATTTGTTCAATTAAATTCAATCCCAAACTACATCAGGCTACATTCAATCCAAAATGGCTAGCAACGCAGATTTCACAAAAAAGAAACATTGCGTGCACCTTGAAACCTTCAAATTTGCACATAAACTTGTAAACACAGAGCACGTAGTCAACGAGAGAGTTCGGCCACACGGAAAACTTCGCGGTATTTGATAAGATGCACCCGGAACACACCCAAGAAAAAATTGGACATGAAAATCTTGGCGGAAAAAACGAACCTTGATCCAACAATTCGTGTTCGAGCAAAATGTGTACAGCAGCTTGGCACGTTTTCCGTACCTGCGTATGATCAAAACATAATTTGAAGCAATTTGAGATTTAAACCGAGTGTTGGCACTTGATTTTTTTAAACTGATTTTTTCTAATTTTTTTTAAATCACAGGGTGGAAATTGATTTTAATTTAAAAAAATTAAAATTAAAAATTTTTGGTAGACTTGCACTAGCTATTTTGCAATTTTTTGCACGCAAGCGCGCAATTTCCAATACACATTACCATTGGTGGTATAAAATAATTCAGCCAATGTGCTCTCACATACCTCTACAGTGTGTAGCATCTCTGGCAATGTATTAGCCTTCTCTTACAACCTTATTTAGGCACTATTCCATGCTGAACTTCACTTGAAGTCACGAACGTTCGACAAAAGGCGATATACGTAATAAGTCGACATAAAATGGATATTTTTGAAAGAAATCACTGCTTATAACGCTATCCCATGACTCCACAGTCATAATATGACCACAATAGACATAACAATACATTATCTGACACTTAACATACACATATTTTTCTCTTTACCTCCATTTTGGGCGAGTTTAAAAAATCTAAATTTAATTTTTTTTAATCAATTTTTTTACAAATAGATTTTTTTTTAATCAAGGCGTTTAAAAAATAGATTTTTTTCCAACCCTAGTTGGCACTTGGGATGGCCTGTGTTTTCTTTTAGCAGCGTTTACACGGTTTCGTGTGCCGACAAAAAAATCAAGCGAAAAAGTTCCATAATTCCGGAATAAAGTTCCATATTTGCAAGAAAAGGCAGTGAAGTGTGCTCACTAGTTAAGCGTACGCACATGCCGATTTCCAGATAATTTGAGCCTGTCTTTCAAGACTTGAAGGCATTTGAAAACGAATTTGTTGTCGGTTAGGTTTCGTGGGGATGGAAAAGGCGCTTTTTTCAATGGCCCCGCTATTCTAAAAATGCGCCTGTACAATTAAAAGCGCTTTTATGCTTTTTTACTCCATACTTTATGTCCATATATTACCCAGTTTGCCCATTTTTCACAAAAATTTCACACTGTACTTCACAGCAGCACAGACAAGCGAAAAAATTTGTGGCCTTTTTTACCATTTTACCCATTTTTGGGGTTATATTTTTATACCGTATTTCCTCGAAATACCCCCCGGGGGGTGATTGTTTCATAGTCGTCCCGAGAGGGGGGGGGGTTAAACGAGGGGGGGTATTTCGAGGGGGGTTATTATTTCACAAGAAAATTTTTGAAAACCAAGTACGAAATTGTCGTCTGAAACGTACGCAGACGTCGAAAAATGCAACAAAAACCACCATTTATAAGGTTCTGTAGACTAATATTAGTATTTATGTAGATGGTATGTACACTGTTCTAACGTGACACCGACATTGTTTTAACGTGTGTTCTGCAGTACACAGATCACAAACTACAGTTATTGTCATGTACGTTCCCTTGACACTCAATTTGGGGGGGGTATTTCGAGGGGGGTGATTGTTTCATAGTGGTCCCGAGAGGGGGGGGGGTAGAACGAGGGGGGTATTTCGAGGGGGGGGTATTTCGAGGAAATACGGTAACTAAGTTTAGAACTAAAACAAAAATTTGATCACGGTTTTTAACGCAAAAAGCAGGGTCGTTAAAAAACACTTTTCCCTTCCATTGTCACTTACACAAACACCTAGAAACACTTTAACTCACTTGTGCATTAGAGTCTCTCAGAAAACTTGCCAAAACTGGTGTTAATTGTGATGCAATACGGTCTTGAAGGACGGGCGATTGTGAGCAATGGACGCATAACAAAGGCAACTGCTCCAACAATTCTGCTCGTACTATAGGATCTGAAAATGGGAGCAACGAGATCAGCTAGTTAATTGACAAACAGTAACGCAAACGCTGAAAAGTTCAAACAGAGTTTTCTTCTTAAAAACCTGTTTTTGTCGTTAAACTTTGTTGACAGAAAGGTCACTCGAAAGGGCAGTTCAATTGCCCTAAGGATATGGACCTTTGCATCGTGTTCGTTCCATTTTTACAGATATTATGGTATAAACTAATTAGTGTTTTTTGTGATTTCATAGAAATGCACATTCCTGCATTCCATTCTGTTTGTCATTGGCCGATTTTGATGCCGTTGGCGTATGTTAGGGTTTGGGGTCTGGGCTATGACGAATTGTTTTGGTTTGCTCGAATAATCTCCCAGTCCCGAGATAACGGGGGTCTATAAAAAGGTGGTCATTTTGTGTGGTCAATCTGCACATTGACATTGAAGCTTAATAACTTGGCCATCTCTGGGCCGATTTGGATCGTTCAACACTTAAAATGATCAGCACGACCTGCAGATTCAATTCAATGTTTGTGGTCGGCTCAGGGGTCTCCTAGGGGGGTCTGGGGGGGGCTGCCCCCCCCCCCAAATCGGCCAGCTATCTATCTATCCCGGAAGCCGCTCAGCTATCTATCTATCCCGAGGCAAAATTTTTGGCTACTACCCCCAAAGACCCCCCCCCCCCCAATCGCTCAGCTATCTATCTATCTGGGGTGGTTTTTGACAAATGTTGCCCCAATTTTCGCTCAAAATCACTCATTTTCACACCTTTTTATAGTTTTTCACCTGCAAAATCGTGCTTTCTGACTATATACATGGTTATATACCTATTTTTAGCCATTTTAAACCTACTTTTGGCTACTTTTCACTGATTATTAGCGATTCTTTACCTTAAAAAGCCTATATATTGTGCCCCCGCCAGCCCCCCCTCCAGAAAAATTTTCAGCTATCTATCCCTCCGGAGGAGCGATTTGCTATCAATCCAGCCCCCGCGAGGGCCAAAATCTTAGAGACCCCTGGGTCTACGGTTGGGACGATATATCGTATCAAATATCGAATCGGATATCAACTATTTTTTCATATCGAATATCGAATATTGACCATTTTTTCGATATTTTCGATATTCTATACTCCCTGGGCCTGACTTCAAATAAGCCAGGAATGGCACTATTAGAAGGCGATTTCATAAGCAATTTTAACAAATTTTGCGCGCAAGCGCGCACTTTGTTCTCACATGACAGGTATTTTTGTTTCAGCACTTGCGGCAGCATCAAATCTTGTGCAAATACTCTCTCAGATGTTCACATAAGTATGTGTATGTATGTGAGTATATGTATGTTTAATAACTACTTACACCATGGAAACATCAATGGCACCATGGCATGGCACCTATAAATGGGGCTGGCACCTTTTCCTTACCACATCTGTCACATTTTTAAATCATTTTCTCATTTTTATCATTGTCTGCCATTTAAATTTGTGTCATCTACTTTTCAGTAGACATGATCAGTTGGGTTTGTGATCAAATGGAAATGCAATATGCCAAATGAGATATGCCCTGCTATACCAAAAGCAAAATATCGAAATATCGAAAATATCGAAATATCGATATCGAATATCGAGCATTTTTAAATATCGAATATCGAATATCGATATCGAGGGTCCATATCGTATCGATATCGAATATCGAGTTTCAGAAAAAAATATGGAATATCGATATCGAAAAGTCATATCGTCCCAACCCTACCTGGGTCGGATTAGTGATGTCTTAACTCCGTATGCCGATTTGACCCGGTTTTTTAACACTGAAAATAATTTTTTGAACATGCAATCGTATTGTTTAGACAAGAAGAATTCAGCTGGCCTAAAAATTTTTTTCAATATCTCTTTCCAATCAAAAGTTATAGCACTTTGAACTTTCGCCTCCCAACCATAAAATAACCACATGACGAACAGCGTATACAGATAATCAGAGCATAAAAATGAAATCTCCAGGTTATTCTGGTAATTTTAAGTGTGCGTTGGTGAAAATCGGCTGAGAAATGGCCGAGATACGGAGTTTTGAAATTTCATAAATTATTCACAAAGCAGTGGTTTATGTTTATGGTTTGGAGGCGGAAGTTTAAAGTGCTGTAACTTTAAACTGGAAAGAGATATAGAAATAATTTTGAGGACAGATGAATTCTTTTTGTCTAAAGTATATGATAGCATGTTCAAAAAAACCTGTGTTAAAAAATTATTTTTACGATTATTTTTCGCGTTCAATAACCGGGTTAAACCGGCATACCGAAATTAGACATCACTAATCTGCAGGTTGTGCTGATCATTTTAAGTGTCGAACTATCCAAATCGGCCCAGAAATGGCCAAGTTATTAAGCTTCAAAGTGTAGTATTTGATTGAATTACTACAATATTGTAGTAATTCAATCAAATACTACAAAAGTCAATGTACAGATCGACCACACAAAATGAACACCTTTTTATAGACCCCCCTTATCTCAGGACTGGTGGATTATTCGAGCAAACCAAAACAATTCGTCATAGCCCAGACCCCAAACCCTAACATACTCGAAGGGCATCAAAATCGGCCAATGTACAATATAATGGGACGCAGGAATGTGCATTTCTATGAAATCACAAAAAAAAACATACACTAATTAGTTTACACCCTAATAGTAAATATTCTCAGGGGTGAAACAACATCTGATAAAGCTAGAAGCGATAACTGATATGCTCACTCAATCGTAATTATATTTGGGTAGTTTACCGTTGAAAAAAAAACAGCATTTTTCCATGCCTACTGAACAAACACACCCCAGTTCACAGACTTCCGAAATCAGACTCACCTTCATCAACTGCAAATCTGCTCAAAATCACGTGAAAAACATCGTCCACGGCGGGCAAGTCGTCGCCGACCATCTGCAGCGTCTTGAGCGCGTGCCTGGCGCCCATCTGGCGCTCGCCGGCGTTGTCGGACACGGCGAACCGGTGCAGGCAGGCGCGCACCTCGTCCGCCTGCGCGTGCCGCTCTTCCATCTCGCCGCCGCCGCCGCCGCCGCCGGTGCCGCTGCCGTCGTCGCCGCTGGCGCCCGCGCGCGACGTGGACTCCTCGCCGCTGGCTTCACCGCCTGCAGATTTGTGAGGGGAATTAAACTTAGCGGGGGTTGCAGTGAGTAAACGACTTGGGTTGGAAAAAAATCGATTTTTTTTAACGACCCCGATTTTTTTTCAAATCGACTTTTTTATCGATTTTTTTAAATAAAAATCGCTGGGGTCAAAATTAGCCCCATTTCTGTCTAAAATCGCCTCTGGGGTAATAAAAGCAATATAAATTGATAGAGAGTGCACACTTACGCTTTCTGTGCTAATATAAGTACTGTAGAGCTTCGGAAAAGCTTGAAAGTCAGTTATTTTTAAGTGTAAAAGTAATTAAATTGTTATATTTGTGACGTGAATCACATTTCATCGATCATTTGCAATTTTGTTTGCAGAAATAGCATGTTCTTGCTCAGAACAAACTATAAATCATATTGGAAGTGAACATGGATGCATTCACATAAATGTTTGATGTGACCACACAAAGCATAACTATGAATACTTCCTAAAATGATTTACAGCCTACCTTACACGCTTAAAAGCACACATAAATGCGTACTACACCCCCAAATTGGTTGTAAAAGCAATGAAAAAAGTAACTGATGGATTGTTTGCATGAAAGTGCGCGCTTGCGCACAAAATTTTTGCATTTTACCTAGTGCTCGAGTACCAAAATTTTTAGCCAGCGATTTTTTTTTTAAATCGGTACTGGTGCTGCGATTTTTTTTTTTTTATCGAAAAAAAAATTTTGAAAATCGCTTTAAAAAAAATCGCTTGCCATCCCTAGCAGTGAGTGACAATTGTAGGGGTTTAGTGGGGTTGGGTTGAAGAAACTTTAACATCCTCCAGCATCTCAGATACCTACATATCTTTATTATTGAAAACAATATCGGCTGATTGACAGAAAAAAAGTTTTGCAGCTATCAACCTCCCAATTTCTCAACTACAATTATCGACAATTCAGTTAACAACATCCACAGACCAAAAATGTTAAAAATTTAACAAAAAAATGCTTTGCAGACGTATAGAAACATACACCAGTGGGTTTTTCTCAAAGTAAAATGTGAGAAATGAAATCAGTACAAATGACTTGACGTAGAAACGTGACCTTTGGTTCAACAGTTCACTTTGGTTTACATGGATAATTTTCAAGCCGGAATTTTTATAAATGCTTGCTGCCAGGTGGTCATACCAGTATGTTGCACGGCACACTCAAATTTTCAGTTGCAGTTCGAACACTTTTTCAAGGGCGGAATTCAAAAGGGCGGAATTAAAAACGGGGGCGGAATCCAAAAACGTTCGAACTGCCCTCGATTTCAATTCCGCACATGAAACGTTCGAACACTTTGCACGATGGCGGAATTGCCCCGGATTGTGCATGGGCGGAATTATTTCAGACAGGTAGGAAAGTGCAAAATGACTGAACTGCCCTTGGAATTCCACCTTGGCGGAACTCAAAAACGTCCGAACCGCCCTTGACAATTTTGAGTGCAGTGCGCCATCTAGGCAAGAAAACATTCGGACACTTTCTAGAGGGTGGAATTCAGTTTCAGTTTACACAAATATGCCACACAGTAAACTTCAATAACTTTTAAACAAGTGGATATTACTAAAAAAACAACCTTCTCTAAAGGGCGTATCTCTTAAGTCAAGGGCGGAATTGAAAGTGTCCCAATGTTTTTGAAACATTTTGTTATGATATGCAAATGGACAAAAACTGTGTGAATTCATCCGGATTCGTGTGAATTCCATCCGAATGTCCTAAAAATGCCACATTTTTCCTAAATAAAAATGTTCGAACCACCCATGGAGTTCTGCCTTGGCGGAACTCAAAAACGTTCGAACCACCCTTGAAAATTTTGAGTGTGCGGTGCGCCTATGACGGAACAAAAAAACGTTGACTCACTGTTGGCGTCAGATGAGCTGCTCGCAATCATACTAGACTTAATCAACGCCATCAATCATCTGCAGGAAAAAAAATAGTCATGTTATCATGTGCTACTGAAGACAGTCCCGCAACATGTCGGGTGTCACATTGAGTAAACGCTTGAAAAAAGTTTTCCTTGTATTTATTTTATCATGAATTGTACAGGGTGCGGCACAGGCCCCAGACTGCACGTAATGCTTTACAAGCGTTTTGCGCACGTAATGCTTTACAAGCGTTTTGCGCACGTAATGCTTTACAAGCGTTTTGCGTCAGGATAATGTATTTCGCGTATCGGAAATCATGTCACATCTTCACAATTGAATTTTTCAAACAGAAAGGCGCACCACACTGAAATATTGACTCACGCGTTCGATCTTCTCGCTTTGATTCGAAACTCGGAAAGAAATCTACCGAACAGAAAGCTATTCATGCCTACATGCTAAATTGCTGAAACCCTTTTGATGAACCTGCTTTTCATCCAAAAATTAGAATTTTTGAAAATACCGCTGCGACTACAAAAAAAAACGTTCGAACGCGTAACTCAAAAGTTCAGCGTGGTGCGCCATATCGTAGAACACCAGCAACTACCACAGAAGCCCACCCACTGCGCGTCTGTCACATGACACAAAAAGCCACCCAAAAAACCGTGGGGGTTCGTAACGAACGAAAGCCAAACCGACCACAATTTACGTAGAACCAAGAAACGCGCCTGAGAAAACGGCGTCAAAAGCGGGCCCACCAAATCGTATCCAGATTTGAAGTTCGCACCGCATCCGATGGGGGCATTCTGAAAACGGAAGGATGATATTAACCCGAATCTTCAGGGTGAACGAACAGAACGTGACCATCCATAACAGATGATCCGTGCAGAAATTGACACTGACAGTCGTACGTTGAGCAAATCGTTGCAACGTAGGAAACGTTTGCAGAAAACGTCGTTGCTTGACGGAACTTTAACGAAACATTGACAGAAAATTCAGGCTGTTTCTTCGAGAGAAATTTGATTCTTACACGCTTCCCTACGTTCAAACGTGGAGGTAACACCTATATTGGCATAAGTTTGTAGAGTCTTATATTTCCAAAACGAGCGGCGCGTGGAATTTTGTGGGAAGTTTTACGTTTTATTCACAGAAATTTATAATTTAAAAGCTAATACATCCCAGAAGTTACGTATACAGTGATTTATAAGGCGGAGTCAAGCTGTTATCGACCCGGAAATACTTACACTTTTCCAAATTCAGCGAAAGTCTTCTGGTGTGCAACTCAGTTCAATATCGGGTGGGCGCGCCAGCGCCATCCCTCGCTGCCGAGGGAGGGCGCAAGCGACCCACCCATAATATGGTCAGAGACAGCAAAATGCGGAAAATCGAAAATTAAAACTCAAATAACTTTAGAACGCCATTAGATACAAGGAAACCGTCTACGCCGTTGGAAAGCCCGTGTCGGAAAGTATATTGACTCCAATTCTCAAACCGATTGGTTGAACTGGAAAAAAGTTTTTCAAGAATTTCGTTCTGAGGTGCTGTTCTTGTTCTTGTTGTTGGGATGAAAAACTTCAAACTGCAATAACTTCCCTGTAACACAACCGATTTTATTGAATAATGGCTCATATGAAAGAGCTTATGATGCAATTTATTATTTTACAAAAAATTTGTTACAGGCTCCGCCCACTTTAGGACAGTAGCGGTTTGAAATCTTAAAACATGAATAAATTTAAAATTTGAATACAAAGTATGCAATAAAAAAAATTTGTTGATGTGCGCTGGGACAAGAGCTTTCAAATGAGCTCTTTTTGGCTAATTTTGATTGAGATTTAGAAAAGTTATTTGAGTTTGCGTGTTTTGTGTAAAATGCGCATGTGTGCTGAAAGTGCTGCTTGATATTATACTGGGTCCAGTTTAGTTAAAAACGGATTTCGCGTGACAAGGAGATGCCAATAAATAAAAAAGTTTTTTTAAATTATTTCATTTTTCAAACTTTTTAATTTTAGATGTTCATTTTTTAAAGTTATTGAATTTTTAAATTTGAAAATAATTTATTTTGTTTGTTTTTTTAATTTAATGAACGCAAAAAAATTTTAAACTTGTTTATCTTAAATTTTGTTTTAAATTTTCAAATTTAAAAATCATTATTATTACTTTTTATATATATTTTTTAAAATTATTATTTTTTGTTATACTCATGCTTTTATATTTGTTTCTTTGTTTTAACATATTTTTATTAAAAAATAAACACAAAAAAAATATTTATATATTTTTAATAAAAATTTTTTTTTGAAAATGTGTTTAATTTTTTTAATAAAAAAATGTGTTGATTTTTTGTTTGAAAATTAAAATGAATAAATAATTTTTTAAATTATATTTGAGCTTTTTATCATTTTAAATTATTTGCTTTTTAATTTTATTCCTATCTACTTTATTCTTATAATTTAATTTATATTAAAATCAAAATAAATGAATTATTTTTATATTTAAATTAAATTTTTGTAACATTTCTTTTATTTTGGTTAGTTTCTACTATTTTTATTTTAGTTTAAATTGAATTATATTAAAGAAAATTGAAACAAATTTGCTGATTTTTTTGGTTGAAAATTAATACACTTTAATAATTTTTCAAAATTATATTCAAGTTATCATTTTGAATTATTTGCTTTTTAATTTTATTCTTATCTACTTAATTTTTTCAATTCAATTTATATTAAAATAAAAAATGAATTATTTTTATATTTACATTTAACTTTTATAAATTTTTATTATTTTGGTTTTGATTTTAGTTTAATTTTAATTGTATTGTATTAAAAAAATTTAAAACAATTTGTTGATTTTTTTTGTTTGAAAATTAGAATAAATAAATAAGTTTTTAAAATTATATTTTAGCTTTTATCATTTTAAATTATCTTTTTAATTTTTTTCTTATCTACTTTTTTAAAATTTAATTTACATAAAAATCCAAATAAATGAATTATTTTTATATTTAAATTGAATTTTTGTAATATTTTTTTTGGTTATTTTTTATTATTTTGATTTAAGTTTAAATTCAATTTTTATAATTTTTTTCTAATCAAAAATTTTTTACACATTGATTTTATTTTACTTAAATTATTTTTTATCATTTTTGTTTAAATTTTACTTTATACTCTAGTCACTAGTGTATAATAAAAAATTTGGAAATGGTATTCATCTTCCACTTACATTTTCCGATAATTACAATAGCTTTCACATCATGTATTTACTCAACCAGGGACGTATCCAGGATTTTTGAGCGGGGGGGCTGCTTGTTTACGGAGGCCGGCGAGGGGGGGGGCTCAGCCCCCCCCCTAAAATTATACCTACATAGTGGCGAAATGGCGCCATGGCGCTGGCGCCTTTAGTAGGCGCCACGCCATGGCGCCATTGGCGTTGGTGTCAGCGCCATGGAACGCTGTATATGTATGTAAATATACATACAAAACAGCAAAAACACAACATTGAGTGTATTTACAACGATTTGCGGTCACATGAAGCAAATCGAATGATAATATACCTTATGTCTGGTGAAGAATGCGCGCTTGCGCGCAAAATTTTTTACGCTGGCGTTGAAAAAGTCGGAATTTTCCGGTCACTTTCTGGTCTCGCCCCGGGAGGGGGGGGGGCTGCAGCCCCCCCCGCCCCCCCCTGGATACGACCCTGTACTCAACATTTTCCATATTCATACTCAAAGTTGTGGTATTATGGACCACACACCACACATTTGTGGTTTTCTAAATCATGACATCATTGTTGATATTAATAATGGATATCCTAGTGGGCCCGTGGCCACCAAAAAGAAGTATATCCCATTAAAAATGGCTAAAGCCAACAAAAAGTGGACGCCATATCCAAACATGTATGCCTTTGAATGCAGAAAAGTAATATATATCATAAAAATCTTGCCATTTTAAGATTGAGCTATCAAAAGAACTATATCAAGGGTAATTTATACCTTTATTAATGATATAGGTAGGCTATCAACACAGCAAATTTTATCACAAGGATACAATTTCACCAAACTTTTGCATGGCAGCGTGAGCTGGGTCAATGTGTGGCACATTTGAAAGATACAAAAAGCTCACGCTGCCATGCAAAAGTTTGGTGAAATTGTATCCTTGTGATAAAATTTGCTGTGTTGATAGCCTACCTATATCATTAATAAAGGTATAAATTACCCTTGATATAGTTCTTTTGATAGCTCAATCTTAAAATGGCAAGATTTTTATGATATATATTACTTTTCTGCATTCAAAGGCATACATGTTTGGATATGGCGTCCACTTTTTGTTGGCTTTAGCCATTTTTAATGGGATCGCACAATGTTCAATTCCCATGCAAAAGTGAACATTTGCCGCGATGCGTTCATTTTTCTTAACGATTGATTTCTTGCACGAAAAATGACAGGAAATTAGATATCCTTTTTTTGTTGTCTCGAGATCAGTATTGCCAACATTCACAGTTTCACATGAATCATACTAACGTATCCAAATAGCATGTAATCACCTCAAAAATAATTATTTCAAAAACAAAAAATATTGGCACGTTGCCAATCTGAAACGTCCAAAATGAGGGCGTTGTGGAGTTATGCTCCTATGTCAGCTTGGCTTTTTTCGCGTGATGACCGCCGCGCGCATCACAGAATCGCGCGTCTCATCGGTGCGTGCAGAAAAATGTGGCTTTTGCCCATGTTATGCAACATTCTGTGTATGCGTGTGAAATGGAACCGTTGCGGTTGCATAACAAGCGTGGTAAAAGTTTGTAGTGAATAGACTTTTGAATACGCACTGTCAATGGATCTAAAATTTTGATAAATTCATATTCAAAGTTGGCTAAAATCGACAACCGAGATAGCATATTTTGAAAAACATGGAAAATTGACATGTACATACAAATATAGAACAAACAAATTGAGCATTCTTATCAAGAAATTAATCATAAAATATATCTAAATATAGTAGTCTGATCTGATTTAACAGCTGATATGCATTATGCAAGCATAACAGTTCTACTTTACACGCATACGCAAAATGTTTCATAACACAGGCACGCGATATTTTTTACACACGCCTTTGACCCCTAAAACATCCAATATGGCGAAAAACCTATAACTGGACTCGAGTGCACAAACAGACGCCCCAATCTATAGGAGCATAACTCCACACGACCCAAAATGAGTGCGATGCTAGCCGCACGATTAGCAGTGCGTAAAATGGTCACATCTACCTGTGACCCATCCAGTTCTGTTGTGACGCGCGCGGCAGCTATGTACAGCTCGCTGCCTGTGGACAAGGATGGCCTTGTACAAATGGAAAATCCTTTTGCGCCAAAGCCCAGAAAGTGCCTATTTTGTAGAGAGAATATCACGCCAGATTACAAGAACCCCAGACTCTTGTCACAGTCAGTTTTCAATCGTCTTGCGGCTAAACTGTGTTCAATTCCCGCAAGTGGAGACTATTTTACTATTTTAGAAGTGAATAAAAAGTTTAAAGGGAAGTAAATTCGCTTTAGTGAGAAAAGAGAAGTAGATAAGTTTACTTCGCTTTGAGCTTTTTCTTTCTCATTTCGCTTCTCAATTCTAAATTTACTTCCATATTAAAGTTTTACTTTTCATTTCACTTCTTACTTTAAAAATTTATTTCCTTTTGAAGTTTTAGTTTTCATTTTATGTCCCACTTTTCAATTTACTTTGCTTTTAACTTTTGTCTTCTCATTACAAAGATGGTTGTTTTCAAGACTTACGGAATTGATCCCAGGGGGAAGTCCCGGGCTACTCAAAGTCTAATGTCGCGTGTCATGTAAAATGTCAAAACCAAAATAAAAAAGATTTTATTACTGAAGTTTGTATGACATGACAATTGACACTTTGCATGACAATTGACAAATTTATATGACATTTGACACCTGTCTTTACACTTTACAGTCCTTGGAACTGGTGTCCATTTTCCATAAACAACCATTCCGCACACAGATTTATCAGCAGCTTCACTGGGCGTACTTACGAGCGGCATATCACCGGTCTGTGTGCAGAACAGCAGCGGCGACTCATTCGCGCTATATACATGTCCAGACGGGCGGGGTACATGCCCATCATGTCCAAGAATCCCAGCTACTTGGGCGACCCGAAATTGTTCGATCCAATGCGGCCGCAGAGGCCTAATCCACATTGATTTTGTGTTTGTTTCGAGTTAGTTTACTTTTTTAGCTGCTCAGCTTTGCTACGTATTCAATGTACACGCTACGAGGACTTTATTTTGTTTACTAGAATCGCTTGCTGAATTTATTGAAATTTATTGTGACGAAATAAATTGTGTGGCTAAATATCGAGATTCTTTTTTATATACGATGTTACGATTGGAACCGTTAACTTAGTTTGGTACACGATGGAAGTGGGAACAACGTGGGAACTGATTAACAAAATAAGTAGCTTGGATGCGACTTCTTTTCACCGTAATGGCGCCACACACTGGATGTCAACTAAATTTTAGTGAATTATGTGATTTCAAGTTTCCTTTATCACAGCGCATATTTGATTTTACACTATTGACACTCAATTTGCATTGTTTCTATTAAGTGTGCTGCTTTTAAAAATTATTTTGTGTTTTTAGTTGACATTGAGTTGACACGAATGTAGGTATGTCAACTAGCGTGTGTGGGCCCATTCTAGCCTAACAAGTGTAATATTGGCTAAGAATTCAATAAAAATCTACATAAATTTACTTAATTTACCATAAAACAGATACCGATCATATGGGACCACCAATAAAGCTTATTAAAATACATGCACTATATTGTCTGCTGTTCGAATTCATATGCTAATCATATTGAAACGTATAAAAGTTGCCTATATATTTACGTGTATAAAAACCAGTAAAAATAGAATTGACACAAATAAATACATCATGCACGTATTTATACAGGAATAAATCGGTGTATAATATCACAATTTTTCATCCACGATATACAGAAGCTCACTGCTTTTAAGCTTCTCCCACTAATCATCTATGGCACAAATAAATAGGTATCAGGTAATAATAACGATGAAACAAAACCCTGCATCCTTCCCAAGCCGCGTCTAAGTCATGTCAACAAATCACACAGTGGGCGGTTCGATCACTTGCACGTTGGTAGCCAGCAGGTATCCGTTGTCGTACGAGTAGATGCGCTTGTCGTCGGGGTTGTAGTTGACCATGGTCGTGTGGCCGTACTTGTTCCGCCAGGGCAGGTTCACCGCGGTGTACTTGCCGGTGAACAGGTCGAAGGCGGTCGCGAGCTGGGTGAATGTGGTCGTGTTGTCGGCAGTTTTATGGTTGCTTGTTTGGAGATTACCTGGTTTACTGAACGTAAATATGCTAACAAAGACATTCGGGGATTATCGATTGTGGTCAATACAATGCAGAGATGTCTGGCGCACTTTTCACCATGTTTTTTGGCGTGGGTACATTTTTGGGTATACTGGACGGATACAATGAATGCTACCATATTTTGATGAATAAGATTACGTGAAAAATCATGCAGTAAATTCACCAAAGGTGGGAGCCATGTGATCTGATGAGAGAATTTTTTTATGTCTGTTCGTTTATTTGGGCGGGTTATGGACTATGGTAGATTTCATTGTAAAGTCTGCCGTCTGGTAGATTATATTGGTAGCTACATTATTGTCTATTTTGGGCACACCGGTGTTTTCTGACTCTGCTTTTCGGCATGGCATGTGTGTGGGGTGGCGTTCTCGTTGACACTTTCACTAAAATGTAGGTCCATCAAACGCAACTTTCAACTAAAATACCCACCTTGGCGTGACTATCTGCCGCATTATCAATAGTATACAGCACGCCGCACGCGACGAACGTCTGGCCCACCTTCCTCGCTTTGATGGTGGTCAGGCGCCACGACGCCAACATGCGCAGCGTGGTCACGTCCAGCGCGCTGACCATCAAGTAGCCGCGACCGGCGCGACGGTACACCACCCAGATGCCGTGCTCGTCGGTGGCTAGGTCGAAGTAGGACTGCGCTGCCCAGGCGCCCGTGCGACCGTACAGGTAGGTCTGTGTGGATGGGAGGATGTGTGAATGATGTTTTATGTAAATATGTATTCTGTGACATTGTGTAAATATTCTGTAGTTGGTGCTCGCTGTTGCTTCAATTATCAAATCTGTATTTTTTCCAATTATCCTCATTTTGATTAAAACATACCTAATTACCTAACTTAATTAAACTAATTTACTTGACACCATTTTAAGGTAAATTGATCGAGTACTGTTTGCAAAGTTCTGACGGAAGGTTAACCATTCCCCTCGAAAAACAACCCCTCTTCCAACATCCCGCCCGCCCCAGTCTAAAAGTCTGACGAAAAAATATCTCCCCTGGGGACTTATTCGAGGAAATATTTACAGTAAATTGTTTTTTCCCAACGGCTTTCAATGTTGATATTCGATAGGAAAAGTGCTCGGCACTCCGTAGGAGTTTATCTATAGCAGAATGTACCATAGTGGTGTTAATGGTAATCTTGGGCAAACACTAACAGTGCCTCTGAACACGGCATTTGGCAGCGCCACCTCCGCCAACACCTTGTTCGAAGCGATGTCCACGCGCAGTATTTTGTTCTTCCCCGCCGCCTGGTAGTACAGCGATCCTGGGACGAATGATGTCACTCATATTTTGTATCTGTCCAAACTAGAGCTCCATGATTTGCCAACTTCTCATTTTACATAAAGACGTGTGAAATGTTTACTTTAAAACTGTCGGTGGTTTTTTGTTGTTGTTTTTTTTTGGTGGGAGCTTATAATGGATGTCTGAAATCATTGTTTTGGTGTCAGAATTTCGGTAATTTTACCTATTGGGTTCAAACGGTTTTAGACTACCGTGCAGAATAGTTGGGATTGGGACTTTTTCACTGCATGACTAACACTGCCAAAATTTCAAAATGATGAATGTGCAAAACATTTGGATACCATAGGTGGGTATCCTGGGGGGTTGGTTTCATATGCCCGGGATGACTGTCCCTTGAGTTGTTATCTGCTTACATTGTGTGAGCAGTAACATTTTTGTCCAATTTGTCCATGTTTCAGAATAGTTGGGACTTTTTATATTTTGGACAGTATCTGCTCCATATCATATTTAATGGTGTGTATCCACTTCAGACATTTATTTTTAATGAAAATTTTCAATATACTGGACTGCCTGCCTGCATCAGTACACTGTGTGGATGACAAGGAATGTTTTAGCATGAACAGAGCAGACTGTAATGCATATGTGACATGGTGACATGCGTTTGTTTCAGCTGCAGTTTTACATCCATTGCCAGCCACTGGTATTTAACAGTTCAACAACAACAAAAACATGGTAGGTATCTTTTATGCGTACTAAAATTTGTGTTCATGAACATCCAAATCATTCGAATACACAGTGTGGATAAACATATCAAATAACCAGTTGGGGAGTTATTCAAGCGAGGGGAGTTATTCAAGGAGGGAGTTGGTTTTTCCTTACCTGTGCACCAGGGGGTGTTATTCAAGGGAGAGGTCTTATTGAAGGATATACGGTTTATATGTACACACGACATAGTCGACTCACCGTTATATACGACATGGTTTGTGCCGTCGTACATGTGCTCCAGGGTGTACGTGTTGGCCACCCGCTTGGCCTCCAGCGCCGGCTCGGACTTGTACTCGACCAGAAGCGCACCGTAAATGTGCTCGGTAACCCAGCGCCGGTGGCCCAAGTCTGGCGGCGCCGCGTCGGCCATCCACGCCCCGTAGGCGTTCAGCAGGTGACCGTGCTGCTGCGGCACGCCCACCGACGTGATGTAGCATTCTGGTAGGGTTGAAAGGTGTTGGTTTTGATTGATTCTGTGTAGTTATGTAAAAGCGCCATGGCGCATTTTGGCGCTTGGCGCCATTTTGCTCTGGCGCCATTGGCGCTTGGCGCCAAAGTTCTGGCGCTTTTCACATCACTAATCCTGTGCGCCGCGCAGTGCACAGAAGCACACACTTTTGTTTCGTTTGAAACTGGCCGGCAGCGGAGTCGATGGAGGTCGCCTGGCTTTTTCTCTACCCCTGTGCTTTGTTTTGGTGGTTTTTCGTCGCCCACTGGCCTGCCCTTTTTGCGGCCTCCCCACGTTGTTTCCATCTGCTTGTTCGGAGGACATTGCCGACCCTGCGAAATTGTAGTGTGAAAATAAGATGTCATACTAGCGATTTTATTTGACGGCAACTTTAGATTCAACAACGAAAGCAACAGAAAATGCTCGGCACTCAGGTAGATGGAAATTTGTGCGGCGGGCAGGATACGAACACGGGGCACATGCGCGGCACCATCACGGCAAGCAGAAGGTCGCTCACTGACTGGATTCGTCATAAAACAACGATAAGTAATTTTAGAATTTCTGATTTTTCATGAAAATTCGTACTTTTTAGAATTTCTTATCCGTTGCTGAATGGCAGGAAATTATCGAATTACTATCCAGAAAAATCAAAAAAATCGTAGCTTTGAAAACATTTTTTTGAAAAACTTGGTGAGTTCTCCGCATTGATTGTGTTTTAAAGATGAGGTATTATACGCGGTAAAACGGCTATGGTAAGATTTTAAGTGGATTTAGCTATACTCAATCCAATATCATGAATTCATTAAAGTAAATATTGCTTTGAAAAACTTGCAAAAAATTTCTGACCAAGTTTCCAACTTAAGTTTTACTTAAATCAAAATTGTAAGGGTAGTAACACACAGTCAATTGAAAACTGAAAACTTCAGTCAGTGAAAAATACCTGTACCTATTCGCAGCGAAACGTTTCTCATGTTTGTCAGAAAGCCCACAGAAATGAAAGCTCTTGGAAAGAAAGCTCTTCTCAGTAAAGGTGCGATTACATAATTATAAATTGTTATTCACGTTTCAAAAATGGACGATTTTGACAAAATAAAACTAAGCTTATCGTCATTGTGATACAGCTAACACAATTTAGCTATAATCGCACCTTAAAGGCGGCCCACACACTAGTTGACACATCTATGTCAACTTGTGTGTGTGTCAACACAGATTGCTGCTTCACATGTTGCAGAGCCATCTTCAATGCACCTGCTGTAATATTTATTTTTCAACGTTGCGGCAAGTGTATTAGAAGATCGCTCTGCAACACGTGAAGCCGAAATCTGAGTTGACACACATTAGTTGACACATGTGTCAACTAGGTTGTGTGCGGGCCGCCAAAGTCATCGCTGATCATTTAGAAGCCAAAATACCTATATACATAGGTAGGTATTTAAGCTATTTTTGTAGGAAGAATTAGCTTTTTCGCATCGATGGCCGAAAGAGGGGACGAGAAGACTTCAAGTATACGCTGGGTGAACAGAAACACTCTGTGTACAGACTCACACGGTGTGAACATGATGGCCAATAGTGACGCAACCAACACAACTGCTGCATGGATTATGTCACAAATTTGGGGTTGGTTAAAAAAGCGGTTAATATTTATGATTTACATATATTGGTAGATAATTTACACAAAGTATCTGAAGCATGCACAAAGCATTAGGTAATCTGTAATGTAAAATGTGTCATCATTACCGCTAATTACCAAAACACCGACGCCGGTAGCTCACCATGTGAATACGTCTTGGCTGCGGCTGCACCGGAGGCGGTTTCATTGGCCACCAAAAGCCCAGACACATTGCCACCCTGCATGCCATCCAAAGCGACAAAAGTGAGGTCATCACCGGCCATCTCGTAATATGGCAGGCCCTCATCATCCCGGGACTCGGTCACTGCTGGCGTCTCCTCCGACGAGAGGAAGTCCACCGTGTCGGTCGCGTGCTGCTCCATGGCGCCGGTGGTGATGCTGTCCGACCTCTGCAGCGGCGCCGGCGCCGGCTGTTTGGCTGCCATTGGAGGCTTGAGCGTGCAGCCGCGGCAATCACCTACGAACCGGTGCGTGCGAGGTGATTCAAAAGCGGCCTTTTTGCGATGCACACCGTTAATGGCACTCCATTGATAAGCTGTTAAAAGTGATCGAATCGATAGCCGCGGCGCTCGTGCATCGGTACTCGAAGACCAGGCATGGATGCATGCACACGCACATCGACAGCGCATGCGCTAAAAACAGACTATCGGAAAAGGGAAACTTGAATTGATATGGCCGTCGGCGTAATTTTTTCGAGATTCCAAAGTCCATGCTGCACTATACATTCACTATTAGAATGGCAAATACTATTTACAACGAACCAGGGGGTCCGGCCGGTCCCGGCGGCCCAGGGGGTCCTGCAAAACGAGATAGGTGATTGATAAAATAGCTATTTATTTTACAATGTTTTGTGCTGCAGAACCTGGGGGTCCAGGGGGGCCGCGCGCACTCGGCTGCGAGTTTACGCTGTACGTGTAAGGCGCCGATCCCGCGTTCGTGTCGCTCACGCAAATCTTGTGCACTTGAACGCAGATGTCTCGCAGTGCCTCTTTCTGTAGTCGTGTGAAGGGTGGAATTTGGGGGGAAAGATGTGTTTGAATGTGTATACTTGAGTGACATTACACCTTGCACGAGTGGTTCACGTTGGAAGCGTGCCAACGATATTAAACAGATGCGATTTTCATACTAAGACAATATAATTCGTTGCTGTTATAACGTTAAACGTTAACGTTATCACGACCATGAATTTTTTAATTGTTTCAGAAAAATCACATGCTTTAATTATTATTGGCACGCTTCCAACGTGAGACGCAAATCAGTTCGAGTGCAGAGTATCATGTCCTCAGAGTATACTATCGAGTTGATTGAATTACCGTTTATCCCCCGGGGAGTTATTATTCCGTCAGAACTTTTCAAGGGGGAGCTTATTAAAGGGGGGTGTTATTCAAAGGGGGGGGGTTTCCTCAGATCTTCATTGTATCAATGCATTCCGTCAACTCATGTAAAACAGGGATTTCCTAGTTTAACAAAAACAAAAACAATGTACCCATGCTAAATTTGTGTCCGTCGGCAGTCAAATAATTCAAATACACATTGTGTATACCTACACATATCAAAACCCAGAGGGGGGGGGGTTATTCAAGAGGAGGAGTTTTTTTTTCGTCACCTGGCCAACAGGGTGCAGTGATTCAACGAAAGGAGTTATTTTTCTTCACCTGTCGAACAGAGTGGAGTTATTCAAGGGGGATGTTATTCAAGGGGGGTCTTATTCAAGGATATACAGCATTTATAAATATATTTTGTAGTAAGTTATTCACGCTAAAACAATTGATGATTTTTTTTAGAAATACGGTATATTGTTGAGTAAGTAACCAAGGGGTAGGTTTTCGTCAAACACATATGACGTGGAGCAAAAATCTACCTATTTACATAATTACTCGTTTAATTGCTCAATCGGATGTGAACGTGGATGTGAACGGAATGACAATTTTCCGTCATCCGGCAGAATTGAGTTTGAGTGCGCTCGATTTACCCTTGCAAAGCTGGGCAGCATGATCCACTGTTCATTGGGCGCTAGCAGCGCTTCCCTATCCAAATTGGTGGCACCACCGTCGGCGTGCTTCCTGCCGTAGACGGTGTCGAAGCTGGGCCACACGGCCGGCAGCGGCATGGTGGGGATCGGGCTGACCGACTGTTTCCTTTGAGTTCGTGGACGGCGACCGGCCACTGATTGGGCGTCAGGTTCGGCCGAGCCGACTGGTGGGGAAAGGTTTTTGATAGCACCTGGTTGTTATCACTTGACGAGAGAAATTGTATAGAAGATGCAGGCGGTGAATACACATTTTATGAAAATTGTTGTGGTGAATTTTTGTCCCAGATAAAAATAAACATAAAAAATTTCAAGTTTTGAAAGTTTTTCTCAAAAAATGCCATCGTTGATTTTTATTTTATTGGATTTTTCATGTTGCCGACCCGCATACTAGTTGACACATGTGTGTCAAATGACATGTGTCAACTCAGATTTCGTCTTCACGTGTCGCGGAGCGATGTCCAAATGCACATGCGGAAATGTTGAAAAAAATTAGGGCAGCTGCATTACAGGATCGCTGTGCGACACGTGAAACCGAAATCTTAGTTGACAGAGACCAGTTGACACACATATGTCAACTAGTGTATGGACCGCCGTCGTGAGCCAACCGTGTCTCTTCACATGCTGCTGCTCAGACTCCTTCTCCGCCATGGGCTGCTGCTGCACCATGGGCTCCAACACCACAGTCTGTTTCCCAATAGAGTAGGTCCTGGTGGCGGGCATGGCGCCGCCGTGGCCGAGGCCGCGCGCGTGCTGCTGCATGTAGAAGAAGCCCACCCCCAGCAGGCAGAGCGTGATCGCCTGCAGCAGGTAGAGAATCTTCAGGTGGGTGGCGCAGCGACTGTGGTCCGTTGATTCGTGCGCGCCCGCCTCGGCGCGCCCGTGCTGCAGCAGCGAGGTGCGCGCCTCGCAGCTGGATAGGTTCTCGCCCTTGGCCATGTCGGGTTGGTGGGAGATTAGGTTGGGCGACTGGGCGCTGCCGCTGCCATTGTTGCCGCGTTCTCGCGGCCGCGAGATTTAAATGCTAGGGCGCCGTTGAATTGTTGCTTTTGGAAGTCCTCATTCACTTTTGATAGCTCGTAAAAACAATGCCTACAGTGAATCAATTAAATATTTATTAGCAGCAGCTAGTGATGTTAAAGGCACCGGGAAAAATGGCACCGCACCCATAGGGGATTTTGGGGTTAGCATTTGGGGGGGGGGGGGGGGGTTCACCTGCCGGCGCGTGCTAATAACTCGGGAACCGCTTGGCGAAAAATGTTGAAATTTGGATATGATATAGTTAAATGTTGGGGCTACGCACAATTTTGACGATTTTTTTCTACGACCCCCCAGACCGGAGATAGGGGGGGGGGGGCAAAAAAACACTGTCATTTGCGTTTTTTTTTGGGTGTCGCCGAGAACATTCAAACTTGAACATCAATAGCTCGGTCATTTGTGAACCGATTTTAGTCATTAAAATGTTAAAATGATCACAAATGTTCGGAGAGTTCATTTCTGAGGTCAAATCGGAGATACACATTGGTTTATATATCGTCTTAGCCTGATTTCGAAATGCAAAATTTCCGCAAAAGTTTGCTTTTTGAACATGCTATCCTATTTTCCTGATCGATAGAAACTCATTAAAACAAAAATGAGATCGATATCTCTTTCCAATCAAAAGTTACAGCTACTTTTATCTGCGCGCTACACACACTCACCACTACCACGCAGTACGCGGTCATTTTCTTCCGCGCCATGACCTCGCTGCATAGTGCCTTTTATTTAGCACTTTTCCGCTATTTTTGAATACACTGTTCCCATAATTACCACTTAATACATTCATTTTTCGCAAACATGCTCTTTTCTTATGTCTATACAATCGTTTATGTTTACTTTTCTGCTGACACTCTGCTCCGATTTAGCGGTGGATTCATTTTCATTTATCTATCGTATTTCCTCGAAATACCCCCTAGAAATACCCCCCTCAAAATGGGCAATATGAATTTATAAACCTCCCCTCGAAATACCCCCCCCCCTTTCATATTGGGTGTAAATGACATTTAAATGTAAATGACAGCTACGGTTTGTGGTCCGAGCAGAACACACGTTGAAAACAATTACTGTGTTACGTTAGAACAAGGTTTATACTGCGTAAATACTTATAGAAGTTCGTGGAGTCTTATACTCAATGGTTTTTGTTGCATTTTACAACGTCTGCGTACGTTTGGAACGACAATTTCATACTGGGATTTCAAAATATTTCTGGCGAAATAATAAACCCCCCCTCATCTAACCCCCTCAAAATTTCCACTCTGAAAAAATAAACCCCCAGGGGGTAATTCGAGGAAACGCGGTATTCAAAAATAGCGGAAAAGTGCTAAATAAAAGGCACTATGCAGCGAGGTCATGGCTAGTGATGTTAAAGGCACCGGGAAAAATGGCACCGCACCGCACCGGCACCTTTGCCAACGCATGAAAAGGGCACCTGGCACCCTGGGGCACCGGCCAGAAAATGGCACCGCACCGCACCGGCACCGGTGCCTTTTGGAAAAAATGGCACCGGCACCAAAGGGCACCGGCGGGTTGCCGGTGCTACCACCGAAAGGCACCGCACCGGGCTGGAATTTCTGAAGTAAATATCGGGCAGTTTCTCAGTGGTCTCACCTTTGGAAGTGCATATTACCATGAACTTTCAACTGATTTTGATGGTTGAGCACTGAAAATGATCAGAATGATGTGGCAATCACTTTTATGAAGCAATTACAATGGCTACAAATGAAAGATAAAATATTTAATTCACTGCAATGTCCATAGCCACTATTGTCTACTGATCGGAGTCGTTGCTGTACAGAGAATGTAACTATCTCTGTTGTAAACTGCCAACAAATTTTGAACAAACAAGTAAGATAAACATAAAATATAAACATGATTCAAAATTCAACAAAATTTTAGATTTGCTCATCAGATCACGTATCGGGTATAATGGATTTCACAGTAGGTATATTTATTTGATGGGAGGTTTACAAAATAGGCAAAAACGGTTGGGTAAATATATCGCTGTATTTTGAAATATGAATAAGCACATACTATGGACAAAATTGCACTGCATATGAAGCCTTGGTCGGTGCCTTTCCTGGTGCCTTTTACTTTGGTCTGGTGCTAGCACCTTTGGCACCGGCAAAAAAATGGCACCGCACCGCACCGGCACCGGTGCTATTCTGAAAAAAATGGCACCGGCACCGGCATGGCACCCCTGAAATTGCAATGGCACCGCACCAGCACCGGTGCTGGTGCCCTTCGGTGCCCAGCACCGGGGCACCGGTGCCCCGGTGCCTTTACATCACTAGTCATGGCGCGGAAGAAAATGACCGCGTACTGCGTGGTAGTGGTGAGTGTGTGTGTAGCGCGCAGATAAAAGTAGCTGTAACTTTTGATTGGAAAGAGATATCGATCTCATTTTTGCTTTAATGAGTTTCTCTCGATCAGGAGAATAGGATAGCATGTTCAAAAAGCAAACTTTTGCGGAAATTTTGCATTTCGAAATCAGGCTAAGACGATATATAAACAAATGTGTATCTCCGATTTGACCTCGGAAATGAACTCTCCGAACATTTGTGATCATTTTAACATTTTAATGACTAAAATCGGTTCACAAATGACCGAGCTATTGATGTTCAAGTTTGAATGTTCTCGGCGACACCCAAAAAAAAACGCAAATGACAGTGTTTTTTTGCCCCCCCCCCCTATCTCCGGTCTGGGGGGTCGTAAAAAAAAATCGTCAAAATTGTGCGTAGCCCCAACATTTAACTATATCATATCCAAATTTCAACATTTTTCGCCAAGCGGTTCCCGAGTTATTAGCACGCGCCGGCAGGTGAACCCCCCCCCCCAAAATGCTAACCCCAAAATCCCCTATGACCGCACCGCACCGGCACCTTTGCCAACGCATGAAAAGGGCACCTGGCACCCTGGAGCACCGGTCAGAAAATGGCACCGCACCGCACCGGCACCGGTGCCTTTTGAAAAAAATGGCACCGGCACCGAAGGGCACCGGCGGGTTGCCGGTGCTAGCACCGAAAGGCACCGCACCGGGCTGAAATTTCTGAAGTAAATATCGGGCAGGTTCTCAGTGGTCTCACCTTTGGAAGTGCATATTTCCATGAATTTTCAACCGATTTTGATGGTTGAGCACTTAAAATGATCAGAATGATGTGGCAATCACTTTTATGAAGCTATTATAATGATTACAAATGAAAGACAAAATATTTAATTTACTACAATGTCCATAGCCACTATTGTCTACTGATCGGAGTCGTTGCTGTACAGAGAATGGAACTATCTCTGTCATAAACTGACAACAAATTTTGAACAAAAAAGTAAGATAAATATAAAATATAAAAATGATTTAAAATTCAACAAACTTTTAGATTCGCTCATCAGATCACGTATCTCGGGTATAATTGATTTCTCAGTACGTATATTTATTTGATGGGAGGTTTACAAAATAGGCAAAAACGGTTGGGTAAATATATCGCTGTTTTTTGAAATATGAACAAACAAAATGGACAAAATTGCACAGTACATGAACCCTTGGCCGGTGCCTTTCCCGGTGCTTTTACTTTGGCCTGGTGCTAGCACCTTTGGCACCAGCAAAAAAATGGCACCGCACCGCACCGGCACCGGTGCTATTCTGAAAAAAATGGCACCGGCACCGGCATGGCACCCCTGAAGATCGCAATGGCACCGCACCAGCACCGGTGCTGGTGCCCTTCGGTGCCCAGCACCGGGGCACCGGTGCCCCGGTGCCTTTACATCACTAGCAGCAGCACGTGTGTTTTTGCGGAAGGACTAGGACAGTAAATTTCTATCAAATAAGTATTCATACAAATTTCCAGTATGATTGTACTTTAAGTGCGTACATATTTATGTGTGTATTATGCGTATGTCGCACTGATGTCGCAGTTACACCAGGACGTAAATACAGTACCTATTTACAAAAATAAACACTTTAGATGAGCTGCACATGGACTCTCAATGGCGCAAATTACATTAGGTAGGTACCATAACGTACGTTAAGCTTACTGTATGATTCCATAATACGCCGCATTGCACGGAACACTTGGTGAGCCGGCGGCACATACTCCATCCCATTCCCAATGGGCACCAGTTCAGAGTTGTTGAAAGTACTGAACTTTTTTCAAAGTAAACGTAAAGTATTTTTGTTTTACTCACGGCTGAGTACAGAAAACGTAAAGTAAATTTTTGCATACCTTTACACTGCGTAAAACATGAGTAAAATACTTTTTCACGGGAAAACGTAAAAGTGAGTATTTTTCCTCACAGAAAATGTAAAACTACGTATTTTCTCTCACAGAGAACGTAACACTGTAACAGTCGGTAGGTTTTCAATTTTTACTCTGGAATACATCAAAGTGGTATGCGTTTTTTCTCCTGATAAGTATATTTTGGGAAAATATCCTATGTTTGTCAGTTTCTGTCTGTCAAAATGTCACTTTCTATGCCCCTTTAAATACGTTTTCGGTACTCGCGTACTTTCAAAAAGTACGCGAGTAAATGAGTACCGGTATTTTTTCGGAGGAAACGTCAACGTATTTACGCAGTACTCGAGTATACGTTTATTTGGAGTAAACGTAAATACGTTTGAACAACTATGCAGTTATGCACGAGCGCGCTTCAACGGCAATTTCATGTTAGCATTCGAATAAGTTTCAAGCACAAGATGCGCGTGCGGCTGGGCGGCAGTAATGCGCCAGTGTCAAAATCAATCAATTTCCTTTTTGGGCGACGCGCCCACGCGACGAACTGTTAAGACTGGAGCAAAAAGGGGAACCTCTTGGAAAATAAAGGGCTGGGGAGAAGAAAAGCGGCTATCGCATGCTGGAGGGCGCTTGCATCTGGCACGCCTGAGGCTGCAAATCAATGCTTGAAATGAAATTGCGCAAAACTTTTTGTCATATCGTCGCCGAACAGACTTTGTTCTCTCTCTGGACTTCGATTTAGGTCCTCGTGGGGATACACATGCAGCAGTGCAGAATGTTTCGAAAAAAAGCAGAGCTGATTTTTTATTCAGCGAAGGAAACGGGTAACTGAAAAAATGTATGAAAAACTGATTTTTTTCAGAAATTTTTAGACTATTTTTTAGACAACTAGATTTATATTTACGTAACCATGTATTTAAAGCACGCTTCAGATAAATAACACCCCAGTTGCGAGTTAAACACGCCTTACGGACCTGAACCTAAGCGACGGGTTGTCGCCGTCGGGCGTCATGAAATAAGCGCTGCGCTGCGCATCGCCGCACGCGACGAGTGTCTCCATTCCCCTCCGCGCAGTTGTGTTAACTTCCTTTTGCAGGCGAGATAATATGTAATTGACATTGGCATCAAGCATAATATTAACGTTAAGGAACACGTTAGCCCCATGCCGCAGTTGGAAACAGCGGAAGAGTGGAGAAGTTGCAGCATTGTGCTACATATAGGCGATGTGTATCCGACTCCCAAGTTCTTAGCCAATTAGCTGAAGTGAGGTGTGCACGCGAACTTGTCAATGACCTTTGTATTGCCGAGACGACGCCTTACTTTCCACTTGGCAGTTTCCACGATATTGCAGTCCACTGCAGTGCGCATTTTTGACTCGTCTACATGTCATGAGGCAACCGTGTACAGAGGCAACCGCCGCATGACGCAACGCCACATGTCACATGACAAAAAGTCCAGAGTTGCCTTATTCTACTTGATGTTGCAAGATTCCAAATCAATAGCTATCAATATTGATGGTATCTGGATGTATTTATATTGCATGGACTTTAGAGCATACCACACGTGAGCCTGTATACAGGGAAAACTAAGTAAATAATTGCTGATTTGAAATGGCAAATATTTTCTATGCAATAGACGGCTGCCTTTCCATGTGATTGACTCATTTACACACATATTAGTGTAAATATTGCACATTTTTCACAAAAGAGGTGTCTACAATTCTACAATAATCACCAAAATAAATGAAATACATCCCACAACAAAATGGACATTTTTAACCCTACATGACCTTGCATTATTTACTTTTTGATGCCTTTGAGTTTCATGTGTGCATCTGAGTTGCCAATATACACATTACACATGACATTTTGTGGCTCAACACATGCCGTGGTTGCCTCGTCATACAGAAATGGTTGCCTCGTGCACGCAGGTAGCCTCATGCATCCGTGCGACTCCATGAAACTGGGATAACATTCTATTCACAACACAAGTGGTCAGTTGTAAGTTGAGTGGTAAGTTAATTTGTGAGTCAACTAGTAAATAGTAAATAATTCAAATCATAGATGGTAAGTCAGAAGTGGTTAATGAGTGAAAGCGAAAAAGTATATGGAAAAAGTGAGATTAAAAATTAAAAAAAGGTATTCTAATTTGTTTTTTTTCACTTCATTTGTTTTTCATTTATTCACATAGGTATCACTTATCATTCGCGACTTACCAATAATACACCATTCTATTTACATTAGGAATTATTATAGGTAGTCGATAGTTGAAGAGTCTAATGTGGTCTTCGAGCAAAATTCCAATGCGAGTGCGCCAAACATCTAAATATTAATGCACCTCGATAAGGATTTATGGCACGCCAAACCAGCATTACATTCTCACGCATTCGAGTTGGCGTTTACAATGAAATGCTCAGCATTTACTACGGTAGTTTCAATGTCATCAATTGCAATTTACGCGCATCTCAACTCTACTATCCAACCGCACCGCAGCACATAAATTGCTTACACTAGAACTGACAGATTAAGAAGCAAGTGCATGCATTTCGCCCGCGCGTTTCATGCTATTTTCACCGACCGCGGAAATTGCCAGGACGGAACATAAAACGCCGCGGCGCCGCCGCTGCAGATTGGAATCAAAATGGAATTTAGAGGGAACACAATGAAAGAGGTTTCAACTTTCATCGACCTCACAAATAAGTGCTTAATACATGCATTCAAGAACAGAATGGTTGAACGGCTAGAAGCAAGTGCAGCTAATGAGCGAAACCAGTGGGCAGCAGTTGGCAATTAGTCGACGTAATTAACAGAAATAGGCTACGAGCCGAGGCAGAGTGCACACGGGGGTGAAATCAGCGTCGCGTGGAAGTATGCCCACCAGCGGCGGGTGGTCCGCCTGGCTGCACAGAGGCCTACGGTGAACGTTGCTCTACTCGGCGCCGCGGACAAAAGACCACGCTTCCGCGTCACCGGCCGCGCTGCAGCAACACCGTAAAGCATGGAAATCGGATCACCGCCGCCAAGCCACATTCATAACCAATAACAATAATAACAGAACGGCGCAATAAACGACCATGGGTCAACTGGCATCGGCGCGCTCGAGTGTGACGCATCGCATGCAAATCGCTAAGTCACGCTTGTTTTTGATTTGTGTCCGTCGCGCGGACGGCATTCGTCGACCGCAGTTCACACCGCGATTCTAAACCATCATTCACTTTTACGGTGAGAATGTTGCGGCGCTACGGTAGATCTGGGATGGTGTGATGCATCGAGGACACATTCAGATACAGTGCCCCAGTGGGGGCAGTTCCAAACCCTGTCAAATGTCAAATGTCATGCAGTGTCAAAAGTCATGTAAAATGCCCTGCAAAATGGCAACCGAGTTTTCATTTTGCAGGACATTTTACATGACTTCTGACACTTTGCATGACATTTGACATTTTCCAGGGTCTGGGATTGGCACCAGTAGAAATGACAGTCGACAAACCAGCCTGACGAATCGCAACAAAACGGCCAGCGGGTGAAACGAACGCATGTGCATAATCCGATATCCGACAGGAAACATCTTCCAGCCGAGCGCCAAAACAGATCGGTTTACCCCCCACTGCCCACTGGACAAACAACATCGACAAACAGGCAAACGAACAGTTCGCACGCGTCCGTTGCCAATTAAGTGGGGCTCATTTCACACAATTAAACGGCACCAAATCAAAATCCTATCAAATAATGTGCAACATTGGGCAAACACGTTCGAGCCCTTCAAACCGCGTGATGCGCTGCTGAAACGCGGCAATAAATGCTCATTACACACGAGCCAAATGGTGCACTCACTCGCCCGCGACGAGTAAACAGTCCATCTCAAAGTCAACACAAACCACTGGCGCAGCCATGAAAATAAGAAGCGCCGCGGCGACTGCACATACTGCATGAAAAACTTCCATTTGCGGGCTCGAATTTCATTAGACAACGGTGATCGGGCGGCGGCGCGGCCAGCGCGAAATCAAATGGCGGCGGCCGGCGACCGGAACCGCAATGGGCAAAGAAAGCGCGCGACCCGCTGAGTGCAGTGCATTAAAAAATCGGGGCAGTCGCTATGGTAGCCCGCAGCGGCGTAGGTTCGCTTGGCATGTAACTCGCTTGGCATGTTCACCCGTTGCGGGGGTCCCATTTGGCTGCTCAGCTAGCTATCTATCAGAGTTGTTAGAATTACTGAACTTTTAAAAAAGTATATGTTAACGTAAAGTATTTTTCGTAACGTATAGAAAACGTCAGATACTTTTTTTACTCATACTTACACGTAAATGTAGAGTCTTTTCTTATGAGCATAGAAAAGAGTACTTGCATCATAGAATACATAAAAATGGGCACCCTTTCATAGTGTACAGCACAACATATGTTTTTGTATATGAAAATGATAGATAACATAGTTTTCAGGGTCTCTTTATTCTAGGAAACCAATTCATCCAAATCTGGTAACATCACTAGACACACTTCCTTTAATTGAATTTAGCTGGGATTTCAGTGGTGCTGGATGAATAATCCATTCCATGGTCGCCCCAGACTCGTTTCCACTTCTGTTGTCTCTGCAGCCATTTTGATTTGGTTGTGATTTTTTTATTTTTAAGGCACTACACCCCTGTATCTCTAATATTCATTGGCCCCACACACGCTAGTTGACATCGACCCCAAATGTCAACTGGTTCCATTCCTAATTCAAAGATTGCGTTTGGACGTCGTTCGTTCACTCATCAGTAAGCTTTGAATCGGGATCGGCACCAGTTGACATTTGGTGTCGATGTCAACTAGCGTGTGGGGGCCCAATGGAACCACGTCTGTAAATACATAGTGAAGTCACTTTATAAATAGCCATTTTGATTTGGTTGCGATTTTTATTATTTTTAAGGCACTACACCCCTGTATCTCTAATTTTCAATGGAACCACGTCTGTAAGTACATAGTGAAGTCACTTTATAAATATGTCACAGATTGAAGCTTCTGAATACATTTTCCTATACTGAATTTTCATATACTGAATTGACTACATTTCTGTATGCATAGGCTTGTACACATAAATACAAGTGCATATGGTATATTTAAAAAAGTATATGTAAATGTATTTACTGCGTACTCGCACACACATATTTTCTGAGTAAATGTATGTACCTTTTACCAACTTTCCTATCTATCCAGAAACAAATATCCCCTGAGCGCTATCTCAAATTTCTCAACTATCTGCTATCTAAGTGGAGCAAACTTTGAGCGATTTTTCCCCAACCTTCACCCAAAATCACTACATTTTGTTCCATTTTGTCAATTTTGCCATATAAATATCATATATATATTTTGCCCCAGCGAACCCCCAGAATAATTTTCAGCTATCTATCCTTCCGGGGGAGAGATTTGCTATCTATGATGCCGCCGTGAGGGTCAAAACCTTGGGAACCCCTGATCCGCTGTCTACATGCCGAACGGGTTAGATGCCAGGAGGCACAGGACCGCAGGCAGCGTGAATGCCGAAGACAGTGGCGCGGGCGCTGACGCGAAGTCGCGCCGCCCGCTAACTCCATTGAGCGCACAACGCCCGCACAACTACCGCTGGCAGCGGGAATCAAAAGGCCGCGGTTGCGGCCCATTAGAATCGCAGCGCGCTACGAAGGCAATAGCCAGCTATGCCAGCCAATGCAACGCACGTAAAATTTATGATATTTCGTACTCTAGGTCTAGGCTTCACTAGCCAACATTCGTAGGAGCAGTGGGCATGGAATCACATAAATATATTACAAACTCAATAAAATACCCCTGCCGGAATAAGAAAGTTGGCTAATAGCAAACAGCAGACTGTCAATGGTCACACTGCAGTTAATCTTATGAAAAAACAGTGCGAGCCCTGAGGCGGCGCGGACCGCGGGGCACCGCAGCTAATCGCCGAACGAGCTGCCGACGCATCGACACGTGCCTTGAAAAGTGCCTACTCTGACATAATGTGAAACTGACATATGGCGCTTGGGTCTCTGAGAGAGCATAAATGTGACATTCCCAAACGTGAAACTGATATGCGCATTGTGAATCTACATACCCAAATGTGAAACTGACATGTGCAGCGTGAAATCGACATGCCCATGTACATGCAGTTCGAATGTGCCACGACTAGTGATGGAAAAAGCGCCAGGCTTTCAGCGCCAAGCGCCAAAAGCGCCATGGCGCTTTTCTGATCCCGGCGCCAAGCGCCAATGGCGCCAGAGCAAAATGACGCCAAGCGCCAAAAGCGCCATGGCGCTTTTCTGAAGCTCAGCGCCAAGCGCCAATGGCGCCAGAGGGTAATGGCGCCAAGCGCCAATAGCGCCAGCGCCAAAAAATTTGTTCTGCAATTTGATGGTAGAAAATTGAGTGCATAACTGTGTGTGACGTACCGCTGAAGTCCTAGTAGTCCATTGAACTTATGCCCATTCAAACAACCACTACAATGTTAAAAATGGTTTAAATGCCCAGTGATATATTTTTCAGTCAAACATCATGACTGGGTAACTTTCAATGGGGAGATCTTTGTTTCTCACAGCTAAAAGCTGGAGTGATTTAAGGGGCGTATTGTTGTAGTTAGAGTCCACTACATTATATACACTTGCATTCCTATGGTTGGATAGGTTTGGGGTGATTGGTCTGAACCGTTAACTTTTATGTTTCAACCAATCTTGAGTAGTGACCACTTGGGTGTTTAGGTCAGTTGATGTTCATTAACTCACTTTTCTCTCATCATTCATGTCCCCTTCGGGGGTTGACCATCTATGAATATGAGATGCTAAAACTTTGAGATCCGTGTTGCCGAGCGACGTTCCACCAAAACGCAACCACACAACATCTCAAACACAAATATCCTCCCGTTGTTGGCTTCGTGGACTTGGCTTCGCCTCTTGCCCAAGGTCCGCATGCCAATCCAGCTGAAACTCACTGCACGTTTCTCATCTGTGCGCCACGGACTCGGTACGCAGTCAGCCCCGTTACCCGTGTGCACAACATGGTGATCGTACTGGCTTGAAACTTCTCAAGCCGATGTGAACCCGCCCGCCCCCGACTGTCCAACAATGACATTGGTGGCACCCCAATCGAACCTGCGGCAGCACCTGCCAGCAAGAGCAGCCCCCCGCCGCGCGCCACAAGAGCGCATGCATGACACAAAAGATGTCAAATGCAAAAACCCTGGCCATCAAAGCAGCAACTGGGTACAGAGGCAAACAGGTCAGCAGTCCAACAGAGACATTGACAGCTTAACCCCAGCCATTAAGCAGCGACACCAGGAACTGAGGCAAACAGGTCGGTTGTCAAGCAATGACACCGACAGCCTAACCATCCCAGCTGTCAAGCAGCGACACTGGGAACCCTCACCAGCATACCAGATGTCAATCAGTGACACTGGTAAATTAAAAACACCACTTTGACCATTAATCAGCAATGCCAGGACCCAAACATACCCTGACTGTCAATCAGTGACACCAGCAGAACTACCACACTGGCCACTGGTGACCACACTGGCTTGAATCCCCTCAAGCCCAAGCGAACCCGAGAGCAAAACATAGCCTGCGGCAGCAATACAGCACCGCAGGAGTCCCGCGCAAAGTAAATTCCGCCCAGAACGAAGGGCAACTAGGCGCCATACGAGCGCAGAGAAAACGTCAAAATGACAACGAATCCCCCCACAGGCCCACTAGAGGCCACAGCATCGCACCCAGTGCTACAAGCACCCGTGGAATATTCAGAGCAAGAGCTCACCCAAAAAGTGTCCGAATGGACAGCATCCCGCAAAAGGGGAGTGTTAATTAATGCAATCAAATCCGTGAATTACTGGCGAAAATCAAATTGGCCAAAAAGCACAATAGCCAGCAAAGACAGTAACTCCACTTTGGGCCGCCGGTTGATAAACCTGGCAGACACGTATTTCAAAAGCACACAAAAAACCACAATCACGATTGAAAACCCGGAGCGCCATGACAGTGGCAGCAGCGAGGAAGAAAGTGATAGCGGTAACATCACCGCAGCAAACGAACCCCTACTGCGATCAACCACGCAACCGCGCAACTCCGCGTCCCCGACACCGCTTGCAAAAATGGAAGCGCAAACGTTGGACTTGGCCGCAATGGCCTCCATGTTCAACCAGCGATTTGATGAACAAAACAAGCGCATCGAGCAACTAACACAGCTCATAGCCAACAACTCCCTCGGAAATTCACCCCGAAACACAGTGCCACAATCTGACGACGCCTGGCGATGGCCAACAGAAGACCGACTCGCAACATTAACTCAGGGCCCCCTACTAAACCAAATCATAGAATACATGGAGCGGTACGTCATCGCGCCAGAAGATGGCCTGCAACCCCTAGGCACTATACGGGCCCCAAAAGACAAAATCGGCATTGGACACGTCGTATCCACGGCAAATAAACAGATCAAATTTGATGGAAACGAAAAAAGCCAAACTGGCCCATTCCGCTTCTGGCTCCATATGATAACACAGCAAGCCATGGGCATTCCAGAAAGCCAGCAGCAACTGTTTTGGATGAACATTTTTATGCAGTGTCTGACGGGAGACGCACAGAACAAGTATCTGGCGGTGCGCATAAACAAACGCCATGACATCCTCTACGTACTCGACAGCCTAGTAGAGGCATACAAAGCTGACCACACAGTCCACTCGGTGGCAGACTGGTACAATTTGAAACCCGACCCCAGTGAGTCCGCGTCCTCATTTTACACGCGACTTTGCACAAATTTTTTCCACGTCAGTGAAACCATGTCAGACCATGAACGCCAGAGAATGATTGGAGACAAATTTTTCACCGAAGCCCCCAAACTGGCCCCAGTGAATTGCTGGTACATGTGGCGGGAGCGCTGGCAAGACGGCGCTTGCACCATCAACCGAGCCATCGCAAAAATTGATGCCGCCCGGAAAGAAGCCGAACGCGCTAAAACACAGCGCCGAGAAGAACAAAGAAGCCAACGCACATGCCCACAGTATAAGACAAGCTGGCAATCCGAGCCAAAAATGCCAAAAGACACTGCCTTTGACCCTGACAACCATAAAGGACCATGGTGCACTTTCTACCTGCATCCAAAACCCATGCCCCACAGCCCCAGCAAGTGTTACATAAACCCAGACTCTACAGCATACCAAGCTGACAGAGCAAACAACATCAAACAATCCCTCACTAGACAGGGAAAATCAGAACAAGAGGCCAAAAACAGCATGACGCAAAAGTGTGCCCAGATGGGCATCCCTTTCACTGAAACACCACCCAGTAGGTACACACAAGAACAGTATGAAATGGACAATGACTTGTGGGATAACAGCGAAGACCCAGAAGACGAGGGTAACCCAGACGATTGGGTTCGCACAATTGCAAGCACAAAAATCGACACATGTGCACGCACAATGGATTCGCCCAACCCAATGGCGACCATCACCTTCTGTGGTGTACCCATCATGGGCCACATAGACACTGGTTGTAACATTGGACTGTTCATTGAGGACTCCACATTGGAGCACGCATGGGCGAAAGCCAACATGAACCCCGACAAGGAAAGAAAAAAGTTCAGACCCTATGTGGGCAGCCACATCCATACGCCTGGAAATATCATCAAAGGAGAATGGCTAAGACTATATGACATGGAAGTGGTGCACAGAACCCCAGATGGGGCACAACGAACAGACACACTGCCAGCCGTCGTAAAGTTAATGGAGTTCTTTCCCCCAGGAGACCCACTCCTAATTGGGTGGGCAGCGATATGGGGCCCCCTCCAAATAGTCCAAACAGCACACCAGGAACTAAAACGGTTGTCAAAAGAGTATGAACAAGAAGCGGAAGTGCTGAGAACACGCGACAAGACAGGCACAGACTGCCACATTCCCACGCAGACAAAAGTAGCGAAACTGGGCGCTGTGACCCACACACTAGCATTCGAAGAGCAAGAAACCCCCACAGCTCAAGGATTGAAAGAGCATCCTCTTTGGGACAGGGACCGCAAGTTCTGCCAACCAATCAACCCCCCATCCTGTGAGCCCAGCACCAAGGGTGCAAACATGGAATGGGTCAGCTCAGTTTGCCACAGCCAGGCTCAAAATGCAACTGCACACTGCACCTCCCCCACTACTCAGAACCACCCTAGGCTTGAAAGCATAGTTGCCCGGGTGAACATTCAGGCACCAGTGCCTTTGAATGCCATGCAGCCGAAACATGACCCAGGTGTGCATTACGTTTCCCCAGTTTTGTCCTCACCAGAGCAAAATCCAACCGTTCACAAGCGAGCTCATGCAGATGTGAACAAGCGCGGCATACGCTGCGACTCCATAAACGCCAACCACACAGTGGCAGCCACCCACCATACAAACACGTTGAATAAGCTCACAGAAATGATCTTTTGGAATCAAAATTTCGTGGCCACATGCACAGACATCCCTAGAAGAATTCCAGTACGACTACCCCTTCTGCCCACACCCACACACATGGCCCCGGACCCATGCGGGGACAGCAACGAGCTCACAACGCTGCGTGGCTCCGTCAACCGGTTATCATCGGCCATTGAGCGATTGTCACTGCACCCAGAAGCCCATCACTCAAATTCAGTCCCTCCCTGCACGAATTCAGTGAAAGCGCCTTCAACGAAACCCACAAATTGTTGCCACACAGTCCACCCAATGTGTAACACAAACCCAAGCATATTTATGCCCTATTTACCACATAACCCCCCACCCGCTGTCACCGCCGCATCACAGCCGCATCTCGTGTGCCTGCTTGCTGATGCCTTTGGGCCAAAGTACTGGCATGGAAAGCGGCAACCAATCATGATGACCAGCCTGAAGAAACTGACAAAGGAGTAAGCGACATGGCAATTTTGTAGGAATGGAAATTTTGTTGAAAAAGTTTTTGTTTTGTCAGATTGGTGCATTTTGGGTACATTTCTATCGCGTGCAGTGTTTTTACATTTTTCCATGAATACGGGTATCATTTCTCTTGCAATTTTAACATTTATTTATTTATGTGAAACAGGTCAAATTATTTATTTGTAAATGGGTTTTTGTTTGCCCTTGGGTTTTATATTTTTACAATTAACTAATTCCCACCCATTTGTGAAAAGTTTGGCATCACTAACAGGTTTTATTTTATGGCATCTGGATGGTACTTTGTATTTTATTTTATTTTTTTTTTTTTTTTCAGAACCCCTGCCCCGGGCTTGAGGGGGGGTGTTGCCCGCATGGGCAAGTACTGACGGCGGGCGCGTGTGCACGCGAGTGTCGCCCCAGTCGCCCGCGGCACTGCGCGCCACTGGCGCGCAGTGCAGCGGGTTGCCGCGGCGGCACCCGCACAGCGCATGCGCCAGCCAACATTTATAAGGGCCACGTTTCGCAGTCATTTCAGTTGTGTTCCCTCGCAGCTCATTTCCCTCGCCCCACCTGCTCAAGAAATGAATACACATTTGAACTTGTGAAGCCAGTGTCGCGAGGCGACGTTTTGCCCCTAAATAATCAATTCCACAATATAAATGTGTTTCACTCCTCCTCGGTTGACAGCGCCAGGGTTGACATCACCTCAGTCAAAGACCCGTGGCTGTTTTTCAGTGAAATCGGCACTTCAGTAAATTTTCTGTGGGATGGGTGTAAGTTTGCCACTGCTCAGGCACCCGTGCCCACAACATGGTTGCGGGCACAGGTCAGAGCAATGGCAGTCTATACCTGGCCGCAAGGGAACATCGTTGATTTCACTTGGATGACCGGGGTGTGGACCTTAGTGATGCAGAACCAAGTCCACGAAGCCGGCAACCGGAGAGGAAATGTGTTCGGAGTGTGCTTGTAGAATATTTATTCTGGCACCGTCGCCTTGCGACACGTTCCACAGTTGTTAGTTTAACTTCATTTTACTGAAGTGCAAAAGAGAACAGGCAAAAGAACTGAACTGATTGACATACAAAAGTAGCCACTTATAAAGGATTGGCTGAAACATGAAGTTTAGGGGTTCAGAAGTGATACCCAAAATCCTACTTAGAATAGAATGTAAAATATAGAGAATAGAATAGAGAATTTTGTAGTAATACTACAACAGCCCCCCCTAAGTTCACCCTACAGGGGGGAACTGACAAAAAAGCAGAAAACGTAAAACAGTAAAACACATCCTGATTAGGAAAAAAGTCAAAGCTATCAAAAATAAAAATTGAAAATAGAATCAAATCACAATAAATAAATCACAGTTGCACAAATCCATTTTCCGGGTCAGGTCGGCCAGGCAGTTGGTTTCACAGTCCCAGCCCATGCGGTTTGCAGCTTGATCTTCTTTGCTTCTAAGCGGTGGATCGTTGCATGCAGTTCAGCCTGGACCATTTTGAGCTTATCGATGGTGTGGCCCAGCAGTGTGTTTTGCTCCAGCAGCACCATGTTGTTTGTGTGGCTGCTTGGCTGCTCCTTGATGGTTGTCGCATGGCTGTAGGCAGGGCGCTTGCTGTCTGGTTCCTTTTTCTTGGTAGTGATGCTGTCACCCTTGTGCTGCATGCGTTTCCTGTGGTGCTTGGCATCCCTGGGGCATGGCAGTAGTGCCAGCTGGGGCATTGGAATGCTGTTCACAGTGCGTCGCTTGTGTTTGGGTTGGGCATCTGCTCTCACGCAGCATTCAGCCTGCTCTTTGAACACTGTGTTCTGTGCCAGGGGGCTCAACCTATTAGCTGGGTCGGTTGGTTCCTGGGTGTGCTGGATGCGGTTCCCTGTGGCAATGCGCAAATTGCCCTGCCTGTATTTTTGTGACAGTCGCTCCAATTCATGATGCGCCGTTTTGACTATTTGCAGGGGGCCCCATATGGCTGCTCTTCCAATCAGCAGTGGGTCTGCGCTAGGGTTCAAACGGGACCGCGGTCCCGGTACATGGTTCGGCAAAAAGTCGGGACTGGGGCGGTCCCGGTCCCGGTCCCGGTCCCGACACCCCAGTCCCGGTCCCGGTCCCGGTCCCGACAATTGAAAAAGCCAGTCCCGGTCCCGGTCCCGGTCCCGACCACCCAGTCCCGGTCCCGGTCCCGGTCCCGGAATTTTAGAGCGGTCCCGACAAGGGATGAAAAAACGTAATTTTCAATTATCTTTTCAATTTTTTTTGCCAGATATGGCAATTTTCTAAAGACTATGTGGGCACATATAAAAATTTTTTGCGCGCAAGCGCGCCAATACCCACCCAACGATTACGATGTATTTTTTTGTAATGTAACAGTAGCGTTAGAAAGGTCCCCAGCATGATTCTAGTACGAAATATAGGTATATAAAGAAACCTAGATAGTAGACGTTGGTGCCTACAAATGGCGCCAGCGCCATGGCTCTATTTCTTAACTATAGAGCCAAAATTTAGGGGGGGGGCGCCGCCCCCTCCCCCGTTCGCCGGGCTCCATATACAATTGAGTGAAGATGGCAATGAAATAGTGCTTGAATAATGTTATAAGAAAAGGCTTATACATTGAGCGTGGTTTTTCACACAGTGGAGGTGTGTGGAACAACATTGGCTGAATATTACGTACCACTAAGGTTCAAACAAGACCGCGGTGCCGGTACATGGTTCGGCAAATCCCAGTCCCGGTCTCGACCCCCCAGTCCCGGTCCCGGTCCCGGTCCCGACAATTGAAAAAAGCCAGTCCCGGTCCCGGACCCGGTCCCGACCCCCCAGTCCCGGTCCCGGTCCCGGTCCCGACATTAGAAAATTTCTGGTCCCGGTCCCGGTCCCGGTCCGAAAAACTGGTCCCGTTTGAACCCTAGTCTGCGCCTGGCAAGGACTTTATTAGTTTCACGACTGCTGGCAGGGTGTCAGTACACCATTTCCCATCTGGGGTCTGGTGTTTCACTTTCATGTCATATATCCGCAGGCATTCCTCTGTGATGTTGTGCCCTGCCGTTTGGATGTGGCCCCTTGGGTATGGTTGGAATTTTGCCCGTTCTTTCTGTGGGTCAGCCTTGGCCTTTGCCCAAACTTCTTCCAATGCTGAATCCTCAATGAACAGTCCTATGTTGCACCCGGTGTCGATGTGACCGGTGATGGGGATTCCCATGAACATAATTGTGGCCATTGGGTCGGGTGAGCCATTTTCTGTCTGTAGGGCCATGTCCTCTTTCGTGCTGGCTACAGTTGGTATCCAGCCCTCCAGGTCTCCCCACTTCTCGTCTTCATCATCTGTGTCGCCATCCCATCCCTCGTTGTCTTCTTCATAGTCTTGTTTTGTGCAACGGCTTGATGGGTTGTCATCTTGGTATGGGATGGAGAGCTCCTCACACTTCTTGCGCATGTGTCTTCTGGCATCCTCATCAGATTTTCCCTGTCTGGCCAGCGCCTGCCTGATGTTCTCCAGTCTGTCGGGTTTGAACACCGGCGATTTGCTGTCAATGTAGCACTCACTGGGATCATGTGGCATTGGTTTGCGGTGCATGTAGAAGGTGCACCATGGCCCTTTGTAGTTTTTTGGGTCGAATGGTGCTCTGACTCCCGCCTTGTCACCATATGTGCTGTACGACTTGGGCTCAGTGCGCCAGTTGTTTCCATAGCGCGGGCGATCTGGTCGATCTTGCTGGTCTTCTTTGCGCTGTGTTTTGACCTGCTCAACTTCTAGTCGTGCAGCATCCATCATAGTGATGGCCATGTCGAGTGTGCAGTTTTCTTCTCGCCAGCGTTGTCTCCACATGTACCAACATGACACTGGGACTGCCATCTTTGGGATTTCCGAAAAAAGCTTCTTGCCAATCATGCGTTCTCGATCATAGTCTGACATTGTTTCACTGACATGATAAAAATTGGCTGCCAAACGCGTGTGCAGAGCCGATACTGACTCCCCGGACACAGCCTTCAGATTGTACCAGTCTGTAGCTGAGTGCAGCTGGTGCTCTAGCCAGTAAATGCCTGTCAGCTTGTCTACTACGTAGAGGATGTCGTGGGGCCGGTTGGTGCGAATCGCTCGATACCGTTCTTTAGCTTCTCCGATCAGGCACTGCATGAAGACTTTGTTCCAAAAAAACTGCTGCTGGCAGTCGGGGATGCTTATTGCATGTTGTGCCACCATGTGTAGCCAGCATTTGAATGGGCCTGTTTCACTTGTCTTGTCGCCATCAAATTTCATCTGCTTGCTGGCCGCTGCTGGCACATGCCCGACCCCCATTTTGTCCTTTGGCAATGTGATTTCACCCAGCGGTTGCAGTCCATCATCGGGGTGTATGACAAAGTTCTCAATGTACTCAATCAGCCTGCGCAGAAGTGGCCCTTCCTGGATCATTGCCAGCCGATCCTCGGTTGTCCATTTCCATGGATCGTCATTGTGTCTTGGTTGAGGTTGGGGGTGAGGTATGCTGGCTTTTGCACTTTGGGCCATTTGTCGTGACAGTTGCTCGATGCGAGTGTTCTGCTGCTGGATCTGCTGCTGTTGCTGCTGCAGCATTGTTATCACAGTTGTTACATCTCCCGCACTCAGCTTTGTGTCTGGGGCAGGTGGTGGTGACAGCGAGCCATGTGGCTGGAGTGTGGGTTGGATTACTGGTGCATTGTCATCGTCACTGTCACCGCCCAGATCTTGCACTGGATTTTTGAGCGTGATTTGGTCATCAGAAACTGCTTTGAAGTGGGCATCTGCCAGTCGCAGCAGCTTGCGGCCCAAAGTGTATGTGCTGTCCTTTGCGGCAATTTTGCCTGACGGCCAGTCTGCTTTGCGCCACTCATTTAGTGTGGTTATAGCATCAATCAACGCTGGTCGATTGCGGGAGTCACACCACTCATTGACCTGCTCACTGAACTCCCGTTCAGTGTAGGTGGTTTGGCCCTGCGCGTCATCGCTGGGCTGTGCGACCACTGCTGGATCGCCGGGCTGTGCGACCGCTGTCAGGTCGCCATTTGCAGTGTCGGACATCATTGTGCCGCTGCTCTTGCTCGATTGGCGTCACTTGCTCTGGACAGCCAAGAAGTATGGAGACCGCTTTTGCTGGCGGCGCTGCCACGGGCTCGGAAGGAGCTGCCGATGTCGCTGGGGGACAATCGGTAGTGGGTTCGCTTTGGGCTCACAATTAAACCCGTACGATCACCACACTTTGGGTTAGAGTCCACTACATTATATACACTTGCATTCCTATGGTTGGATAGGTTTGGGGTGATTGGTCTGAACCGTTAACTTTTATGTTTCAACCAATCTTGAGTAGTGACCACTTGGGTGTTTAGGTCAGTTGATGTTCATTAACTCACTTTTCCCTCATCATTCATGTCCCCTTCGGGGGTTGACCATCTATGAATATGAGATGCTAAAACTTTGAGATCCGTGTTGCCGAGCGACGTTCCACCAAAACGCAACCACACAACATCTCAAACACAAATATCCTCCCGTTGTTGGCTTTGTGGACTTGGCTTCGCCTCTTGCCCAAGGTCCACATGCCAATCCAGCTGAAACTCACTGCACGTTTCTCATCTGTGCGCCACGGACTCAGTACGCAGTCATCCCCGTTACCCGTGTGCACAACAGTATATAGCCATAAACAGTTGAAAATAGGTGATAATACACGTTAAAGATGACGATTTTGAAGTCTGAAAAATCGCGATAGTGATTTTTAAGGTGAATACTATTAAAAGTATGAAAATCAGCATTTTTTGTGACAATTGGGGCACAATTTCTCTAATAATCGGTCCGTATCTGGTTGCAGGTTGATTGGGGGGCTTGAGGGATAGTAGCCTAAAATTATGTTTCAGGTTAGATAGATAGATTCCACCCTGGGGGTGTATAGATAACTGCAGCATTTAAGGTAACTCCACCGTCCCCCCTCCAACCCCTGCCAGACTGAACCCCTTATTTAGACAGCAAGAAAGAATTGGGAGCAAAGCATAAAAGGGGATTTATCGCCAGCACATTTTAACACCTTTGGTTTTATTGGATGTAGGTACCTATATAAAGGCTGCCCTAAAATTAACTTATTTATTCATTTGTCCTCAAAATTGATCAACTGGAGTGGCGATTTTACTGTATTATAACAATTTCATATTATCATGGTTGGCGCTTTTTTGGCGCCATTTAAAATGCCGGCGCCAGGCGCCAATAGCGCCACCGGAAAATGGCGCCAAGCGTCAAAAGCGCCATGGCGCTTTCGCAGACCCCAGCGCCAAGCGCCAATGGCGCCAGAGCGTTTTAGCGCCAAGCGCCAAAAGCGCCATGGCGCTTTTTGCTTTGGCGCTAGCGCCAGGCGCCAGCGCCATGGCGCTTTTCCATCACTAGCCACGACACATACTATTGTGAGGGGTGGGGGGGGTGAGTGAGGCGTGTGCATTACACTGTCTTTTTAACCTTTAATATGACAAAATTCAATGTAATACTTTTTTATTGTAGATAACCTTCTTTTGTACACGCATGTTCGAGTACAACATGGATATGTGCGACTACTCCGGCATCGTGTTTGAGCGCATGTGGTAAAGGTGTCAGTGATTTGGGCAGGATGTCTTTTTATTGATATCGCGGGGTATTGCGGTTTAAGTGCAACAAACATTCAACATAACAAAGTGGAATGCAAATTTTAATGTAAGTTATCCGTACATAATTGCAGGAAAATAGTTGTTTTCATAGTTTTCATGTCCTTCATAAAAAATTTGTATAGAATTTTGGAATATTGTAAAAATTGATTTGTGGTGTGAAAATGTTTCCAAGTATGGAATAAGATAAATGTTCTGAAGTGAATGGAGGCAAGCATTCAATAGAAATGACAATAAGCATAATATAAGAATGCAATAGCGATACAACTTTTTGATGCTTATATTCCATACTACATATATCCTCAAATTAAGACCCTTGAATAATCCCCAGGTCTGCATCCCCTATCATCTTACATCCCCAATGTAATAGGGAAAATAATTTGTGAAATTTCTCACATAAATTTTTACAGCATGTAATGAGCATTTCGGTCACACGCAGCGCAGGTCGGTCTGAAGTTTGAGCATGTCAGATTCACTTGACCGTATGTTAGAATGATCACAATCCCGTGCGTATAAGCCACCCCTCCAACGCGGTGCCAGTGCCGTGCCATTTTATTGCTTTGCACGACAGCCGGAATTAACCGAACAATTTAAATAAGCGTTTTATGTTGTCCACAGTGCTAGGTGACAACAAACGCTGTGTATTTTACGAGGTTAGCTTGATCAACGAAGAAGCCAAGTTCACAGGGGGGGGGGTGACAACTTCGAGGAAAATTATTTGTGTAAATAACACATTGTCAACGACTGTTTTAAAGTTTTTCATTCCGTCGAGAGAAACAATATCCAGCAAGCATTATGGCACATTACCGCATTCTAAACTACGAAAATACCGCAAATTTATAGGAATATTTATAACAATAGACATGAATTGCAAGTAAGCCACCGTCAATCTCAAACAAACCCCTAACAATAACACCTGTGTAACCGCTTACCGTAACATCCACCCAACAGAACAACGCCATAAGATCCCTTTGTCACGTTTCAGATGCGGGACATCCTATTTTTTGCACGTTTTCAAAACCAGAAGTTTTCAAAAAACCGAAGTGAAATGTCGTTTTCAGACATGATCAAAGTTTCACCCAAAGCTTTTGGCAAAGCCATGCAAGCTTGTTGGCAGTAGATAGCATTTTTAAATAATCCGTCTGTCTAATATTATCCCGCTTACCATAATTATACAAATACCTTCAGCTTCAAGCCGTGGGGGCAGTCCCGCACCATGAAAAGTGTCAAATGTCATGTAAAATGGCAATAAAAAATAAGAAAATATTTATCACTGAAATTTTTATATTTTGCTTGAAATTTGACTTTACACTTCACAGGATGCGGGACTGCCACCTGTTGTGCAATGTTTTGGTAAAGTCGACGGAATTTTCACCACACATTATCATATGTAGGGTCGATTAGGTACATCTCGACGTAAAATTCGACCCAGCGTAAATTTGATTTTTGGTCGTAAAATTAATTACAGGTGAATGGATAAACACTATACAAACATACGACAATGATACGGCAATCAAAGAAAGCGTAAATGCAGATGTTTTTTGTGTCCAAAGCTCATGAGTTTAATTTAATTGTACTGCTAGGAGTGATGAATCTTAGTGCAAATTTTACGCTGGGTAGACTTTTACGTCGACCTGTAATCGCCACTTGTAATGAAACAGTCAAAACAAAATTGTATAGAGAAAAGTCAGTCGACTTTATAATGTTAGTGAAAGGGCCAAATGACGATGTCCCGTTTTGAACCACCCTAGAAATATTTACATAGGTATTTTTTTATGATTTTACTAATCCTTACAAAATCACCTTACTAGCGCCAAAAATCACCTGGCATTATTACACATTTGAGTTTTTTTGAACGATACGATAAAAAATAGATTTTTTTTTTGGCCCAGATATACGTATATTTTGGACTTTTACCTTTTTGTGATGTCATTATGAAACATGAAAGAGCGTAGGTAGAATTACTATAAAAAATAATAAGAGGCACAATCCAAAACATATGATAATCTGGACATTTTCAAAACTAAACATGTTCAATACATAAATCACTCCCGACAGTCAGCCGTTTGTATTTTTACGTTAACGCATCAAATTTAATCACTTATAGCTTAACTGCTTACACCATTGTGTGAAATTATCAGAAGTAGGTTGCAACGGCAAAAAAATTCAACCGAATACACAATACGGGCAATAGAAAACCGTTTCATAATTTTTTTACATAATTTTTAATGGTTTGGTTGCAAAATGTTTGTCACTTTTAATTTCAGTGGGAAACTCACACAGTGAAAACAAACGAAATAATCCTGATGCAAAGAATTTTGCGCAACTTGCTGAACATGAACACGTTGTTTAAAACATGTTGAATTGTCTTTATTTCACACAAATTATGAACATCAGATTTTATATTTATAGAAAATTCAATGTAGTTTTTGTATTATTTCTAGTCAATATGTGAAATGAATCTTGTCCAAAACTTTACAACTGAACTGCACGTCAACAATTAGGGTAAAATAATAATACCGTCGCAGCCATAGTCAGAAGTGTGACAATATTGCAGTGTGGCAATGGCGGTGTGGCATTAATATTTATTGCAACATGTTAAAATACATTAATTATGGAAAAGAGAGATGATTTAATGGTGTAAGCAGTATTCGTGCTCAAAATCCAACAAAATAAAGCTCATCATCTTGGCGCCGAACACCAGAAATTCCCAATACTTAACATATAAACGCCGTGGCCGCATCTTATTGTTAGTAACGTTCTACTGTCGCGCGTCGGTGGCTCAACTGACCAAGATTGTGTCGAAATTACGCGAACAAGTGGGCAACGTGCCAACTCGTGTCAGAACGAGTGGGGATGACGAAAATTGGCAGGCGCCCAAGACAGCAGCGAACGGGCGGCGCTGGGAGCGCGCCGCAATCGCTCTCGCAGTGACGCGTGAGCGCTGGGGGCAGGGCATGGAGGCCGTACGAGTGTCACACCCAGGACGTCCAGCCTTCGTACATGCGCGACAGGTTGCTGCTACTGGTCGCCTCGCTGATCAGCCACTCCACCTGCGTGCGATAAAGTGGCACGTTGTATCAGAGCAGGGATCAAGTAGAGGGGGTGACGGGGGGGGGGTAACCCCCAAACGCTCAGCTATCTACCTATCCCGAAGTGAATTGTTCAAGGCTACTAACCACTGAACACCCCTCACCAAAACTGCCCAACTTTCCATGTGGAGCGAATTTGTTTAGCTATCTCGCACCAATTTTCAATCAAAATTGCAGATTTTGGCCTTTTTACATTCAAAACTGGTCTCTTAATATTTAACAAATTTATAAGACTTCGACTTCGCATTGCGTTCGACATGGCATTCGACTTCGACACTTCACTTTACTTCACGTTACAGGGTGCGGGACTGCCCCCGGTGCGTGTACCTGTTCGGCGACGTTCATGCGCTTTGCCGAGTCGCGCTCGCGTCCATCGAGTTTCGCGCGCACGCGTTTCCACACTTGCAGAGCGTGCGCATTCCGCTCCTCGTGCTCTTCGTCGACCGGCTTCACGTCGCCACCTTGGAAATAGAGATTGATTGGTCAAGTGGTGAATGTCGGCGGAGTTTAGACTAGGAGCCAGTTCCGCACGTGGTAAAGTAAAGAGTAAAAATTGGAGAGTAGAGTAAAATAACAAATGGCAAGTAAAGAGTAGAGTAAAAATGCAATAAATTAATAGTAGTAGTTTACTTGCCATTTTGTCATTTTACTCTACTCTCCAATTTTTACTCTTTACTTTACCACTTGCGGAACTGGCCCCAGGTGTCAACTTTCCGTTTTCCATTACCGAAGGAAAAAATTTCGTTTTCAGGAGGCTGAAAATTTTTATCTTTCCGTTTTCTAGGAGCCAAAAATCTTTTCCCTTTCCGCTTTCCGTTAGAATGTTTTTGACACCCTAGTATAGTCGACTTTTCACTTGAAAAAACAGACCTTTACCACCGCCGTCGAACACGGCGAGCGCATTGATGCCTTTCGTGATGTCATCGTCCCCACTTTCGTCGATATTTTGCTGGTCATCTTCCACCAACTTCAGCATGCCCTCGTACATCCTGTTTGTTCACAGTAAACAAACAAAAGTAAAGTAAATAAATGGAGTGAACTAGGTTTGAAGGAAAATGTATCGAGTAAAGTCGAGATATTGAAATGTATGTACTGTATATTGAAAAATAAAACGTATACAGATCATACCGAATTTCGGATAAAAAGCACTTTTTCCATATTAACAAGTCATACAACTCGAAGCCTGCCCACAAAGACAAAGAGTCAATTCAGCAAGTTGAGAAGTAAAACAATTGAGAAGTGAGAAGTAAAAAGTTAAAAGAGAAGTAAAAAAAACTTTTTATTTCTCATAAACATTACTTATCTTTTAAATTTTTATTTCCTAGCTTAAGTTAATTTTTACTTCTCAGCTTGCGGAGAGCCATAGTTGGCACCATTGCAGCTAACCAATCAATTCCCCCAAGCCCCATCTGCAGCTGGGTGAGCACCCTTTCCAACGTGTCGGTGACGGCCAGCGCGCGGCGCACGTCGTCCTCCAGAGGGCGTAGACCCGGAGGCAGTCCCAGACCCTGTAAAATGCCCTGTAGAGTGTCAAATGTCATGCAAAGTGTCAAAAGTCATGTAAAATGCCCTGCAAAATGGCAACCGAGTTGCCATTTTGCAGGGCATTTTACATGACTTTTGACACTTTGCATGACATTTGACATTTTACAGGGCATTTTACAGTATTTGGGATTGGCACCTGCCGCCAGCGGCTCGGCTACATCACGCCGGTAACGCTGCAGGTAGCCGGCGCACTGGCTCGACTTGTCGCGCTCCAGCTTTAAACGTGTATGTAGAATGGGGTAGTGTTTGTGTTAAGGAATTAGTTTAATGCAACGAACCAGTGCGACTGCTTTGAGAGCGTGCCGCACGCCGGCGGTGAGATGTTGGTGTTGCAGCCATTCACGACGCACGTCGGCCACTTGTGATTTTACTAGCGGCTGAGGAGAATCAGGGATGAATGGTTAATAGGGCAACTTTTTCTTGCGGGGTTCCAACAATATATCGTATTGAATATCGATATGAAAAATATCGATATCAAATTTAAAGTTTTTCAGGACCATTTCAAGTGTAAAAAAGTAATATCGTTGGAGCATCACATTGAAAGCACAGTAAAATAGTAGATACCTCATACATGACGATAGCATTTTCAAGTTCAGCCTGTTCCACTTCAGTGTCGCTCAACAGCTTCTGGTGGTCGCTAAAAAATTTATCAAATACAAAATAAAGTAAATGTACGAATGCACGCGAAAAAGTAATCGCGCACATTGTTTCCAGTCCGTCCGCTTGAGCAACAGCTATCAACTGCAGCAGATTTCGGGCGTTGCTGTGCAAAACTTCGAGACGGCCGCGCGCCACCGCCGCCAAAGCCAGAGTAGAACTGAGGGTTCGAGTGGCGCTAGCCAGCGCGGCTCTGTGGAAGATAACATGCATGTGGATGTGAATATATGCACTGCTCAACTTCGCGAAACTGGGTTTACACCCGGTTTCCAGCTACCATTTTTCGATTTGCGATAAACTTTTGCAAGTTTTGAATAAATCGTCTGTAGCTGGCGGGAAAGTCGCAGTTCATTTAAATGGGGTTTGGTTCCCGCTGTGCGCTCGTACTTCCGATGTAAAATCTCCAGAAACGATTGTACCGCTCACGCTCATTAGTACTTTGTTCATGATAAATTCAACTCTGAACGTTCACTTTGATTAATCAATTTTGTGATGAAACCTCACGTTGAGCTGTGCTGTCAACTTATTGGCCCACCGCACACTGCTAAGTGACACGGGCGGTTCGGACGTTTTTTTTGCTAAAAAGAGGGGTGGAATTAAAAATCGTCCGAACCGACCCACATTTCAGTAGTTTTTTTTTTACATTTGTCGTAAATAAAATCGTCCGAACCCACTTTACAATTCCACCCGGGCGGAAATAAAAAACGTCCGAACCGCCTGTGCCACTTTGCAGTGTGCGGTGGGCCATTACTCACAAAAAGGTGTGGATTGACAAAACGCTCGCACCGCCCAGATGCACTGGTTAAATATTTTCGCATCATCAAAATGTAGACGTTGGCAAGTTCTCCAATTTTTGGCTGTTGAAAACGAAAGAACGTTTTCCGAAATGTTATTTCATTTTCATTTTCGTAAATACCTAGATCATTTTACAGACTGACAAAGCTAGATCATTTTCGTGAATACCTGGATCATTTTACAGACTGACCCCATTTGGTTTTTGAAGGTTGAAAACACTGTTCTATAAAAAATGAAACTAGATTACTATCATTGAAAGTTATCACGCCTAGGGTTGGCCGATGTTTTTTTTAAAAAAAAAACATGACCTCTGAAATGTTTTTTTTTTTAAAAAAACATCGGCCGAAATTTTTAGTACTAAGCACTAGGTATTTTGCAAAATTTTTGCGCGCAAGCGCGCAATTTCACACACAAATTGACATTGGTGGTTGTTTTCATTGGTTTTGTTGCATTTTTAGTATCAAAACATCCATTTCTATGTGCTACCATGGGTGAATAAGCCGACAAATGTTGCTGTAATATATAATATTGAGGTAATGTGCTTCCATGTACCTCCACAGTGTGTAACTTCACTCCCAAAGTAACAACCTCCTTTTATAACCTTGTTTGATCACCATTCCGTGCCAAACTTTACCTGAAGTCACGAACATTCGACTATAAGGCAATATACGAACAATATGTCGACGAAAAATAGATATTTTTGACACAAATAACCACTTATAATGCTATCCCATGGCTCCACAGCCATTATATGGTCATATTTAACATCACAGAGTATTGCCAGTGTCTGATATACCTATATATGTTGACACTAGGTCATATCTGGGAGCTTTTAAAAAAAAACGTTTTTTTAATAAAAAAAACGTTTTTTTATATAAAAAAACGTTTTTTTTCCAACCCTAATCACGCCTCAAGTGACAGTGTCTATTCGGACCGAATGATATCAAATCAAACAAAGAGTTCGTTGGTTACAAATGGAAAATTGGCCCAGCCGCAACAAAATCCTGTTAAATTACATGCGTACTTAACTCCCGCCAACCTTTAGAGCATCTTATAAATCACCATAATTGGCTAAACAAAACACAAATACAAAGCCAAAACAATAACAAACTGATTTTTGGGCGCGTCTCTGCGCACATCCTCAGTGCGAATAGCCAGCGAGCGGCGGGCGAGCGCGATCCACAGACTCTCCACTGACCCGTCGTCGCTCCTGTGCTTGTCGTACACGGTGAGCATGACGGCCGGGTGCGGCGCCACGTCGGCCGCGTGCTGCCCCGCCGGCGACGACGTCCAGTCCACCTGGGGGCGCGCTACCAGACCCTGGAAAGTGCCCTGGAAAGTGTCAAATGTTTCATGCTAAGTGTCAAAAGTCATGGAAATTGACCTTAAATGTTACATTTTTTTACTGGTCGTTTCACATTTACCAGGGTATTTTACATGACAGTTGACACTATGCATGACATTTTACATTTTACATGACTTTTGAGACTTTGCATGGCATCTGACATTTTCCATTACTTTTGACACTTTGCATGACATGTGACATTTTACAGGGCATTTTGCAGGGTCTGGGAGTGGCACCAGCGGGTCGTACACGAACGCCTCCAGCAGCGTGAGCAGCGTCTCCCGTTCGGCGCGCATCACGCTCAATGTGCGCTCACAGGATGATCGGAAGATGCCCTGTTGAGCGTGTAGTATTCATTTTATGAGTGTCAGAACGGAGAAATTAAAACAAGAAATGCGTTTCGAATTTTGGACATTAAATTTGATTAATTATATTTAATTTGCAATTTTAATGAATTCAATATTGAAGACTATCTACGTTGCTTTTTCAAACAAAAATAAAACTGGCAAATAAAAACTTTGCGGACCTACCATCGGATATTTGAAGAAAAAAATTTTAAATAAAAAATTAACCTACAAAATAAAATATCCAGTCAGTGAAATTTTTTTTAAAAGATTTTTAAAAAATGACGATTTATCACAAACGTAAATTGTCAAAAGAAGGACAATCCAGCAACTCGCTCAATACACAGAACAGAACGCACCTCCGTATCAGTAGGACCCAGCGCGGTGCGTATATTCTGCGTCAATCTAAACGGCACCGTCTCGGGCACACGCAATTGGGCACCTCTTTCAAAGCACACGTTGTAGTCGATGTGCACGCAGTCGCCGGTGCGCACGTCGAGCAGCAGGTTGTCCAGGTGCCGGTCGCCCAAGCCGATCACGTGGCCCAGCGCCGACGCGACGGCCACAGAGCGGGCGAAACGACGCGTGCGCCGCCACCACGACCCCGGCGATGGACTGCCGCACCACAGTTCTCTGGAATGGTGTGGATGTGATGGGAGTGAGGTGTCATGTGGGGTTCAAACGGGATCGACTTTTTTGCAATCGGGATTGGGGTTTCGGGATTTTCAAAATTTCGGGACCGGGATCGGGATTCATTTTTTGAGATTTCGGGATCGGGATTGAGGTTTCGGGATTGGAACTGCAAAATCACGATATATTTCGGGATTCGAGATCGGGATACCGCTTGGACCCTAGTCATGGTGGCAAGTTGGCAATGACTAACTTTGCAAGCAAGTCCTTCGGAGTTTCAGACATCAACTCTGCCAAAACCAGTTTCAGAACATCCGTTGGCCACTTGGACCGATTTTCGTTGTCCCGTATGCCCTGGAAGATTACAATGGATTGCGGCATTTGTTTGGAATACCGTAAAGTCTCGATTAGTTACCCTCCCTTGAATAGTTCCCCTTGCCAGCTGAGTGAGACAAGAACCCCCCCCCCCTGTTTGGTCGGAAATAACATTATGTTACCATGTTCCTGTTAACAGATTACCATGTTCATCTTTCAAACGTCGTTCATAAGAAGATTAAAAATAATGTGTTTGCAAATTTTAATTCCCTCCTTGGAAAGTTCCCCCTCATAAGCCTGACGAAAAAAAAGACCGTCGGAATAAATCGAGGGTATATTCACTAAGTTTACAAATCGACAAATCGTGAAAAAGAGACCAGTTCATGCAGCTTGGGCTTCAGCTTCGAGTAGAACAATTCACTGGGCCGCAGAGGTTGGTCGTTCGTCTTACGACAGTGCCACCGGCGGTACATCGTAAACAAGGGCAGCGCATTTTGCACCCAGCGAATAAGGCCGGCGCGCGCGCCGAGCGCCGTTACGCGGTAATGCCGCGCGCTGTACGGGGCGCCGGGTCTGCGAGCATCAAAACGTGTATACTCCAGTCATTTTACACCCTGCACGCGTGGTTCCAGCTGGAAGCGTGCCAACGACTTTTTTGCATGCGATTTTCAAAAAAGTTGAAAAAGTCGTCTCTATTATAACGCTATACGTTAACTTATTCACAACGATGATTGTTTTCATCTTTTAATTATACAAAAATTATACAAATACGCATGCTTTATCATCATTGGCACGCTTCCAACGGTAGACATAAATGAGTGCGAGGGCAGGGCATCATGTCCGCCGAGTATATTTGAAAATGTATTTCAACATGTTTGAGAAAAAAAATATAAAAAATCTTTCTCACGCGGGCTTTTCGGTGAGCATGACGTTGGACACTTGAATGAACTGCATGATGCGCTCGTCCAAGTGCAGGTCCTCCAGTCCCTTCAGCAAGAACGAGTATCTACGTGGCAGGTCAAATGAAACAGTTGCGATTACGATTGCAGCTACCGTATTTCTTCGAAATAACCCCAGGGGGTTTAAGTTTTCATTGTACAAATTTTGAAGGGGGTTAAACGAGGGGATATTTCGAGGGGGGTTATTACTTGGCCAGAATTTTTTTGAAGTCACAGTACTTATTTGTTGTATGTAACGTAGGCAGACGTAGAAAAATGCAGATGGCATAAACCCTGTTCTAACGTAACACAGCCATTTTGAGGGGGGGGGGGGGGTATTCCGAAGAAACAAGGTAATTTAATCGACACAAGCGGACTGACTGCTTGCCGTCACTTCCAACGAAGACCAGCTTCTTGGGTCTGGTCTTGGTGGGCAGCACGAGCACCATGTCCAAGGTGCCCTGCACGGTGACGCCGGGCGGCGCGTCGTGGGCGGGCAGCGGCACGCAGCTGCCCGCCAGCGTGGACAACCAGGGTGATATGTCGCCCATGTGCAGCCGCCCGCCGTGCCGCCGCGCCAATCGGTTTGATAGGCTCGTCGCCAGCTGAGACAATTTTTTTGGTTTTTAACTGCCGTTATACTGATGTGATGAAGAATGCTTTGTTCTGACCTCGAATGATTTTCACCATTGTAGTCAGTTAACGTCATAGGTAACTAAGTGTAGGTGAAGATCTCGGTTTACTTTACTTTAATAGCAGAACTCCAAGGAACGGATATTCTTGTAAAAAGCACCCACTCGAACAACCCACAATGAAAGTAATGGATAAAAATTCACTCACCAGTCCGCAAAGATAAGACACAACTATAAAAAAACAGCAACCATAACGGTACTCAAAAAAGAATTGAAAAATTTTATCTAAACAGCACCATCCACACCTGTCCAAAGGGTTGCCAAAGGCGCGCGGCTGTGCCGCCGGCGCCACTTGTAGCCAGGTGCAGCGCCGCCCTGATGCTCGTGCCGTGAGACTGAATAAACTTGGATTCATGTGGCGTTCTCTGCTCGGGGGCAGTGTCCAGCGTACGCGACGCCAGGTCGTTCAGCAGCTTGTAAGTCTGGGAAAGAAGATAAACCGCCATTGGAGCAACTGTCCTGGTGGCAGTCTGGCACACCTTTTAAGAAACATTTGTTTCATTATTGAACATTTGAAATTTTGCATGACATTTGACAAATTTGTTTGAGATTTTCCATGACATTCGGCACTTTACTTTACAGGGTTCGAAATGCGTTTACACTATAAATATTACCTCGGTTTATACTTACCATAGCAGTGGTGATGTGCTCTATGGTTCTGTACTTTTCGGCCTTCTGCTGCTCGTTCAAATCGTTTAGTGCTTCAATCCTGGCCTTCTCATCTTGCAGGTACTTCAAACGCCTGAGCGCGAAAATCACAACAACATTAAAAAACAGCTGAAAAGAAAGGGCCCTGTACCGGTGCACAAGTAGCAAAAGTAGTAAAAGGGCGCCATGGTTCGGTGTACTTTTAGCGCCCTCAAATGGCGCCATTCCATCACTTATCATGTGTATACTTGTTGTTTTGGAGGGGGGATTCGCAGAGGTTCATTATATAAAGTTTTTCAAGCTTTAGCGGGAACAAGGGTGGAAAATCCCTAGATACCTAGATATATAGATAGCTGTAGCGTTTGGGGGTAACCCCCCTCCAAACCCATACTGAACCCCTGCTGTGCCCATAACGACCCACTGCTGAGACCCAAGGCCGTACCTAAGCACCGGGTCTACATTGGCACAGGATATTGTTACTTGTGCACCGGGTAAAATTGTGCATGGGGTTCTAGCCAAAGAAAGTAACTGGGCAAACAAATGAGGCGTCTACTTCTAAAAGTCGACAAGTCCAAAATATGAAAATTTTGCGTTAGGCCCGCAAACGTCATCTGGGGCTACTACCGCACATTTTTCATAATTTTCCATAAATTTTTTGACCTCACATGCCATAGTGCCATACATGCCATACATGGCATAGTGCCAATTTTGACATTTTTTTGTGAAAAATGCAAAAAAAATTCAGCAAGAAGTCGACAAGTCCACTTAGTTTAGAGCAAGAAGTCGACAAGTACATCTCCTCTTCATCCTTTTTTATGGGGAAAAATAGCAAGAAATGTGATATGTCCATCATGGACAGCTACTTGTAAAATGCGACAAGTCCATAAATTGCCCATAAGCCAAGGGAGAATCATCCAGGCCAGGAACAAAAATGTTTGTTAGTGCAAGAAGTCGACAAGCGCGTTTCCCTCCTCAAAACAGTTTTGCTCTGTCCAAATGGAATTTTATGGACAAACCATTTTTCACGTATACGTTGAGAGGAGGGGCTAAAAATTTGACACTTTATTGTATACATATGGAGCTTAATGGTAGGCGCGAGAGAGCCCAATTGGACACGCAGGATGAACCTGGAATTGGATCGGAAACTTAAAATGCGATTTACTCAAAATTGCATTTTGTGGACTTGTCGACTTCTATAAGTAGACGCCTCAAATACTTGTTCATGTCGTGTTGCAGATGGGCGAGCGTGTGCTGCCACTTCTCGTCGTGCAGCAAGGCGACGCGCCGCAGCTCGGACACGAACACGCGCACGTCGGACACCAGCTGCGGGTTGTTCTTGCTCAGCACTGCCGTCACGCGTTCGCACGACGCCCGCATTCGTTCCTCTGTGTAGTCTTTATATTGAAGATGAATTTGACGTGTACTCGGCGGACGTCACACTTAGTATGGTAACCTACCATAACCCATCTGAATAGTGAGCCAAAATATATGCAGTTTTTTCATCATATTTCGTTAGACTATGGAATAATTCAAATAATTGACAAAATTTATCACAAGATTTTATTCATTAAATTATGGTAGGATTCTGCGCAGAGTATGCGGTCCACGCTGTATGGTTTATTTCGACCTAGATTGCGGCGACGCAAATAAATAGTCTAACCTGTAGCTAATGATTGGTTGTCATTTACGGGATCATCCTCGGATGCAAGGGCAACGCCGCCAGCACAACCTGTCAAAGTTTGAAGAAACACCAATGAGCGATAAAAAAAATTTAATTACTTAATGTAATCTAGTCATTTCCACTTCAATGCTGCATAAATCAGCGCACATATTTAGGTAGGCAATCGGCATTGCGTGATGCTTAAGGTCAACATTGAACCCAAATGAATGAGTGATAACAGTTGAGCACGTTGTCAACCTCAAAACTTTTACGTGTAAAAGTAAGTGAAACGTTAAACGTAAAGTTTCTAAAAATCAATCTGAAATGGCAATAATGAACACCCTGTACTGTTAACACCAAAAACTAGGGCTCTATATAACCTCCTCACCCAAAACTTACAACAGCAATAACATGCAAAACTGACCAACTACAGCTGGAAAAACGAGCTGGTCCGGGGGCACGCGCTCCAACAGAGTGCAAAGGGTGTCGCGAACTAGCGCAGACGGGTGGCTCAGACGGGCGAACAGCTGCGGCAGGATCTCTGCGACACGGACTAGATTGGACAGTAGCGTATTGACCTGTTTGAGTTGACAATCAGAATATAAAGGCCCTACATACACTAGTTGACAAGAATACAGAATGTCAACTGGTTGTCAATGTTGTACAAGGCCGGCATGAAGTAAATGTGTATACAATAGAGCGTAGTAGTATTCTCGTCAGCAACCGTTGACAGTTGACATTCGGTGTCAACTGGTGTCAACCAGGCGCAACGTAACGAACGGATCCACGGCCTGGTGTCAGCGTGGCCGAAGTGGGCGACCCAGCGCGGCTGCATCTGAGTGGCGTGGCGGGCGAGCAGCCGCAGCAGTCGCAGCGTGGCCGTCACCGAGCCGCTGTGCGTTGTCTGGGGGCAAGGCTCATGCAGACGAATTGACGACGAAATTTCTAGTACAATTTTTTTCTCTCCCCCAATTACATAATTCAACACTTGAAATGATCATGAGAACATAAAAACATTTGGACGGCATTAAAAAGTCTTGTGAAAACAGCAGAGGCTGGGACGACGTGATGTCCGCCGTGAAGTGACGCCAAAATTCCCCAAAAATGCAACCTCAAAAAATTCTGTGCATGTAACGTCAACGCAGTAACACAAACAGTGTCAAAAACCTCACATCAGCGGTGTATTTGAGATAAGTGAAGTACGCTTCGCCAGCACTCTCGTAAAACAAGAACAGTCGATCGTTGGCACGCTGCCAAATATTAACCAGGCTTTCGGGGGCAACCAGACTAGGGCAGGTTTGCTGTAGCGCCATGTACAGTTCCTCGGCTGTTTTCTGCGTTCGCACACAAGGGATTACCGTACACTTTTGAATAAGCCCCGGGGTAATTATTCAAGAAGATACTGAATTATTATCAGTAGTTGTAACAGATAAAAAAAGCCATCAACAAACGACTAACAATTCCGCCTTCATCAGTTTTCAGAGAAGCAACCAAGTTGACGACCGCTTTTTGAGTGTCGGGTGCGGCATCCTGATCAACAGCAAAAGGTAAAGATTTCGTCATAAGCAGAAAATAAAGATAAAAGTGAAAATTACCGGAGGAAGCGACACGGCGATATCCTGCAGTTCACGGTTCGTCAACAAAACATATTCGTCGCGCCTGAACGTTTGGGGGGGGGGCAAATGGATGGCACTTGCTTTTTGCAACTGATTTTGATTTTTAAAATCTGATTTTGAATCTGATCACAGGTAGGGTTCAAACGGGATCCCGATCCCGATCCCGGATCCCGTGAAATTCCGGGATTTAGCAGTCCCGATCCCGATCCCGAAACTTTTCAAATCCCGATCCCGATCCCGAGAAACTCCAAAGTCCGGGATCCCGATCCCGGAAAAATAAGTGGATATTATCAAAAGTGAAAAAACGACGTTTTTGCATGCAACAATGTGAACGCAAACCCCCAGCGTTCATTTTATACCACGTTTCTGGCATCCAACAGTGTTTTTGGGCCTTTATGAACAACTGTGGATGCCAAAACATTGGCCAAAATCTATATCCCAAGACCCCAATCCCGATCCCGAAAAATTGCCAATCCCGATCCCGATCCCGTGACCCCAATCCCGGCCAATCCCGATCCCGATCCCGAAATCTCAAAAAACCAATCCCGATCCCGATCCCGAAAAGTCAATCCCGTTTGAACCCTAATCACAGGGTGGAAATAGATTTTTATTTAAAAAAATCAAAAGGCGAAATCTCTGGTAGACATGCATGAGGTATTTTGAATTTCGGTATTTTCTGTATTCGTTTAAATCATTTTTTAATCAAGGCGTTTGAAAAAAATGATTTTTTTTCCAACCATAGAGGGAACTTTATGTCATTGCTTCCCTGCACAACACCACGACCACACAGAAAACCAAATAGCGAACTGACTGAGTGCCCTCAATCTTTTTTCTGCCCGCCCTGTAAGCCCAGTCGGCCAGTGCCCGCTGAGCTTTCGTGTAATCGGCGCAGAACTGCGCTGCGAGCGCGAGAAGCGCGCCCACCACCGACTCGCTGTCCAGGGCGCCCAGCCACGCCTCTGGGCGGGGGGGGGGGGTGTTATGGTGAAGGGGTTCACAGTGAAGTGGAACGTAAATGGTGGCTGCATATTTACGTGCCTACGTTGTTTTTAGATCAAAAGCTACTTTAGATAAGAATAAATCAGCCAGGCTACGAAGAATCTGAGTTTACCGGAATGAGAAATCTGACAACTACTGTCAGATGGCTGATTTGTCAGTTTCAGAAATTTTGGCTATAAAAAGAAGTGGAATAAAGAGAAGTGGAAGAAATTTTTAGAATTTCTTCATTTTTTCGAAAAAAATAAAAAATTAGTCGTCGAAACAATCGCATATTTCAATTTATGGAACATGCTACTAGAATACGTCATAAAATATAGCCGACCTGCCAGCATGAGCTGCTCTTCCAATAGTCGAACAAACGCATTATCCGGGTTGTTCTCGTCAAACAAGTGAGCGCCAAGAGCAGGCTCGCTGCGCAGCCACAGCGCCAGCGAAAGAAGCGCCCGCGACACAGATGGCCAGTCGGCGCCGCTAGCCGAGCCGCAAGAACGCAGCCGGCTGAAGAAGGACGCGTCCAGGTTGGCCGCCTCGCTGCCGTGCGCCGCCGCCGCGTCCAATGTGTTCGTCACGCTGGCTGCCAAAAGAGCGAACCCGTGCGCGTTCTCCTGTGGACGACGAGAAAGAATGTTTGAATGAGATGAGACAGGCGCGCTAGGGTCGGAATGATATACTTATTTAGCGTACCGAGCATATCGAGTACCGGGTGTTCCTATTATCAAATATCGATAGCGAGAAGTGCATTCCAACCCTAGTTACAACGACCATGTGCATGTTGTCATGAAAACCCGCTAGTCATGTAGACCCGCCAACGACGTATTTCTATCCACTAGGTGGTCATCATATATACCCACCAGCCATGTATTTCTACCCGCTAGTCATGTAAAGGGTGCGTACATGACTAGCATGCACGGTATTAGCAGATGGTTACATGATCATATACTCCCGCAGCCAAAAGCCATATTGCATGATTTGCATTACATGACGCTGCACCTGCAAGTGACACATATGAAGGACACATGTGCTGCTTAGCGGGCACAGCATTGAGAAGTGCTCATCATGCTATCAGCTGTGGGTGGTGGGTTATATGGTAATGTACACCTGCCACTGAAATTTTGACCACTGGTCATGTAAGTCCCCTACATGACTATCAGTTAGAAATATATGACTGGCGGTTCTACAGGACTTAGCGGGTTTACACAAATAGGGTGCCTACGTCGTTGCAATAACACGTAAGGTAAATATGAAGCACTTCGCACCTTCTGCCCCATGAGCAACTTCGCAGCGTGTCTGGCCACTGGCAACACGTTGACACCCAAGGCGGCCATTTCCGTTAATTTTGCCACCATGGCCGGTGCCAAATTGCCATTAACGCCGGCCAGATCCAAATGGGCGAGAGCCGCACCCATGTTGCCAGTCTTGCGCATCAAACGAGACCGGTACATGAAGGCGGCGTTCTGAGCGGACGGCACGCCGGCGCTCGGTTCCCGCGCGCGATGCCACGCGGACAATGCCTGGGGTATGGGGCGTTGAAATTCGTCTACGAAATCGGCGGTGTGCCTCAGTGCATGTAAATTCCCAGTGTATTTATAAATATAAGCTCCCAGTGCATGTAAACTCCCAGTGCATCGATGCACCCCCTCTCGAATTTTTCAATTTTACTTTAACTATTGATTCTTTGAGTAGGGATCAGCGACCAATTTCATGAAAAAATATAAAAAATTTTTATATTTTATTTTAAATTTCGAGAACATTGGCTGCACTGAATTTCTAGAGCACAGAACTGACAATACAGCCACTGACGACTGGTGCACAAGTCCTTGCCCTAGCCGTGCGCAGCCACAGCTGCACAGCACAGTGCATGGGGTGCATAGATGAGCATTAAAAATTAAAAGGAGCCCATTAAAAAAGGAGCAAAATAATATGAGCACCTGCGACAGAGTGACACACAAGTCAGGCCGATCGCCCATCCTGGCGCGTTGCAGCAAAGAGTGGCCAGTTTGGGACCAATCGATGTTTTCATTGCCCTTTTGCGCAGCAACAATTCGTCCCAACACGAGACATTTGACGCGGGACAAATTATCGGTGTCTTCGTCCATCACCATGTTCATACAGCGTTCGGTGTTCGACAGACGGTTCAATATCTTCCCCCTGACAGAACTGCATGTGTATCGATCTCAATGTTCACATTTTTATGTAGAGTGCACAGGTATACTGGGTGGACATCACACTTAGTATGAAAACCTACCATAACCCATCTGAATAATCAACCAAAAAATTTAGTTTTTTCATCATAATAAATATCTCGTTTTTACTATCGAATAATTAATTACGAAATTGATCACAAGATTTTATTCATTAAATAATGGTAGGTTTTCAAACTAGGTGTGCTGTCCACCGAGTATAAATACACAAGTGTAAATGTCAACAACCAAAACTCGACCACAAACCTGGATAAGGCACTATTGGTCAAATTAATCTCATCCACAATCAAACTATCATACAAATCCCACTGCAAATTCGCCGACACCGGCTTGTCGGGCACGTTAGAGCAATCAGGCTCGAACGACGCCAGTCTGTGCAAGTAGAGCGTGCTGCGGGCGGGCAACACCTGGTCCACGTCGGGCAACATGCCCGGCGACCAGTCGCGCAGGGCTGCGCAGCACTCGACCAACTGCGAATTGAAGGGTGTGTGGCATGCGGAAAATAAAACGTATGGGCTGTGAAATATTCTGCGGGCTAAGTGTGACTTTTTAAATAGAAAAGAATATTTGTTCCATCAAATTTACTAGGAGCACAGCATGTTAATGTTAAGCACAGCTTTGTAGCCTACAGTTGTGCGTGTCGATGATGATACATAATTTGCAGTTAGCACATTAGCATTTTATTTGCTACATACACGCGGGCGACTGAGAAAAAATGCAAATGGTATGTCAAAGAGAAATTATCAAAATCACTTGAAAACACTTGCCCAACCACACAAAATTATTCACCTACCCGATCAGTGACGAAATCTATGAGGACAGTATTGGCGCGGCCCGTGTTACTCGTACCATTCTTCTCAGATGCTTCCAGTGCTAAGCTGCAGAGCGTCTTGCGATGCAACAGCAAACCCGTACGTGCTTGTTCGTACCTGGAAAAATTCTCCTTGCGATTAGCTAGGTAAAGCAACCATAAGGAACAGAATGGCGGCCCACACGCTAGTTGACACACGTGTCAACTGGTCTGCGTCAACTCAGATTTTGACATCACGTGTCGCAGAGCGACCTCCAAATGCACATGCGGCAATGTTGAATACCTAATAAATATTACGGCCATTGCATTTGCACAGACCGCACAAATCGCTCTGCGAACCCCTGAAGCCGAAATCTGAGTTGACAGAGACCAGTTGACAGTGTGACACAAGTGTCAACTAGTGTATGGGCCGCCTTTTTTGGAAAGGGCAGTGCGACGCACTTCGCCGCAGCCATATCAGCCACGCATTCTAGAAAACCGAATCTATTAGCGCCGGCAGTTCCGTTGGCGGACGCGGCGCGGCGGGTCCAGGCTGCCAAGCCCATCAACGCCTGCTGCTCGCCAAGTCGCAGCATCGCCTCGGCGCACACGCACGCGAACGAATCCAGCACGCTGCCAGTCACGCTCAGCTGAAACAGGGAGAAAAGTGTTGCTGCTGCCCTCCACACATACACAGGGTTGGTGTATTGGCGGCACCAGGGGTCTCCTAGGGGGGGGGGGGCTGGTGGGGGGCCTGCGCCCTGCCCCCCCCAAATCGGCCAGCTATCTATCTATCCCGGAGGCCGCTCAACTATCTATCTATCCCAAGGCAAAATTTTTGGCTACTACCCCCAAAGACTCCCCCAAATCGCTCAGCTATCTATCTATCTGGCGTCGTTTTTGTGAAATTTTGCCCCAATTTTCGCTCAAAATCACGCATTTTCGCACCTTTCTATAGTTGTTCATAGGGTTGGCCGATGTTTTTTTAAACGTTTTTTTTTATATAAAAAACAACGTTTTTAAAAAAAAAAAAACAACATGACGTCCGAAATGCTTTTTTTAAATGTTAGTACTAAGCACTAGGTATTTTGCAAAATTTTTTGCGCGCAAGCGCGCAATTTCACACACAAATTGACTTTGGTGGTTGTTTTCATCGGTTTTGTGGCATTTTTAGTATCAATGTATGCATTTATATATGCTACCATGGGTTAATAAGCCGTCAAATGTCAGTGTAGTATATAATATTGAGGTAATGTGCTTCCATGTACCTCCACAGTGTGTAACTTCACTCCCAAAGTAACAACCTCCTTTTATAACCTTGTTTCATCACTATTCCGTGCCAAACTTTACCTAAAGTGACGAACATTTGACTATAAGGTGATATACGAACGTATCGACAAAAATGGATATTTTTGACACAAATCACCACTTATAATGCTATCCCATTCTACCTATGTCAAAAAAACTTTTTGGTCTCAAATGTCCAGAAAAAGTTGTATCAAAAATGTTTCTTTCATCGGAAACAAAAATTTGTATGGAATTCCCATTTCTATTTGCCAGAAGAAAACTTTTTTTCTGCATCAAGGGTGGCCTGAGGGGGGTGTCCCCTCAGGCCACCCTTGATGCAGAAAAAAAGTTTTCTTCTGGCAAATAGAAATGGGAATTCCATACAAATTTTTGTTTCCGATGAAAGAAACATTTTTGATACAACTTTTTCTGGACATTTGAGACCAAAAAGTTTTTTTGACATAGGTAGATTTTAATTTTGTGCATCTTTTCTACCCACTCAGAACCCCTGGAAGACCCACACAATGACGGCATTGTTGATGAAACATGAAATTTTTTTTGAGAAAAACATAGGTTTGAAAAAGTGGACAATCCACTATCCCAAGCTATTCATGGAGCACATGGGGGCCAGAATTGGCTTGTTTGCAGTCAGGGGCAACATATGGCTGCTCCTGGGCCCCGTTTTTGCATTCAAGTATTTTTTATAGCTAACAATAAAAATGGCCCTGCGTAAAGGGGGCATTTGCCCGACAGCGTGTCCGGCTCCTGCAGTGTCTTGATGCAAATGACAAAATACTTGTGCCCATTCAATGTGGACACTAATTATTTGATAAAAACCTATAGGGGCCAATGGGCAATGTGCCCTGTATCTAGTGTGACTGGGCCAAACAAATAAAGAGGTCATGCCCAGAAAATTGAAAATCACAGTTTTTCAATCACAACCACAATTTTGATAATCACAGAGTTTAAAATCATTGTTGTCATGGTTTTGTAAACCATGCCTGCTTGCTGGGGGCAAGTTTTGTGGGGGTGAGTAGACCAGGTGCCAAATTATACTCCCAACTGACCAGCAGTCAAAAAAGGATGTGGGCAAGCCATAAGTAATTTTTATTTTATTTGAAAAGGCACCAACACAAGTGTATTCATCACTTGTGTTGGCAGCACAAAAAAAATTGGCTGTGCACTTTACTGCAGCTGTATTTTGTGTGTTTTTTGAAAATTCCCATTTATATTTGCTGGGGAAAAAATTGGAAAAAAACATTTATCAATCTGTAGCAGCAGAACAATGGGGTGCCAGAGGGTTCCACTTGGCATATATGTAGGCAAATGTTGTGGGCACCCCCACAATAAATGGCAGCCATATTGGGCTGCACGTTTACTTGTGAGATAGTTATGAAAAATGAGGTACCTGATTTCCCATTTATATTTTCCACCAGTTTATAACATCAGAGTATTGCCACTGTCTGATATACCTATATATGTTGACACAAGGTCATATCTGGGAGCTTTTAAAAAAAACGTTTTTTATTAAAAAAACGTTTTTAAAAAAACATCGAGTTAAAAAAACGTTGTTTTTTTCCAACCCTAGTTGTTCACCTTCAAAATCGTGCTTTCCGGCTATATACATCGTTATATACCTATTTTTAGCCATTTTATACATACTTTTGGCTACTTTTAACTGATTATTAGCGATTTTTTCCCCTTTCTGTTTTTTTAACCTTGAGAAAGCCTATATATTGTGCCCCCGCCAGCGCCCCCCCCAGAAAAATTTTCAGCTATCTATCCCTCCGGAGGAGCGATTTGCAAACTATCCAGCCCCCGCGGGGGCCAAAATCCTGGAGACCCCTGGGCGGCACTCACACTAGTTGACACATTTGTGTCAACCAGTGTGTGTCAACTCAGATTTCGACTTCATGTGTTGCAGAGCGATCGTGCACTCAATATCCAATGCATTCAATTCAACTTAATATCTATATTATTAGTATGTCGTAATATTTATTTGTCAACAATGCAGCATGTGCACTTGAAAAATCACTATGCGACACGTGAAGCGGAAATCTGAGTTGACACATATACTCGGCGGACATGATACTCTGCCCTCGCACTCATTTATGTCTCGCGTTGGAAGCGTGCCAATGATCATGAAGCATGCGATTTTTGTGTAAAAGATGAAGACAATCATTGTTGTGAATGAGTTAACGTATAGCGGTATAACAGCGATGACTTTTTCAACTTTTTTTACGAAAATCGCATGCGTAAAAAAATCTTTGGCACGCTTCCAGCGGGAACCACGCGTATAGGGTGTAAAGTAACTGAAGTATACCGGTTGCGCTTGACACACATGTGTGAACAAGTGTGCGGGCCGCCATTAGTTTATTGCAATAAATTTGCCCACATTTTTAAGTGATAAAATAAAAACTTGACCACAAAATACCTTTTTGTCAATAAGGTCCATGGCAAACTCCGTGAATAAGCGAACGGAGAGTTCGAAACTCTGGCAGCGAACTGCAACCGTCGCCGCAGCCAGACGCACACGCTGCAACCAGGCGCGACAACTAGCTTGGTTAGTCGAGGCGGAGAAAAATGTGCGCACGGTCTGCGGTGTTTTTTGGACATTTTTAAATGCCGTAACAGAAAAAAATGGAACACAAAAATTGCTGCAAATGCTCACTTGCACTGCAGGAGGCAACGCTGCAGCACACCCATCGTATGCATTGAAAATCAATCTGTCCATAAATTCAAGCGACAAGCACAGCAATCTGGCTCGGTGCCAGTGCTGGAGAAATGACACATCGTTCCCATCCATATCAGCCGTTTTTACACTGCCGTCAGCCACCGCTTTAACAGATTCTTGAGCCAGGGTGCGGATAGCCTCTACAAAAAAACACATGATATTTTCACATTATAAACCAAAATGATGCAAAATGCAAAACTTACGTTCCAACGCTCCAAACGTCTTGTTCGGATCTCCAAGTGTCGTTTTCAATTTATTATTCACAATGAACAGTGCGATTTGCCACGCCGCCCATGTCCAATTATTTTTCTGTTTGTTCTGCGAAAAAATAGTCTGAAGTAACTCTTAAATAATCCATAGTTCCCAACATTGGCAGATCAGAAACATACTTGAGGTGAATTAGGACAGGTGGAAGTCCGGTACAAACTCAATGTAGCACTGGCCATATTCAAATTGTCCGAACTGAGAAATGACAAAATGCGATTTTCAACATTTTATCAAACTTCGATATAAAACTAAAATACCAACTCCTCTTCCAGATGGCCAAAGTGTTTTCCACTGAGCACATAATCGACCAGTGCGGCAAACCTCGGCGCGCTGACGCACTGCTCCAAGTTGACGCCGGACACGTCGCCGATCCAAACGCCCAGGGCAGTCTCGTCGCTTGGTGCCATGCAGAAACTGTGCAAATGAGACGCGTTTTGATTCCAAGCAGCGGCAGCGGAATTTAAAAATTGGCAGGTTGTTGAAATCGCCAAATCTTCTTCAAATCCTATAGCAAAACAGGAGAATGTTAGCCAAATTCTCAAAATCCAGCCTGGGCTTCAATGCTGCAAGTGGAGACAAAAAAACAACATTTTAGAAGTGAGAAGTAAAACTAATTCACTTTTCCCTTCACTTTTTACTTATCACTTTTGTTTTGGCACCACGGCAATTTACAACTCGAGGCTTCAGTTTATCAGGCAATATTAAACATTTATAATACGGTATTTGAGATTTATTCTCGACCTACCACGAGACTAGTTTTTAAAATTATTTAAACTTGACTAACTGAACAGCCAAATCAAGTGGTATTTTAGTGCAATCCAGGCAGTCGGCAGCGCGCAGACGACGCGCAGTTCGTATCATCATGCAATGCGGAAGCGCGAACGTTATTCAAAGTTTGGCAACCATACCTATGGTCCATGAAAATGGCTAGCGAACTCACTGGGCGAGCAGCAGCAGCGGAATCTCATCGCAAGCGGCGGCAGAATGTCTTGCCGAATTGATTACTTTGGATAGCGCGTTAGCTCCAATGCTATCGGGTTCGACTGTGCACACTGTGTGAAACGGGACCGATTAGGGTGTCAAAAAATTTTTTTACGGAAAACGGAAACGGAAAAATTTTTTTCAGCGGTCGGAAAACGGAAACAAAATTTGCACTTGGCGGAAAACGGAAACGAAACAAAAATCTCAGCGGCCGGAAAACGGAAAAAGGGGCCGGAAAAACGGAAACGGAAAAATAAAATTTGCACGGAAACGGAAAAAATTTTCTGAAATTTTGCTGGAAAACAGATAAAATTTTCTGAAATTTTGCTGGAAGTGGAAAAAATTTCAGAAATTTTGCTGGAAACAGAATTTTTTTTATACATAATTGACAATCTGCTTGAATGTTTACCAGTTTGACTGGAACAGAAAACAGAAAGTTGGGCCATAAAAATGTAAAATGAGGCGGACAAATGGAAAATTGAGGCGCAAAGCAGTTAAAAGGCGGCAAAACTGGAAATTGAGACGGAAAACAGAAAAAAGCGGAAAAACTGGAAATTGAGATGGAAAACGGAAAAGGCGGAAAAACGGAAACGGAAACAACGTGGCCGGAAAACGGAACGGAAAACGGAAAAAATTTGCCTGTGGAAAACGGTAAGGGAAAACGGAATTTGACACCCTAGGACCGATGTTGTTAGATGTACTGAACTTTTTTGAAAGTAAACGTATTTAAAGTATTTACTTTTTACTCACCGCTAAGTACAGAAAACGTAAAATATATTTTTTAACTTTTAATCATGAGTAATCGTGAGTAAATATATTTGTCCCCAGAAAACGTAAAAGTGCGAATTTTTCAACAATCTAATTATCTAATTAGACTCCAATGCCAAACTCTCTAATTTCCAAACCTTTTCACCCTCAAATTGATTAGTTAATGTGCTTTTCCCTAAAGTCTATCTGAAAAAAGAGCACTGTTGTCAAACGTTGTAAGCGAGTAACGGTATTGTTGGGAGGAAACGTAAACGTATGTACGCAGTACTCGAGAATGCATATTTATCGAGTAAACGTAAATACGTTTTAACAACTAAAAACGGGGCAACATTGTATTTAATATCACCAGTACACATACTAAAAGGCAGAAAAATGTGCAAACGTCTCTCAACGCACACGTAAGCATGTCGACGATCATTCCGGTAACGACTGCGCCAGAAGTGCTGCCAGGATCACGCAGCACATCGGGTTTGTAAGGCACCAGTTTTTCTAACAAACATGTAGACCATTCAATCAAAAGAGCCCTGCAAACAACTTGGTTTACTGATGAAGTCGCAATGGGCCCACACACGCTAGTTGACATTGCAAAAAAATGTCAACTAAATAACACCAAAAAATTAAGCATAAACTTAACAGAAGCAATAAAGACTAGTGTCAAGATATAAAATTAACTATGCTCTATAACATAGGAAAATTAAAATCATACAATTAACAAAAATTTAGTTGACACGGACTTTGATGTCAACTAGTATGTGTGTACTCAATCATAAAATGCAGTCATAAAATTCTTCAATTCAACAAATACACACCGCGTATTTGCATTCGCCTGGTGCAGTCGGCTGCAAGCTAGCTGCAACAGCTGCACCACGGTGGTCAGGTAGGTACTCGTGGATGTTTTCAACTGGGTGCTCTCACAGAACCACTCGCTCGTCGATACGTATTGATCGTGTCTGAGAATTAGGTTGAGATTCTTTTGCACACGCAGTCACGAACAGCGTGTTTGTTATTTGGTGTTGTATAAAAGATTTTTATATTTTGCAATTAGAGGAAAACAAGGACAATCCAGGCGATCTAGTAGTAAGTTGGGGGCGGGAAAAAACTCGCAACCACAAAACGATCCAAAATGCCACAAAGAGCTGATCACATCTAAACACCTTCCCGGACAAGTTCACCACCCATTTTTTTATTTCAGTTCGGATGCAATATCTCCGTCCATGGGGGTGTTATAAAGCTGAAACTTTGTATATATAAAGGTGTAAGACCCCCCTACTCCCCAACAATGGGGGGAGGTGCGGCGACTCACTACAGGGTGGGTCGCCGTATATGCACCAATTTTTTTTGGCGTGTTTGGTGCCCCAACCAAGTTCACCACCCACTTGATTGGCTACACTACGAAAGCCATATCTCCAGTTGTGATGGTGGTAGAAAGCTGAAATTTGGGGGATGTCTTGACAACAACCCCCCGCACAATACACCAGTGAGGTGGCTGCCGACGACCCACTAAAGCATGGGTCACTGCAAATAAAATTGACCAAAACAGCTCAAGTGTCCCAAAACAAGTTCACCACCTAACTGCATTATAAAAATGTTGCAACAACATACCTAATATAAAACTGAATCCTGTTGGAACCCTAGTTCAGCAAAAAAAATTTTTTCAGTAGGGCACCCACCCTGTCCCATAAACAGTAGACTGAAAATTTCACTTTAAACCAATTTTTCCTTTCACACTTAAAAAGTTGGTTTACAAAGTTCACTAGAGAAGGGTCTAATGTTCAAAGTGCCTCCATCAAATGTTTCAAACAACATAACCTCCAAAATGCCTCCATAAGGAAATTTACTTGGGGTGAATTCTATAATGTCAAAATGATATCATTGCAGGAAAAAATTTGACAAAATTTTCACTTTTTCATTCACCCCAAATACATTCCATTTTGGAAGCATTTTAGAGGTTATGTTGTTTACATAACTTTGAACCTTAGACCCTTCTCTAGTGAACTTTGTAAAGCAACTTTTTAAGTGTGAAAGGAAAAATTGGTTTAAAGTGAAATTTTCAGTCTACTGTTTATGGGACGGGATGGGTGACCTACTGAAAAAATTTTTTTTGGCTGAACTAGGGTTCCAACAGGATTCAGTTTTATATTAGGTATGTTGTTGCAACATTTTTATAATGCAGTTGGGTGGTGAACTTGTTTTGGGACACTTGAGCTGTTTAAAAAAAATGGTCAACTCTATTTGCAGTGACCCATGCTTTAGTGGGTCGTCGGCAGCCACCCCACTGGTGTATTGTGAGGGAAGTTGTTGGCAAGACATTCCCCAAATTTCAGCTTTCTACCACCATTAGAACTGGAGATATGGCTTTCGTAGTGTTGCCAATCAAGTGGGTGGTGAACTTGGTTGGGACACCAAACACGCCAAAAAAAATTGTTGCATATAGGGCGACCCACCCTGTAGTGAGTCGCCGCACCTCTCCTCATTGTTGGGGAGTAGGGGGTCTTACAACTTTATATATACAAAGTTTTAGCTTTATAACGCCCCCATGGACAGAGATATTGCATCCGAAGTGAAATAAAAAAATGGGTGGTGAACTTGTCCGGGAAGGTGTTTACAATTAATCAACTACCGGGCGCGCAAAAATCCACAACGTTCCCAGGGTGTAAACATACACGGAGCAGTGTTGGTGCAGCACGTACAGCATGGAGTAGTGCACCGAGGGCAGACGGGTTGCGAACGCGTGACTCGTCAAAAGTCCGTCGCATTGTTTGGTGAAGAAATCAAATAGATTCGGGTTGAGACCGTGCATCTGCGTAGGAAATATAGATAGCAAGCAAATCGGGGGTTCATATAGATAGCAAATCGCTCTTCCGGAGGGATAGATAGCAGAAACATGTGGGGGGGAGGGTAGTGGGGAGGTTGGGGGGGTTGTGGGGGTGTTGGGGGGGGGTTCGATATATAGGTTTTTCCGAGGTATAGAAGGAAGTAAAGGGTAAAAAAATTGTTAAAAGTAGGTGAAAATTAGGGTGTCAACAAAAATTTTTTACGGAAAACGGAAACGGACATTTTTTTGCACTTGCCGGAAAACGGAAACGGAAAAATATTTGCACTTGCCGGAAAACGGAACGGAAAACGGAAAAAAATTTGCCTGCGGAAAAGCGGAAACGGAAAAATTTTTGCACTTGCCGGAAAACGGAAACGGAAAAATTTTTTCACTTGCCGTAAAACGGAACGGAAAATGGAAAAAAAATTGCCTGCGGAAAGCGGAAACGGAAATTTGACACCCTAGTGAAAATGGCTAAAAATAAGTATATACCGTATTTCCACCAAATACCCCCCGTCTCAAAATACCCCCCTCAAAATGGACACTATGAAATAATTAGCCACCCCCTCGAAATACCCCCCCCAATTGTATGCAAAGGGAACATACATGATTAAAGCTGCGGTTTGTGATCCGGGCAATGCGTTAAAACAATGTCTGTGTTACGTTAGAACATTGTTATACCAACTACATACTTATATTTGTCAATCGAGATTCATACATAGTGGTTTTTGGCGCTCCACACGCTGAAATGTCAACTGGTTTCAGTGTCAACTCGATTTTAGCTCAATTGTGGTTGCATGTGCACAATGTCGAAACGGAATCAATTTGCCATGTGCATTTGAACATGATTTCACAACCCTTTAACTGAAATCTTGATGAAAACCGGTTGGTGCAGTTGACATCCCAATGTCAACTAGTCGAATGGTTTTCATCAAGATTTAAGTTTATGGGTCGCGAAATCTTGTTCAAATGCACATGGCAATATTGATTCCTTTTCGACATTGCCACATTTGCACTTGAAAATAATCCTGCTACCTCAATTCAGCTAAAATGAGTTGACTCCAAACCAGTTGACATTCCAACGTTTCCAGAGTGTGGAGCCACTGATGCATTTTTCCACGTCTGCGTACGTTACGAACAACAAATTATTATTGAAAGTTCAAAAAATTTCTGGCGAAATAATAAGCCCCCCCCCCCTTCGAAATACCCCCCCCCATTCAAAATTCTCACTCTGAAACAATCACCCCCGGAGCGAAAATTGGCCAAAAAAATTCAAAAATCGCTCGCGATAGATAAATATCTGGCCGATTTGGGGGAGGGGGTTTAGGGGATAGTAGCCCAAAATTTTGCCTCCGGGATAGATAAATAGATAGCTGAGCGGGCCTCCGGTATAGATAGATAGCTGGCGGATTTTGGGCCCCCCCTACTAAACCCCTGTTGCTTCTCGGTGGAAATATTGCTACTTGGTGGAAATATTTAAACACAGAGAGGGACAATAGTAGGGGGGGTCGAAGTAAAATTTCAAGCTGCCTGTGAAAGTGCTTTTTCAATTGGTAACGGTAACCCCCCCCCCCATACTGCACCCGTTATGAATGTACCTACTTTGAGCTAGCTAACATCACCGATTTTAAGCCATTTTTGGTCAGCTGGCTTCTTTTAAAAAAGCGCTGGGACCCTTGCCCTATCTGTGACACCAAATTTCCAGAGATATTAAGCTGTTCTGTGTATCTAGCCACTCATTGGTCAGACAAATGTAAATATACACCTAGCACAAAATAAATATAATACGATAGAAAGAACTCACCGCAATCAACGAATTTCTAGCCTTGCCAACTTCCGACAGACAAGACAAAAGAAACAACGCGGTGAGCGAAGTGTCGGCGAGGTCGGACCGCTCCACCCTGGCCCAGTCGGCCGGCAGCGTCGCCGCGCAGTCGGCGTCGCTGGCCAAAGTGCACAGGGCGCCGCGCAGCTGGTCCAGCGTCCGCCTGGAGCGTGAAAGTGCGTAAAGCGATAGCACGCATGTTTGAATCTTTTTCAGCAGTAAACTGACGTGTAAACTGCACGCAGAAGGCCTATCTCTCGTGGTACGTGCATCTCGTGCATTATAGCGCTCACAAGAGTCGATATCTGCATAGATAGACGCGTATAAAGCAGGAGTCTTATAGATTTGGACCCTTGCGGGGGGTGCAAACATAAGTGAACCAACCCTCCGGAGGGATAGATAGGTGAAGGCATAAAGTTGAGTACCTGTTTGGATCGGTGGAAACGAAGTGGCTCCAGAAAAGCCAGCGCCGCATCAACGTGGTTGGCCAGCACAGCCGGGTTTGACGTGATCAACTGAATGGAGGAAATGGAGAAATATCCCAATACAGTCAGGCGCGCAGTCACGACATCGAATAAATGAACGCCGCTCAATATAATGACCAGAGAAACCAAACAACAGGGCTACCGTAGAGATGAGCTGAATAGCCTCGGCGACAGCGGGCACGTTCAGATACAGGACGTGTTCGGCGCCGGCCATCACGCCGATGCACTGCAGCAGCGACGGCACGAAGCCCTCGGCCAGATTGGCGTCGGCGCGGCCCGCGTCGCACAGCGCCTCGGCGGCGCTGGCCAGCACGCCCAGGTAGCTGTGCACTTCGTACACGTGAGAGCGCACCGCGGCCGCGGCGCATTTGCACAGCGAGCAGCCGATCTGGCAGTTTCGGTTGTCTGTTTGATAGCGAATACTAACATACACCTACCGTATTACCTCGAAATATCCCCCCTCAAAATCAGCACTTCCGGGAAAAAAATAACCCCCTGGGGGTTCGAGAAAATACGGTATCTATAAAAAACATCATTTGTGGCTGAAACTCACGGATCTCAGAAATTCCACATCGGCATCGCGTGATCCATCAAACGAATCTGCCAGAACACCGATCAAAATGGAGTGCGCCCTGAAAGAGAAGGAGACTGAAAACCCAAAATAACCAATGACAAGGGTCTAGTAGCAGGGGTTCACCGAAATGCTCCAGCTGTACCCAAAACAAGGGGTATAGTATGTGGGTTGGGGTTACCACCCCTCCAGCTATCTACCCCAGAAACCGCTATACAATTTCTCTGCCGAGGCGAAATTATTTTAGCTACTCACGGAGGGGGGGGGGCGCCCCCCCCTAAAATTTGGCGACCACATCGACAACGTTATTCCACTTGAAAACCCATCAACCTGAGCATAGCGGCGCTCCGCTTCAGACACTGCGCCGCATCGGGCGCCGCACCGTCGGATTTTGCAGCCACGTCGGCACCAGCGAGGGCGTCCAGCGCGAATCCATGCGCATCCTCGGCCAGCTGCGAGGCGAGTCGTCGCGCGAACGGCCAGTCGGCCAGTAGAGCGGGCCGCAGTCGGTGCACGGTGCGGACGCACACGGCGCGCGTGCTCGCCGCCTGCTCGATGTCCACCAGCCAGCCCGTCACGATGTCCATCGTGTCCTGGGGTCGTTGCGGAAATGTGTGGTGGGAAATCAGTGACGTGTTGTCCAAAAAATTATGATGGTCACTTTAAAGTCGTTTTACTATATGCTGACCCGCGTTTAAAAATCTGGCAATGCACACGGTGCATCAGGATAGTTCACATGCATTTTATCGTAAAATCGCCTGTTACGCTAAGCATGATAAAACCGTATGATTCGAAGGTTTCTTAAAAACAGCTGATGCCAAAATTCACCATGATTTGAACCGGTAAAACATAAGAGACAATATAACTCACAGTGAAGAACCTCTCGAAAATATGCGGATAGTGATCAAAAAACACAAGCGCCAAATCCAGTAGCACTTCGAGCAGCTCAGCCTTGCTGTTGGCGTTCAGCAGATTGTACACTTCGCCCATCGCCATCTGTGAACGGAACATGGCCAATACGTTTCAGTGAAGTGTGCAACATGCAATTGGAAAGTGCAATCATGATTCCGTTTTCCACACTCCACTCAAGCGTAATGTACAAACACACAAAACACGAAAGCAGCTGTACAACTGAAAAATGGGAATGGAGTGAAAATAGGCATACAGATGCAGCGTCGTCATGCAGATCGAAGAATCGCTGTCGTAAACTTTTGAACGCCTGAAAAGTTTTTCCATCAGCATGGAGCAATCATGGAAGACATGAAGCGGTAACTGACAAAACCAACATAATGCAACGCTCGCAGATACAACACCTCCAATTCAGTGCGTCCACCCTTCGGTTGCGAATGTTTGGACGATTCCATGGCTTTCAACAACCAGTCGACAAATCTGCGTCGACAACAAATTTAGACCAATTAGCCACAAACGTGGCAGTTGAAAAAAAACACAACAAAAAAAACCGACTCAGTAAATCGGTAGCCACAGAGAGCGCCGACGCTGCCAATAGTCGACGCAGCGGCGGTGCGCACGTCCATGTGACTTTGTCGCTGCTGCAGCACCGGCTCCAGGTGCAGCTGCGCCAGTGACATGGCAGCTTCCATGCCGCCAGGAAGGTTCTGGTGAAACGGTTTGGAGAGAGTTTGTATTTGATTGGTGCGAAATGGGCAAGCGTGAGGTATCATGGAAACAGTCACGAAAGGCACTTTTGTCAACTTTGACGTCATACTACAAATTCAATGTTTTCTGAATGTATCCAAATGCTAACTCTAATAAGTTTGGATATTTTACAATGTATACAACGGATTTTGCTAGAAAACAATATGCCCGCATCTCTTGCAAAGCTTTTCCGAAATACTAAAAACATTCACACCTAAGAGCGTCAAAATAATAACATATGTGTGGTAAAAAAACTGCACCCGAAGACCCACTGACCCGCACATCCTGAATTTGCAGCAGAAGTGTCTGAATTTCATCGCACGCGCGCACCCGGCGATCTTTTGGAAATCGCTCGTCGCGAACCGTTTCCAACCATGAGTTCACCTGCGATTTTTATTCAAAACAAGTCAACTTTGAAAGAAAAATCGCACAAAATAACCACGCTTCAAACCTGGAACATGTAGTCTGGCCGGTGCGGAGGGATGCCCTGCAGAAGGGGCGGCCCTATGAAAGCCTGCGGATGCATATCGAGAGTATGCTCCGATAACTAGATTCGAAATATTATCATCCTTCCGCAGTTCGTATAAGTTGAACCTTTTGTTCCTTTTTCGCGAAAAAAATACATTTGGATACCGAGTCGCTTTGGCTGTTTTTTGAGTGATGCATAAGCACGAAAAAGAGAAGCAAGAGGTCCAAAAAACAACATGTTGGCGAGGGACACTAATCCTTGACATTCCCGGGCACAAAATTTTCGTAACCAATTTTCCCAAGTTTGTCCGAAAAGTTGGCAACTGATATTTCACACGCAGCAACACATCCAACGGTAACTTGAATTTATTATTTCGAAACGGTGCAAACGTGTCAGCGGTTATTCGAACCATTCCTTTGTGCCGCATTTCTGTTCCACAGGAAGTGAAAAAAAAACAAAGTTGAGGGCAATTTTTCATCTGTTTCTCACGTTTTCTCCCCCTCGAAATTAGTGATGTAAAGGCACCGGGGCACCGGTGCCCCGGTGCTGGGCACCGAAGGGCACCAGCACCGGTGCTGGTGCGGTGCCATTGCAATCTTCAGGGGTGCCATGCCGGTGCCGGTGCCATTTTTTTCAGAATAGCACCGGTGCCGGTGCGGTGCGGTGCCATTTTTTTGCCGGTGCCAAAGGTGCTGGCACCAGGGCAAAGTAAAAGGCACCGGGAAAGGCACCGGCCAAGGCTTCATGTGCTGTGCAATTTTGTCCATAGTATGTGCTTATTCATATTTAAAAAAACAGCGATATATTTACCCAACCGTTTTTGCCTATTTTGTAAACCTCCCATCAAATAAATATACCTACTGTGAAATCCATTATACCCGATACATGATCTGATGAGCGAATTTAAAATTTTGTTGAATTTTTATCATTTTTATATTTTATATTTATCTTACTTTTTTGTTCAAAATTTGTTGTCAGTTTATGACAGAGATAGTTCCATTCTCTGTACAGCAACGACTCCGATCAGTAGACAATAGTGGCTATGGACATTGTAGTAAATTAAATATTTTATCTTTCATTTGTAATCATTGTAATTGCTTCATAAAAGTGATTGCCACATCATTCTGATCATTTTAAGTGCTCAACCATCAAAATCGGTTGAAAATTCATGGAAATATGCACTTCCAAAGGTGAAACCACTGAGAAACTGCCCGATATTTACTTCAGAAATTCCAGCCCGGTGCGGTGCCTTTCGGTGCTAGCACCGGCAACCCGCCGGTGCCCTTCGGTGCCGGTGCCATTTTTTCCAAAAGGCACCGGTGCCGGTGCGGTGCGGTGCCATTTTCTGACCGGTGCCCCAGGGTGCCAGGTGCCCTTTTCATGCGTTGGCAAAGGTGCCGGTGCGGTGCGGTGCCATTTTTCCCGGTGCCTTTAACATCACTACTCGAAATACCCCCTCAAAATTTCAGCTGTGAAAAAATAAACCCACAGGGGTATTTCGAAATACGTTATTATATACATAAACCTCGAAATACCCCCAGGTGTTTTCGCGCTGAGGAAAAAATAACCCCCCCTCGAAATACCCCCCGTCTGAAATGATGTACCTCATGTATGCAATGTACATGATGTATTTATAAATGCCAGTTTGCATCGCAGATACTCATACACGCTTAATTGTGTAAAGATGTATGCTTATATGTCTAGTAATACCCTATTTGGTCGCGTTTATGACTGGTTTTGGCTATGTAAATGCTTGTTCTTTACTAGGAATTTCGCGAAAATTTCTGGCGAAATAATAACCCCCCCTCGAATAAGCCCCCCCCCCCGAAATACCCCCCTCAAAATTTCCACTCTGAAAAAATAAACCCCCTGGGGGTATTTCGAGGAAATACGGTATGTATATGTATATGTATACCTATGTACATATATGTATATGTATATACCTATACCTATATATATAATACTAATAATTCCCCATATGTGTTTGTTTCTGAGACCTCAGGTTTTTTAGTTACCATTTTCCATAATTCAACCATTTTTTCTTCTTGTTTTGAAAAACCAGTTAAAACCGTACATGTATTCACATGGTCCACTGATATTATCTGTGCATTTAGGATATTTTTCTTGCATAATTTTCAAGTTTTATTACGTTTTTCATAATGCCAACCCTTGAGGTCTGTCGCTGACAGAGGTTTAATAAATGAAATATTTACCGTTTGGACTTGGGGCTTCGCAATGGTTTCACCTTGAAATCAGCATGTGCAAAATAATGAGTTAATGGAATTATTCAACTTTACACAATTATGCTATACTGCAGCCAGTCGGTAATAACGATGGTAAACGACAATTCGCATACTTTTTCTAATTTTCGGATTTTTCTTGGAGTTTTAAACATTTTATTCCACCATAAGAAAAACTTTTTAAAAATTTCTAGAAAAGTATTTTCGGATTTCTTATCATTTTTGATTGATCATGCAAGTAAAATACGATAACACAATACAAAAAAATTCACATGAATCTTTTCACGGTTACGTAAATAAACGAAAATGGGCAATTTTCTGCGGCAACGACCACCAGAAGCCCGCCACAAAAATCCTAAAATGCATACCTAATCTAATAGAAAAATAGAAAAAATATATAGAAAATTTGAGGTACCTATCCCAAAATCTAAAAAACCTGAAAACTGAATTCGAAAATTATTGTTGAAAAAAAATCAAAATTCAAAGTTATTTTAGAAAACTGAAAATTCAAACACTTTTCCAGAGGGTTTGTCATCGTCAGTCTATACCGTATTTCTGCGTTTATAAATAACGCCCACAAATGTGCTATACAAAATTGAAGTAATTTTCAGCAACTTGTTCAAAAACTTGTATAACACCCGGTTTTTAGGTCAAGGGGGTGTTGTACATGGAAAGTTATCAATTGTTAGCAAACAAAACAGCAAAATCACGAGTGTACCTAAACATTTCCCTGTGCTTTCATTTTCTACGAATAACCCTACATTTTTTTTGGTTCCCAGCGTGCACCTTATTCAAATGGAAAAATAAATGTGCGTGCCATCGAATTACTATCGTGGCGCCACACAATATTAACCTAGCATATCACCACCCCCGGGTGCCATAAATACAACTGTGTAACACCCCGGGTCCGGGTGTTGTGAACGGGGGGGGGGGGGGGGTTATAAACGGAGAAATACGATAATGGATGACTCCGGGTGTTTTTGTCTCAACATTGTGAACGCTATATTGCAGCTCTGAATGATTGATGTTTTTTTTCATTAACTGGCCTGGCGCAGTCGCGGTGTAATTCCCGCAAAGGTTTAAACTTGTGCCACCCCAACCAGTTCGGCATTTGTATAGGGTGTGTCAAAAATAAATACGTATACCTATATAAGACCAGATTTGGTGTAACTGTAACTGGTATAATGTCTTGACTGGTTACGCCAAAATGTTGACAGATAACATTTGAGTATACCTACTCTATAATTTACCCCCTGCGGATACCTTTCGAGTATACTTACTCTATAATTTACCCCCTGTGGATACCTTTCGTCATTTTCATCACTTTTTTGTCAAACTTCTCATTCACATCTGTATGCACAATCCTTCTCAACCTCCCAGCCAACAGCTAAACCATGGCAAGGCGGCTAATTTTATCATGCATATCCGTTCTTATAACGGTCGCGTTAGCCGACAGAAGACCGAAGGAGTATACGATAGATATGGATAAAGACCCGAAAGTACGATGGAGCGAAGTCGTTGAAGACTATAAGGATTATGCCCATTACATCAGGGGCACAGTCAAGTCAGTGCGAACTCGATTTGCGCTGAAATATATTTATTTTTTTATATATAGTTCACTCAAAAATATTATCCTCAAGTGCTGATGCTGAGTAAATAGGTTCATCTTCCTTTGTACTCACTTTTTCACACACTTTTTGATAGTAGGTACTAAAGTACAGAATATGTTTTCCAGATAGACCTTTCTATGTAGGCTTTTTCTAGGCGTAAAAGGAATAAAAGGGAGTGAAAAGCTTAAAAATTGGAAAAAATTACCAAAAATGGTATGTTAACTAATGCTCGCGCACTATTTTCTTGTTTATTTCTGTTTATTTTCACCCACAGAGAAAAGAAAACATAATAAAATCTCTCTGAAAAATCGCAGAAAAAAATAAAAATAATAAAATTAAATCTTTTATTTTTATATTTTTAAATAAAATGTCACAGAGATTTTTAGAACGTTAATCACAAACAACAAAGACCATCTACCTATCTAAAAATCAAAATTGGAAGGCGATTTTTAAGTGTAATTTCGAAGAAAGAAATCTTTCTCGGATGTCTTGCATCATTCATATTCAATTAAATCCTGGTCGATCCTTTAACAAGGGTTGGATGGAATCATGGGAAATTGATGCATGTGCATAGGGTGCCGGCGGAAAATCGTTTTTTTTTTGTTGTCGCAGGGCACTATATAAGTCCAGCAGCGAGCTTGCAGAATACAGACATATGTTTACAAATGAAAGCAGTGTCCTCTGGAGCAGATTATCTGAAGACCAGAAATTGGAGATAAAAGGTGAGTTTTCATCGATTGCTGTATTTACTCGAATAATTCCCTTGGGGAATTATTCGAATAATTCCGCCTGGAATTTTATTTTCATTGACTTTTTTTGAGGGGAGCTATTCGAGGGGGATTATTATTTCTTCAACATTTTAAAGCATGTTTCTTTCAACTCATTTCTTGAAATATGCTTTATTAAGAACATAACATGCCATTTTTGTTCAAATTATACCCAATAAATTTATCATTTGCCTACAGGGGGTATATTTTTTCGAGGCCTAATTCGAGGGGTGAATATTTTTTCCTCACACGTCAAACAGGGGGGGGGCGATTATTCAAGGGGGGATTATTCAAGAGGCTGGGAATTATTCGAGTAAATACGGTATATTGAAACAGGTAGCAACATGCAATATCTTGAATCAATTCACGATAACAGGCATCGCCGAGCTATCTGGGGTTCCCGCGGATGAGATGTTGCTGATGAATACATTTTATGATTTTACGGCATGGGACTGGTTGGCATACCTACTGGATACGGCGTTAGTCAATTGTGCACTTTGTTCGCCCGGCCGGGGGGGTATTTGAGTGGGGGTGTTATTGGCTTGCAAGTTCCCTTTACGGGGGTCATTATAGAGTACGGTAAGTGTTTTTCGAAGGGAAACCCGCAGATATGGTAGATGAAACCGAGAAGCATGGTCAAGGAAAAGTAACATTTGGAAGTGAAAAATAAAATGAAAAGAACCAAGTTAAAATAAAAGTAAATTATTTTGACTTTTTAAATTTTTACTTCTCACTTTACTTCTCTTCAAATTTTTTCCTCTCACTTCAAAATTGTTTCTGCGGAGTTGACCCCAGAATATCAAGTACTCAAATATCTACTTGGTTGGTGTCTATTCTGTTCTTCTCTAGCATTATAAGGGGCTAAAAAGGGGTGCAAGGACGTGTTCTAAGTGTGGCACAGATTCACAGCAAAAAATGGGTTTGCTTCCACCAACATCACGAAATTTCGGGTGGTGCCTTCCACACGCTTCAGGCGCTTCCAAAATTTTGGAAGACACTTCACAACACTGGCGTTTCTACACGCTTCACTATCGTCTAAAATGCATTTGCATGCCAGCGCCATATAAATTAGCATGAAGTGTCTTCATGCAGATTCTCACGATGTCGTTGAAGCGTCGGTAAGTGTCGTCGCGACGACACTTCACGACGCTTCACCGCGCATCCACACACGCACACATTTTTTACTGTGATTCTAATTACCGTTTATCCGCGAAAAAGTCCCCCGGGGAGTTATTTTTTCGTCAGAAGTTTTTGAGGGGGAGTTATTCGAGAGGGGGGGGGACTTATTTGAGCATATACGGTAGCCCAGCGAACCGTCTCAGGGGCGAGGACGGCGACCTCGCTAAGGACTTCCAACGGCTGCACGGAATCGGCCCCTCGATAACCGTCACCAAGGACGAGGCGCAGCGGCGGCAGCGGTCCAAATTGCGCATGGGCTGCACGGCGATTTTGGTGAAAACGGATGAAGGGAGGACTCTGCACGCCAGGAACTTTGACTATCGCATCCAAGACCTGCCATTGGAGAATCTGGTGATCAGTGTCAAGTTCATTAAGAACGGAAAGGTGACGTGTTTGATTCTTATCAGTCCTTCATACGACCAACATTAATATTTATGTTGATCTACCTTACAATATTGAATATCAAATATTGACATTGACAATTTCTTTATTCTCAGCCGCTGTACGACGCGGTGATGATAGCGTTGTCGACCTTCGTGCAAACGGGACAGAGACCGGGCGTTTACACACTCAGCCTCAATCAAAGAGGTAACTTAAAGGCAATATCCGGTCTGGGCAAAAGTTATATAAAAACTGCATTTCTTCACTCATTTTAGAGCACGGCCGACTTGAAGAGAACCTGTACATGGCGTTCGTTGCTGAAAAAGCGAACATCGTTGGCATGCTTATTCGCAATGTAAGTATCACCTTAGAGTATTGCTCAATATAGGTACCTAAAAATATTATGCCATTGCCATATTTCCTCGAAATACCTCCGGGGGTTTATTTTTTCAGAGTGCAAGTTTTGTGTGGGTTAATCGGGGGAGGGGGCATTTCGAGGGGAAGTATTTCGAAAAAATGGGTGGTCTGGTGGACTAGACTACAGAGTTGTTAAAAGTACTGAACTTTTTTAAAAGTAAACGCAAACGTAAAGTATTTTTCTTTTACTCACCCCTGAGTACAGAAAACGTAAACTATTTTTAAAATACACTACACTGCGTAAAATACTTTTTTTTAGAGAAAATGTAAAAACGGGAGTTTTTCTGGCAAAAACGTAAAACGGGTATTTTTTATCACAGAAAACGTAAAATTAAGTATTTTGTCACAAAAAAGTAAGTATTTTTCCAATTTTTACTCTGGTATACATAAAGATGTGTTTTCTGTCCTGCTAAATATTTCTTAGGAAAATGTCTTATGTTTGCCAGTTTATCTTTGGCAAAATCATATTTTCTGTCCCTAAAAATACGTTTTCTGTACTCGCGTACTTTCAAAAAGTACGCGAGTAAGTGAGTATCGATATTTTATTCGCGAGGAAACGTAAACGTATTGACGCGGTACTCGAGTATACGTATTTATCGAGTAAACGTAAATGCGTTTTAACAACTATGCTAGACTAGAGTGCGTGCAAAAAATTTTGAATGAAGGAATTGGAATTTGGCAGAGTTTGTATGCAGTTTGAATCGGCTTTCTGTGGGAATCCGGGTTCCCCAAGCCGAAGTGCCATTGTTTCAGTATCCAGACTTTCTGTAGCCACCTTTGCGTGGGATGGGATGTGCAGTTTTCGAAACGATCTGGCAAAGTAACACTCAGGTCAGAATTTTTACAACATTACAGGTGCTGGAGACGGAGGACACATACGAGGGCGCATACGAGCGCATCCACAAGGAACCGCTAATTGCCCCGTGCTATCTGGCTTTAACTGGCCTGGAAACTGCTGTCATCATCACGCGGTCTCGCAGAAGGGCCGTTGATGTGTGGCGGATCACAGGCAGTCGGTATTCGGCGCGAATTTTTAAACATGTACAAATAAAGTATTTAATACTTTTATGAACTATTTACATAAATAACCATTTTTACTCGAATAATCCTCCGGGGGAATTATTTTCTTGTCGGACTCTTTCCCATGTTGCAAAACCCATAATTTATCCACCCAATTTCGCCTCGCAGCGCCAGACAAGGTGTGGTACGTGTTGGCTACCAACTACGACAGATGGAAGGATGTGCCCAGCTACGACCAGCGGCGTGTCAAAGCGCACAGCTTGCTGGGCGACCTGGGCCAAGACGAAACCGATGAGCAGCTTTTGCACAGAATTATAAATACGAAAGGAGTCATCGCCGAGTTAGAGACACTTGACTGAAATTTCTTTGACTTTGCTAAATGATGACTGAGAAAAGGGCGAAAGCTTGAATGGTGTAAAAAAAACTATAGTGCAAAAAACAACACTAAAAACAGTCACCAAAATGCTGCCAGGGGCACATCTAGGGGTTGGAAAAATCATTTGTTCGCTCATAATAAAAATCAATCATTTATTTTAAGCGCGTAACGGAACATGTTTTGTTACTTTATTGTAGATGACCCTGTTTTACCCATTCGAAAAAGCAGAGTTGTTAAAAGTACTGAACTTTTTTAAAAGTAAATGTAAACGTTAAGTATTTTTATTTTACTCACATGAGTACAGAAAACGTAAAGTATTTTATTTTTACTTTTACGTTGCGTAAAAGGTGATTTAAATACTTTTTTTCCACGGAAAACGTAAAAATGGGTATTTTTCTCACAGAAAACGTAAAATTGGGTATTTTTCACTCACAGAAAACGTAAATTGGGTATTTTTCTCAAAAAATTATTTTTCAATTTTTACTCTGAAATACACCAAAGATGTGTTTTTTCTCTCCTGATCAGTATTTCTTAGGAAAATGTCCTATGCTTGTCAGTTTCTGTCTGACAAAACGACATGTTCTGTCCCTTTAAAATACGTTTTCTGTACTCGCGTAATTTCAAAAAGTACACGAGTATGTGAGTACCGGTATTTTTCCGGGAGGAAACGTAAACGTAATTACGCAGTACGCCAGTATACGTATTTATCGAGTAAACGTAAATACGTTTTAACAACTACCGTATTACCTCGAAATACCCCCAGAGGGGTTTATTATTTCGCCAGCAAAATTTGAGGGGGGGTTAATCCGAGGGGGTTTTATTACTTCAAAATCGTAGTAAAAAGTAGGCAAAACAGATAATAAATGTGTCCAACCAGGATATATTTGGACATAAAAACGTAGATAGCTACACAAACTAGGTAGTCTACCTATGTGTAGCTGCAATGCAAATTAGCAGTAATAAATACATCATGTACATTGCATACACGATGTACATCATTCCGGGGGGTATTTCGAGGGGGGTAATTCGAGGTAAAACGGTTGCAAAAAACGGGGCCGCATGCAACAAATTATGCTTTCCCGGTACCCAGGTATTGAAAGAAATTGCACCAGTAGGTAAATTTAATTCTGCAGATGCTGACACCCCAAAAACATTTCACCGATTCCAGGACTACCATATTCAATACAATCATGGCCCCAGATGACCCGACGGTGTTTCACAAATATCTGTGGCTGAAGACTGATCCCATTGTTATTTATGAATCGCTTGATTTAGATGTTGATATTGACAGTGGCATTGAAGTCACTAAGTGATGATAGTGGAACTGATGAATGATGGCTGGGGGTTGAAAAAGATTTTCAGGGTCATTTTTGTAAGCTGTAAAACTCTTTGTTGCATGCCATATTAATGATGGATGGTGAATATTATAATCGATGGTTTTTAGTAATGTTTGCCTCAGATTAGCTAGATATATTTCATTCACAGTACATCGAATAAATACCTCAAATTAGATATACCTACCCATTTCAGAGCACGCTCTATACCTCGAATGGAATAATAATGTGACTACCGTATTTCCTCGAAATACCCCCCGGGGGGTGATAGTTTCATAGTGGTCCCGAGAGGGGGGGGGGTTAAACGAGGGGGGGTATTTCGAGGGGGGGTATTATTTCACAAGAACTTTTTTGAAATCCTAGTACAAAATCGTTGTTTGTGATGTGCGCTGGGGTAGAAAAATGCATTAATAACTGACAGACTCCTGTAGACTTATAGTAGTACGTAGATGGTATAAACACTGTTCTAACATGATTCCGACATTGTTTTAACGTGCGTTCTGCACTACGCAGAACACAAACTGCAGTATTTGTCATGTACGTCCTCTTTACACTCAATCTGGGGGGGGGTATTTCGAGGGGGGGTGATTGTTTCGTAGTGGTCTCGAGAGAGGGGGGTCAAACGAGGGGGGGGGGTATTTCGAGGGGGGGGGGTATTCCGAGGAAATATGGTATGTCTGTAACACAGCGCAAAATTGCAGCGTTCACAAACGACATCAAGCAAGAGAATATCGTATACCGTATTTCTTCTTATATTTAGAAGAGCACCGTCCTATTGTTTTTGTAAACTTTTTTACCTGCGTGGCTTAAGTGGCTCTTTATGCAGCACTTTTTCATCATCAACATTTTTTTTGCATCCATTATCCACCAAAAATGGAAGGAATACGCATCAAATATGACAGACATCCAATTTATGGGCTGGGATGTGGGATGGGTTTAGATGTGGGATGGCACAGACCCGCTTTGGCACACTCCCAACATAATTCCTACCTGCCGTTCTATTGGAGGTGCCGTTCAATCAGAAGTCGCCGTTCTAATCGCCCTGCGCACACTAGTTTTCACACGAATTTTCGAAAACTCATAAATAAACTTTGAACATAATTGAGTTTTCCACAATGAATTATTTTTAATCTCCGTCAACTGTAGTTGACGGCCACCTCATTGTAGGAAACTCAAGTGCGTTCATTTATGAGTTCTCGAAATTTCATGTGAAAACTAGTGTGCGTAGGCACATTGTTTTCGTGAGCGCAAAACGTGCCAAAAGCTGCCGTCTATTCGATGTACCCTTCAATTGTAGGTATGCCGTTCTATTAGAAAAAAATACGTACCTACAGACGCTTTCAAAAGTTAGGCTCAGAAGTCCCCAGAAATGTCCTTATAAACACCTTCCCGGACAAGTTCACCACCCATTTTTTTATTTCACTTCGAATGCAATATCTCCGTCCATGGGGGTGTTATAAAGCTGAAACTTTGTATATATAAAGTTGTAAGACCCCTCTACTCCCCAACAATGGGGGAGGTGCGGCGACTCACTACAGGGTGGGTCGCCTTATATGCAACAATTTTTTTGGCGTTTTTGGTGTCCCAAACAAGTTCACCACCCACTTGATTGGCTACACTACGAGAGCCATATCTCCAGCTGTGATGGCGGTAGAAAGCTGAAATTTGGGGGATGTCTTGCCAACAACCCCCCTCACAATACACCAGTGGGGCGGCTGCCAACGACCCACTAAAGCATGGGTCACTGCATATAAAGTTGACCATTTTTTAAAAACAGCCCAAGTGTCCCAAAACAAGTTTATCACCTAGCTGCATTGAAAAAATGTTGCAACAACATACCTAATATAAAACTGAATCGGGTTGGAACACTATTTCACCCAAAAAAAAATTTTTCAGTAGGGCACCCTCCCTGTCCCATAAACGGTAGAATGAAAATTTCACTTTAAACAATTTTTTTGTTTCACACTTACAAAGTTGGTTTACAAAGTTCACTAGAGAATGGTCTAAGGTTCAAAGTTATGTAAACAACATAACCTCTAAAATGCCTCCATAAGTAAATTTACTTGGGGTGAATTCTATGATGTCAAAATGATGTCATTTCAGGAACAAAATTTGACACAATTTTCACTTTTTCATTCACCCCAAATAAATTTCCTTATGGAAGCATTTTAGAGGTTATGTTGTTTACAAAACTTTGAACCTTAGACCCTCCCCTAGTGAACTTTGTAAACCAACATTTCTCAGTGTGATACAAAAAATTGGTTTAAAGTGAAATTTTCAGTCTGCTGTTTATGGGACAGGGTGGGTGCCCTACTGAAAAAAAATTTATGAGCAGAACTAGGGTTCAAATCTGATTCAATTTTATATCAGGTATGTTCTCTCAACATTTTTTTGTAATGCAGTTGGGTGGCGAACTTGTTTCTGACACTTGGGCTGTTCTTAAAAAAATTATCAACTTTATATGCAGTGACCCATGCTTTAGTGGGTCGTCGGCAGCCGCCCCACTGGTGTATTGTGAGGGGGGTTGTTGGCAAGACATCCCCCAAATTTCAGCTTTCTACCGCCCTTACAGCTGGAGATATAGCCTTCAAAGTGTAGCTAATCAAGTGGGTGGTGAACTTGCTTGGGACACCAAAAACGCCGCAAAAATTGTTGCATATAGGGCGACCCACCCTGTAGTGAGTCGCCGCACCTCCCCCCATTGTTGGGGAGTAAGGGGGTCTTACAACTTTATATATACAAAGTTTCAGCCTTATAACACCCCCATGGACGGAGATATTGCGTTCGAAGTGAAATAAAAAAATGGGTGGTGAACTTGTCCGGGAAGGTGTTTATTAGAACACAAAAATGGCTACTTAACATTTTGAAGCAATAAAATTTCGGATAATCATTTTGGTGTTCGATTGATGCTAAATACCGTATTACCTCGAAATACCCCAGGGGGTTTATTATTTCGCCAGTAAATTTTCAGGGGAGGGGGGGGTTAATTCGAGGGGGGCTTATCCGAGGGGGGTCTATTTTCTCGCCAGAAATTTTCTGAAATTCCACATACGCAGATGTAGTAAAATCAAACATTTAGATATACCGTATATCCTCGAATAAGTACCCCCTCTCGAATAAGTCCCCCCTCTTCTGAGTGTGAGGAAAAATAACTCCTCCCCTCGAATAACTCCCCCCACGTTGATGGGTAGAAAACATTTCACAACATATCACCTTTACAAAAAACGTTTTATGTATTAAATATGTAAATATATATATAATATTGCAGCTAGAGTTCACTGAAATAGATTTCACTGCTTGTTAACTTGATTTCACTTCACATTTTGTTAATTGTTAATTTTGTGCTCCAACAGATGATTAATGTTACCAAATTTACACCATTTGTGGGTAAATTAATCATACATTTTACTGAAAATTCTGACGAATGACGTTTGAACAAATAATACCCCCCTCAAAAACTTCTGACGAAAAACAACTCCCCGGGGGACTTATTCGAGGATACGGTATACGCATAAACCCTGACGTAACGTCACTCAGTCATTGGTTTCAAGGTGTGTTCTGCATCATACAGATCACAAACCACGGTATTTGTCATGTACATTCTCTTTACACTCAATTTTAGGGGTGTTATTATTTCCTCAGCAAAATTTTAGGGGGGGTTAATTCAAGGGGGTTTATTCAAGGTAATACGGTATGCTCGATAAAAGCGCAGCACTAGTGGGTAGCACTCTCCGTGCCATTGGCAATTGTTGCCGTCTGCTAGAAAAGCGCGGTGGTACTTTTTAAAATAGTTTTTAAAATATCTATATGTCCGGCGTCTACAGAAGTTTTTCAAACGGTTGAAAAGGGTTTACGAACTCTATCATTGACAACTTACGATATGCGATTTTTTGGGCTGCCAGAAAAGAACCATGGTTTCAGCATTATGTAAGGCACTTCGAAGAAAGATACTTCGCGCAAGAAAAGCGATTTGCAAGATAAAAGCTATCATGCTCAAAACAAAGACAGGTCGAACCTTTTTTTCAATGATGAGTTTCAGTTTTGACAGTGCAACATAAATCTCATGCAAAACGTGGTTGAGTTTCAAACAAAAACAGGTAGGAACCAGTCCACACTCCACTGGGCCAGACTAGAACTGGCTTGTCTAATTTCTAAAACCAGACAACTGGTAGGTATTTATTCTAGTATCTTTTTATTTTTAGAAAAGATCATATTGATTGCATACCATAACATCCGAGCTGCTGAAAAACAAGAAATAGTTATGTGAAATGTGCCAATATGTTCACTTTAAAACACAATGGAGCAGATTCATATCTATCTACGGTATTTACAATACATAATATTACTACCGTATTACCTCGAAATACCCCCATGGGGGCTTATTATTTCGACAGAAAAATCTGAGGGGGGTTTAATTCGAGGGGGGTTATTTGAGGGTTTTTTCAATATATATCGTCAGAAATTTTCATAAGGATCGTAGTAAATCATAGGCATTTGTGTACTCAAAACAGGTAATAAATGTGTCCAAACAGGGTATATTTGGACATAAAAACGTAGATAGCTACACAAACTAGTCTATGTTGTAGCTGCAATGCAAATTAGCAAACATGATGTACATCATTCCGGGGGGTATTTCAAGGGGGGTTATTATTTCCCCAGTATATTTTGAGGGGGGTTAATTCGAGGGGGAGGGTTAATTCAAAACGGGATAATTTCTTAGAGGGAATCGTAAACCATCATTCTAAGATATGCTCTGTGAAGATACACAATGTATTCGCCCAGCAAAGTGTGTACGTTTGTAAACTGCGGGCTGGCGTCAATTACAGCACCACAGCAAAATGGTGCGATACCAAAAACACCATGTCGATTTTTAGTTACCATTCTATTGTAGATGGAACAATGCCTGAAAAATATGGCGCTATTAAAAAAAAGCGACAATCAGCAATTGCGCCAAGGCGTGAAAAACTGTCATGAAAGTTGATAATGAATGTTCCGAGTGAAGTGAGTGATGCTCTCAATGGCGCGGCGCCATTCCATAACTAGTTATTTTTCAATGTTGCCACACACCGTCGATAGTGTCAGAGCGCCAGTTCCTTATCGTCTAAAAAATCTTAAAATTAACGAATACGAATAGATATACCTACCTAGATATTATTTATATTTATAGATATAATCGCGAAACGTGATTTTTTTTTTGCAAATTTTTTGCAACTCAGTTGGTTGGCTATTAATGATTATTTCTCATGGTTCAATCAGCAATATTGGGTAACCGGAGGCATTTGATCAAGGCATTAAAATTCACCTGTATTATTAATATTTTATCGCCGGGAACTTCGTGCCAACTGGTTGTGTAACGCAAAGATGTTTAGACTTGTTTATTGTTGACAATTCGATGATTACAACAACGTCCTTCTATCGCCGCCTACCTGTTATTTAGATAAATTAAGTGTAAAATGCTGCTAGAAAATGGGCAGCTCCTTGATCAACCCCGCCTAAAAAATCTGTCAAAATAATAAATGGAAAAATACTTCTGTAAAATATGAATGCGTTTTGTTTTTGCATTTTTGTCTTGGATAGTGAACGGGCGATATGATTGCTGTTAATATCAACGATCAATCAATTCTTAAATTATCACACTGGAAAAGATGCAGTAACCAAGGATACGTTTCCTCGACTCAACACGAGAAGTGCATGTTTACCTGTGATGCCATTTATGATGTCATCTTGCTCAATTTGCCATTTGTTTCAGTTTGCGTTCATTAAATGGAAGACCACACCCAAAAATTTTTTGCCTAATGCTGCGATTACAGCTCGGGCGTAAAATTGACCAGCGTAAAATTGATTTTTGGGCGTAAAATAAATTACAGGTGAATGGATAAAGATATGGCATTGTAATTTCAATCAAAGAAAGAGCACATGCAGATGTTGCTTATGTCCAAAGCTCATCAGTTTATTCTAATTGCACTAGAAGTTATGAATTTTGGCGCAAATTTTTTTAATGTTACACCCTAATTTTACGCCACTTACAGCGCATAATTGAACAAATTGTGCTCAAATTCATAACTCCCAGTACGATTAAAATAAACTCATGAGCTTTGGACACAAGCAACGTCTGGATCTAAGCTTTCTTTGACTGAAATAACAATGTCGCATCTTTATCCATTCATCTGTAATTAATTTTACGCCGAAAATCAATTTTACGCCCGGTCAATTTTACGCCCGAGCTGTAATCGCAGCATTACTCGCAGCATGTGGAAGGGCACAAACGCCCGAGCCTATGTACCATCCCTTCCCAATGAGCATGATAAATAAGTTTTCAGTCGTCAGGTGCCAGTTCCAGACCCTGTATCCGGTTCCCGGTTACAAAACCGGAAAAATACCCAGCAAAATGCCAAAACGTTTGCCATTTTGCAGGGCATCTTACATGGATTTTGACACTTCGCAGAACAGACATTGCCGCTGCACACACTAGTTTACTAACGGAAAACTAACAATTTGGTAAACTCATTTTTTAGTTTCCTAGCGCATCTGAGTTTACCGGAATGTGTTATTTTCAAAATCCGTCAACTGTAGTTGACGAACAGCTCATTTCGGTAAACTCAGATGCGCTCAGAAGCCGAGGAATGAGTTTAACAAATTCTTAGTTTACCGTTGGTAAACTAGCGTGTGCAGCGCCATTTGACATTTTAAAGGGCTTTTTACAGGGTCTGGGAGTGCCCCAGGTCGTGGAACATTTTTACAGCATTCACGATGAATGGCACCAAAGCGTTAGCACCATTTTTTTACGGTGCCCGCGCGGCGCACTTTTCTAACACTTTTCCATCCACCAAACTTCCGAAACAGGGTAACATGGCAAGGGTAACAGGGTAACAGGGTAACATGGTAACTACAAGTTGTCACGCCATGACAATTTATGCACCGATTTCGGCACTCGTTTCGCTAAATACCATACAAATGGTCTCGCAGGTTTAGCACCGACCTCATGCATCTACTTCAAACATACACCGACAACTAGGCTATGACGATGTGCAAAATTCTACTACCTTTAGCTGTTATTATCAGTTTAGCATTAGCTGACAGAAAGCCGCGGGAGTACGTTGTCGATCTTGACAAAGATCCCCGACAAAGATGGACGCAAGTTGTCGAGGACCATATGGATTATGTCAGTAGCATTAGAGGCGCTGCACAGTCAGTTGAAGCTATCCCTCACATTACAAATTGTCATTTACAATGCACCAAGCTACTGATTACTGTATTTCTTCTAATAGAAGAGCACCGTTCTATTTCTTTCGTCAACCATTTTACCCGCCTTTCTAATGGAGGTGTAACGAAGGCAAAAAATATTCAAAAATTCGAAAATATTTTTGAATTTTCGAATTTTTTGGACTTTCCATATTTTGAGCACACGGGAAAAAATACAGAAAAATCGATTTTTTCTAAAAGTTCGAAAAGACTTTTCAATTTTTTTTTGGGAATTCAAGGCATTTACATGTATTCTTAAGTTCAACATTCTAAATCAATTGACAATTGACTTGCGGTGTGTTTGAGCTGTAATATAAACCTAAAAACGTTGAGTAGGAGTTCTCTAGAAAAGAGGTTATGATTTGAGAGAATTGTAAAGTGTGTGCAGTATTTAACTACAGATGATTTGTTTGTATTGGCATTGATTTTAAAAATGTTTTGTTTCATTGCCTTTCCCTGTTTTTGTAACAATGAATGAATGAAAGATATAAACTGGTCCACGTAAGTGCTTTGATTGATGTAAATGTTAAACAACTGTGAAAATAAGGTTTCAAAAGTTATAAATATGAACATGATGACTACCCAAACACTGCATTTAAAGCTTTAAATACAAATTTTTCCCCAAAAACTTTGACTACTATTTAAAAAAATTCAAAAACTACCCTAAAAAATTCGAAAACTATCAAAAAAATTCGAAAACTACCATAAAAAAATGAAAATTCGAAAACTAAATTAAAATTTGAAAAGTATTTTGGGGAAAAATTCGAAAGCCATCATTATGGAGGTGCCATTCTATTGGAGGCTGAAGTTCTTAAATATTGAAAATGAAGACAAAATCGGCAATCCCTATGTGCATGTAAATAAATAGATAGGCACTTTTATTTGGATAAATTTGGAAGCATACCTTGAAAAAGCAATCTGTATTGCAGGTATTTTAGGTAAATGCAGGTTGCAGTTAGGTAAAAGCACAATTTTGTTTAAGTGCCGTCTTAAAACACAAACCTTTTGTAGATTGCTACTTTTTTAAGCACACTATACTGTTTTTGCAGATAAGTACCTATGTTAAACATATAAAAAATTATTGGGTGTTTTTGAATGTACCAATTTGCAGAAAATGCCACAATTTGTGCTTCAAATTGTACAAACTGCATTTTGTACATTTAAAAGGTACCAATATGTGATATAAATATATTTTCATTCATTAAGGTTCTATCTACGTCAAACATAAATGTTTGTGCCATTAATATTTTCTATCTACAATAGAGTCAATTAGCAATTTTTATATATCTAGATCTACATGTGTTGCCAATGAATCAGGGGTTTAGTGGGGGGTTTGGGGGGTGGGTTACGCTCCCCAAAATCCGCCAACAATTTGTATATCCTAGAGGCCACTCAGCTTTCTATCTATCCCTGAAGCAAATTTTTTGGCTACTATCCCCTGAACACCCCTCCAAATCGTCCAGCTTTCTACCTATATAGAGCAATTTTTGAGAAATTTTGCTCCAAATTTCACGCAAAATGTCTAATTTTCATACTAATTTTCACCTTTAAAATCGCTAGTTCATGTGTTTTATTGTCTATTTTCAGCTATTTTGTGTACTGTATATGTTTACATACCCATTTTTAGCTACTTTTCACCTACTTTGAGCGATTGTTTCCCTTATAATCTTTCTGTACCTTGAAAAAACCTATAAATATATTCAAACCCTGCGAACCCCCCCCCCCCAAAAAAAAAAAATAATAATAATATTTTTTCAGCTATCTATCCCTCAGAGGAGAAATTTACTATCTATGTGAACCCCTGCAGGGTCCAAATCTACAAAACCCCTGCAATGAATATACCCGAGCATGTGGATACCCAACACTATAGTTATAATCAGAATACGTATTTACCTAGATCGAAAATGCAAATACCCAACACTCATGAATGGGTTTTACCTCAAACGTTCAAAATCGATTATCTTCTAAAAATCTATTTTTTAGAAACACAACATTCTCCATATTATGATTCAATACAATGTCAGTTTATATTTGTTAACGACTATTACAGGTGGCTTATTGTGAATAACAGCGCTAAATTTGCTGCTTACAAGCATGAATTTACAAATGAAAGCAGTCACCTCTGGAACAAATTATCTGAAGAACACAAAATGGAATTAAAAGGTGGGTGAACAAGCATTTCTGCTGGGGAGTTAAAGTGTTGCAACAGTAAAATATATCGTAAAGTGTGTACATATATATATATATATATATATCTGACGATGATTTCTGGCCAATCTATTAGGGCAAGATGGACTTTCTGCTCAATTGATACACAGGACTTTCTCCCTTCTTCAATGATACTCATACTCGATCCATACAATATTTTCTCAAATTATCACAAACATTGAACAAATTCGTTATCACAGGTATCTCGGAGGCATCTGGAATTCCCATGTACGAGATGCTGCTGTTGACAACGTTCTATGATTTTACATCATATGACTGGCTTACTTTCCTTTTCCAACAGTATGTCATTTTATTGTCGCTAGGATGAGGTGAGAAGTAAAATGACTTTAAAATGAGTAATGGAATGAGAAGTGAAGTAAGTGAAATGAGAAGTGTGTTAATCAGAAGCATAAACTATCACATCACACTTATGTAAAATATCAAATGGTTTTTCACTTCTCCACTTGTGGAATTGTCCATCGGGGCCAGTTCCGCAAGTGGAGAAGTGAAAAGTAAAATGAGAAAAGCGAAGTGAAATGGCAAAAAGCGAAGTGAATTGAGAAATAGAATGACAAAAACGAAGAGAAATTACTTTTTCTTTCTAGGTATATTTTTCGTTGTACCGTATTTCCTCGAAATACCCCCCGGGGGGGTGATTGTTTCATAGTGGTACCGAGAGGGGGGGGGGTTAAACGAGGGGGGGGGGGTATTTCGAGGGGTGGGGGTTATTATTTCACAAGAAAATTTTTTCAAATCCCAGTACGAAATTGTCGTCTGAAACGTACGCAGACGTCTTAAAATACAGCAAAAACCGCCATTTATAAGGTTATATAGATTAATATTAGTATGTAGACGGTATAAACACTGTTCTAACGTGATTACGACATTGTTTTAACGTGTGTTCTGCACTACGCAGGACACAAACTGCAGTATTTGTCATGTACGTTCTCTTTACACTCAATCTGGGGGGGGGTATTTCGAGGGGGGGGGGTGATTGTTTCATAGTGGTCTCGAGAGGGGGGGGTCAAACGAGGGGGGGGGGGTATTTCGAGGGAGGGGTTTTTCGAGGAAATACGGTAGCTACTTACTCACCCTGGTAACTCCGCCTACTGCCCTATATTTTTTACTTTCTTTGGCCATTTTACTTGCCATTTCAGATCGCTTTTGCCATTTTTCTCAGCTTTTGCCATTTTTACTTCTCCACTTGCGGAACTGGCACCGTTCCGCAAGTGAAAAGAAGAGAGTAAAAATTGGAGAGTAGAGTAAAATAACAAATCACTTCTTCACTTGCGGAACTGGCCCCTGGTCTCACATTTTGTTGGAAAAATCAGAATGCAGAAAAGTAATTGCCATTCAGCACTGCTCAGAACGAGCAGCTTTCAAGCCACCGAAGTCTTCAAAACATGCACAGATATTTATCAAAAGAAGATGGCGATCTCGCTGAAGAATTCAATCGGATACACCGCGCCCCTAAAGAAACACTGGACGCGGACGAGCTGCAACGGCGGCAGCGGTCCAAATTGCGCATGGGCTGCACGGCGATTTTGGCGCGCACGGATGAAGGGAGGATTCTGCACGCCAGGAACTTTGACTATGATATACCAGGTCTTTCACTGAGAGATCTGGTCATCAGTGTCAGGTTCATCAAGAATGGAAAGGTGATAAATATTTCAGCCATTCGGTGATTGCGCTTTTGCGACTTTCAGCGCGAAAATATCAGCGTCAAGAAAAACTAGCGCTAAATGCTGCGATTACAGCTCGACGTAAAATTCGACACAGCGTAAAAAAATTTTTGGGCGTAAAATTAGTAACAGGTGAATGGATAAAGATACAACGTTGTAATTTCAGTCAAAGAAAGCGCATATGTAGATGTATCTTGTGTCGAAAGCTCATCAGTTTATTTTAATTGAACCAGAAGTTATGAATTTTGGCACAGTTTTTTTTTAATTTTACGCTGTACGCTACTTACGGTGCAAAATTATAAAAATCACAACGTCGTATTGTGAGCAAAAGTGGGTGTCCAAAAATTGTAAAATTTAAAAAATTTTAAACGTAAATGTATATGTAGTTCACCTAATGAATTTATGTAGAGGGTTGTTTACACTTCCGAGCTTACAATAATTTAAACATTTCAGTTCTACTTCGACGTTGGTTTTGGGCGATTCGGTGGGCGAACGTGGCGTTGACGTTTTCGACTACGTCGCTGCGCTACGTTGGCAACGTGGCAATGTGCATTTCCGTTTTTCCGGTGCCCCATTGTGTTACGTATGTCCTTTTGGCCAAGGGAAGGATTGGAGGTATTGAGGATCTGACACAAAGTTGACGCTGTGATGTAAATAGTTGTTTTTCTTTTATTTTGAATTTCTTTTTATTCAATTAGGTAGTTTTTTTTAAAAAGAGAGTGAGACAAGTGAGGTGGCAACAATGTTTTTGTGACAGGCTGATTAAAAAGTATTTTTTCTAATTTTTATTAGCAGTTTAGATTGCATAACAAAATTTCACTTATTTTCTTTAAGTAAAAGAGTGACGCTGCAGTTACGTGACGTAGTGCGTGAATGGTCAGTGATGGCTGAGGACACATAGGTTGAATTTTGACTAACTTTCGCTGCATTTTTTAAGTGAGGGCCGTGGCTATTGATCTAGTATGTACTGTGCAATTCTGCATTTCCGAATTGAGAAGCAAAAGTTAATTTACAAGCGATTTTACAAAAGTACACTGATTATAGAGGTGCGGTGATGATTGGTGTTGAAAATGAGAGGTAATTAAAAGAATCGAGTCTAACTCGACAGGCATGATCTCATGTCTAAATGCCTACTCCCTTGGCTTGTTGTGAGAACAGCCCAGTCCGCCGATCTCATCGAAACAAGCACCCGTACAGTGACAAGTGTACTTATTTTTGAGTGAATTGAGCAGTTCGGTATTTTCGGGGTGTGGTTTTTGCACAGTGCGTATGGGATCAAAAAGCCGTGGCTAACTAATTAATATTCTGGTAGCAGAATGAGTGGTGTAGCAGCGAGAGTGGTCATTTTCGTGATAAGTGTCTTCGGTAGTTAATGGCTGTTGCGTTTCGGCATGTGGCAGTGGATTCACTTAGAGGTTGTTCAGTTTCGAACTTCTAAAAAAGTCATGCAATCTAAACATGCATTTGAGCTAAAAAGATTAAAAGTTATCAATTTTCCAGTTGCCAATCATTTGCGTGCGTATTTTTATTAAGTGTTATACCGATTTCACATTCATTTTAACTTTAGGTTTGGTAGGGAATAGGTAAAACTCGAGTATGTTAATTTTTATTTGATTTTTACGTTTGCAACTTCGCTATTTTTTTATCTACCTAATCCTAGATTGATTGTTTTTTTTGAGTATTTCCTTTTCCCCTAGCAAACTGATAATCTGACATTTGGATATTTAGGAATTTATGCAAATTTCGTGGTTGATCTTTATTATACAAAGAGATGAAATAATAAGCCGCTTGTTTTTCCTGTTTTTCCCCCGAATATTTTGATAAGTGTAAAGGTGATCTGATTTGAGTGCGTATTTTATCACTCTGGTGGAATTTCCGCTAAGCGTCTTTAAAACGGTACCGTAATTCAATTTTTCCTTGACAGTCAGTGTGAAAGTTAATTCCATTCGCCTTACCGGTATCCTAATCTAATCTCATCATGGATTATCCCACTTACGACATTTTTTCGTTGTGCATTAATAATACGTGTGCGTCTTATGCTTTGGATATCAACGTTATTTTCGTTTACTATACGCTCTTTTTGCTGATGGGATTATTGTTCGCGTGTTTATTTGTCTCGCTTATCGCTGTGTGTTTCCCCGTTCGTGGAGGTGGTTTTGGATTTTCGGTAGAGTTCGCTGAGTAATTTTTGAATCGCCCGCCATTTTTTCGCGCTAAAACAAGTTTTTACAGTATCTCTTGTGTTTTTCCTGTTCTTTTTATTCCTCTCGCATTTGTTCATTTTCTATTTTCGTACTTTCGTTCCCGTTCCCATCCGTTTTTGCACGTGAATTCTTTGTGTTTTTGTGTACTTTGATCGACGTATCCTGTAAACTGACGCCGTGAATAATTTTAGGTATGCCCATTTTAAAATTCCGTGTGTCCGTCAAATCGTTTGTAAGCATGCTTCTCGTTGTATGTGGAAGTGTTGTCTGGACTTGGCTTATGTTGTTGCGTATAAAAGCGTACCGTAATTTAGAGTAGGGGTCGATTCAGTCGAAATTGCTTCGGTTTTATTTCTTGGAGTTTTTTCGAAGGTTTTGTGCCGCTGGTTAGAAACTCGCTCTCAATGTGTTCCCTGTGTTCTATCTGAATGTGTGAATTCTGAGTCTAAAAATCGCCTAAAATAAAATCTCTTCTAAAAACTTCGGACCCCTTGGTGTAAATTAGGCATTCAACTAATTGCTAGCGCGTTGATAAAAACGCCATTTGCTAAAAAGCTAACTTAATTGACGTAGCGTACACCTGTGATATTCACTTCGGTGAATTCACCATTGTGCGTTGCGAATTCAATCGGTAGTCGCTTTTCCTTTGCCTTACTTTGTCGCTCATCCAACGAGTAGGTGTGAGATCGGTAAAACTTGGCAGTTTGCCATAGTGGAATTTGGTTGAGTAAAAAGCAGCCGGTGAAAATTCATGACAGTATCTTTATCCATTCACCTGTAATTTATTTTACGCCCTAAAATGAATTTTACGCTGGGTCGAATTTTACGTCGAGCTGTAATCGCAGCATAAGGTAGCGCAAAGGGCATGGGTGAATTCAACAGCAGGGTTCCGCCTGCTATGTTCACAACCATGGTTGGTTTTAGTAAAATTCTTTTTACTAAAATTGTATTTTATTTTTATCAAAATTGTATTTTATTTTAATTTTATTCATGTTTCATTTTATTTTATTCTGAAATGTCATTAATAAAATCAAATGAAACCATTGTACAAAAATTTTACCAAAAATCGGAACTTTGGATGCAAGGCCATAAAACGATGTCCAGACTAGAAGCATGCAGAGGGATACAAAAAAATTTAATGTAGACTTGTGACATGGGTTGCGACAAAGGTATAATATCTTGAATTTTGACCCTCACAGGGGCCGGATAAATATGTAGCTAATTGCTCCTCCCAAGGGAACGATTGCTAAAAATTTGTTTGCTGGTTTTTTGGGGGGTGGGGGCTTGCGGGGTTCAATACATAGGCTTTTAAAGGTATGGAACGAAGAAAATGGGAAGAAAATCACATAAATTAGTGATTTTTAAGGTGAAAATATATCAAAAGATGTGAAAATTTGCAATTTTGAGCAAAAATCTTTTTCAATTACAACAATGAAAGCCACAACAAGGCACCAGTTCTGCAAATTGGCAGCTAGAATCTTAAGCCAGAGGATAGAAAACTTTTATAGAATGAGTTTTTGTAAAATTTTACTCAAATTGTACAAAAATTCCAATTTTTGTACAATTTTACTAAAATTTTAATAAAATTCGAATTTTAGTAAAATTGTATTTTTATTTTATTTATTTTCCATTTTATTTTATTCTTCAATTTTCCGTTTTATTTTTATTTTATTTTTTTCTGGGATTTTGCCAACCCTGTTCACAACAACAAGAGATTCTTGGAAACGATCGCGCTTCGCGCTGTTCTGATCAACACGCCGCACACTCGTCCCACTTATCAATTACAGCCGCTGTACGACGCGGTGATGCTAGCGATGTCAACGTTCGTGGTGACGGGACAGAGACCCGGCGTCTACACTCTCAGCCTCAATCAAAGAGGTAAATTCATGCAATTAAATCGGCACATTAGACACAAAAATACTCGGTACCGTATTTCCTCGAAATACCCCCCTTGAAATACTCCCAAGTCGTTTCAAGCTGAGGAAAAAATCACAGTTGTTAAAACGTATTTACGTTTACTCGATAAATACGGATGCTCCAGCACTGCTTAAATGCGTTTACGTTTCCTCTCGAAAAAGATACCGGTACTCATTTACTCGCGTACTTTTTGAAAGTACGCGAGTACAGAAAACGTATTTCAAACAGGCTTTTGGGGACAAAAGGGGTGGGTGAGGCGTGTGCATCGCTCTTAGTTACGTTTTTACAAACGTATTGCATATTTTGTTCCATCTGATTTGGCACTTTATTTATCAAATTTAATTGCATATGCATGTACACGGACATCATGGTTTCAAGCGACTACCCCGGCATCATGCAAGTGTAAAATGGTATTGTGAATTATTGGATCTGCGTGATGTCTTTCTATTTATAGGCTTTTTCCATGCATAAAGGAAACAAAAGGAGCCAAAGGTTTTAACAAACAAAAGTTAACAATAGGACCAAAATACCCAAAATAGCAAATAAGCAAAAACACATTAACTACTGAATTTGATGGTGAAGCGAAAACTGCGGCAAAATTTCTCAAAAATACCTACTTTTACGTTTTCCGGTGACAAAAGTAATTTACTCACTTAGTTTACTCATGAGTAAAAGTGTCTAAAAAAATACTTTGTTTTCTTTACTCTCCTGTGAGTAAACTCTAAATACTTAACGTTTACGTTTACTTTTGCAATACTTCAGTACTTTTAACCACTCTGGAAAAACACCCCCCCCCCCCCCTCGAAATAGACGGTTCATCGTGTATGCAATGCAGAGTTGTTAAAAGTACCGAACTTTTTTCAAAGTATACGTAAACATAAAGTATTTATTTTTACTCACAACTTGAGTACAGAAAACGTAAAGTAAATTTTTTTACTTTTACTCATGAGTAAACGTGAGTAAACGTACTTTTCCCGCAAAAAAACGTAAACGTGAGTACTTTTGAGAAATAAAACCAAAATTTTCGAGAAATGTCGCTCAAAATCAGTCATTTTCATAACGTTTTGCTTATTTTATGCAATTTTTGACTATATTTTTGTTTCTATACCCATTTTCGACTAGTTTCCTGTATTTTTAGCTCTTTTTGTCCCTTTTTCCCTTCTATGCCTTTAAAACCCTATATAAAAGACGATCTAAAATACGTTTTCTGTAGCCGAGTACTTTCAAAAAGCATACGTAAAAGCGAGTACCAGAACTTTTTCCGGAGGAAACGTAAACGTATTTACTCTGTACTCGAGTATACGTATTTATCGAGTAAAAGTAAATACGTTTTAACAACTATGATGCAATGTATACCGTATTTCCTCGAAATACCCCCCTCAAAATGGACACTATGAACTTATAAACCCCCCCTCTAAATACCCCCCCAAATTTAGTGTATAGAGAACGTAAATGACAAAGGCTGCGGTTTGTCATCTGGGTAATGCAAAACACACGTTAAAAACGATGACTCTGTTATGTGAGAACAGTGATTATACGTCTACACACTTATACAAGTCTTTAGAGTCTTATAAATGGCGATTTTTGTTGATTTTCGACGTCTGCGTATGTTTCAGATGACAATTTAGTACTTGGTTTTCAAAAAAATTCTGGCGAAATAATAAACCCCCCCCTCGAAATACCCCCCCCCCCTCGTTTAACCCCCCTCAAAATTCTCACGCTGAAAAAATAAACCCCCCCCCCCCGGGGGTATTTCGAGGAAATACGGTACATGATGTTGATGTATTACCGCGAATCCTTGAATAAGACCCCCCTCGAATAACTCCCACCTATTGGCGAGGCGAGGAAAAAAATAACTCCCCCTCTTGAATAACTCTCCCCTCTCGATGAAAAGGATACAAAAGAATACTAGCCTACAGCAGCGGCAGCAGATACATGATGTGTAGGTATGCAATGTAAATATACACATGTTTTTGTTGTCGTTGTACAGTTAATACCTGAATTACATGAGTTCTGACGAAAAAATAACTACCCTGGGGTTTTATTCGTGGATTTAGGGTATTTGAGGAGTTTGCTTACGAAACTCGATAACTCCATGTTTTTCAGTTTTGTGAAAATTGCATTTGAAACTTTGAGAGTGGCCTGAGCGGGTACGCTTTGAGTGACAACCCTTGCCCAATATTTACTTTTTGAAAAGCCAACAAATTTCTCTACGTTTTCCATATTTACAATGCTATGGCCGGCAAATATGGCTAGAGTTAGGTCCATTTTACTGTCATTACGGCAACAAATTGAACTAACAAAAATTTATAACGAGTTTCGGATGCAAACTTCATTTTGTATGCGGATTTAGCCATTTACCTATAAATCTATAATGAGTTTCGGATGGTTAGTTTTTTCCGTGGAGATATCGAGTTTCGAGTGAAAGATATGATAGATATTTATCGAGTTTCGAGTGAAAATTCACCATTTTGATGGTGGAGATATCGAGTTTCGGATGAAAATTTACATTTTTTCAAAAATCGGTGTCTCTGTATCTCGGGATCGGTATGAGATATTTACGTAATACGTTCGAGGAAATACTGTATTTCAAAGTCGTGTTTGTAGAACGCGGACATCTGGAAGAGAACATGTATATGGCGTTCCACGTTGAAGCATCAAATATCGTTGGCATGTTTCTACGCGATGTGAGTTCCTATCATTTTTACCGTGATTTTATTCTGCCACTTTACCATCACCACAGCTGTTTATGACGTTACATGACAGATTCTGGAGACAGAGGACACATACGAGGGTGCATTTTCGCGCATCCGTAAGGAACCACTAATTGCGCCGTGCTACGTGGCTATAGCTGGTAGAAATACTGGTGCCATCATTACGAGGGCACGCAGAAAAACTATTGATATATCGAGGATTTCGAGCGGTCAGTATAATATATATATATATATATATATAATATAGTGAATTTATTTTGAAGAATCTTTTCAAAGTTTAGAAACATTTGCAAGTGTCAAAAAGATTTTTGAAAGGCAGTCAAAAAGTTTCTACTTATTCGTGGGAAAGTTTGAGAAGGTGCTCTGTTAAATAATACCATCACTTTCAATGCAATCCCTATGCCATGCTCACTTATCTGTCTGTAAAATACGATTTTGAAAAACGGCGCTTTACTTTTCACACTGTTTGAAAAAAGGTGTTGTATGCATGGCGCATACAAAATAGAGTTTTCCGAGTTTCCAAACGAGAGGACCAGCCAAGGGAACTCTGAGCGAGCAAGTGCTAGATTCCCAGGGGGGGCTGGCGACCGAGGAGGAGGAACGTTTGTAGGGTTTTGAGTTGACGGTTACTTCCGGGGAACTGTCGCCGCGCGACAAGGGTCAACTAGTTTTAACACTCCATTTCATTTGCGCTCGAAAATGGGCAGGGAAATGGGCATGAAAAGGAAAAAGGGAAAACGATCAACTGGGGCCTAACGGTTCGCTCGCGTGGCCTTTTATACGGCGGCGCATGCGGCGCCCAACTTCTAATCCATGTGCCGCCGTGACAGCGCAACGAACAGCCGCCTTAACTCGGCTGCGCGCTGCGCTGCCGCGGCGGCGCACACGCAACATTCGGACGCCTTGCCGAGCGGCAACACCCCCCCCATGCTCGGGGCAGGGGTGCTAACAGAGCCAAATCAAAAAAGTGAAAACAAAAAAAAGAAACCCGTAAAAACACGTCTCTAACCCGTAATGCAATCCATCACTTCCTGAGAAAACACAAAAAATGTTGACCCGTATCAGTAATACTTGTTAAAAACTCCTACTAATCGCGAATTGTGAAAGAAATGGTACTTAGTGTATGAACAAATGCTTTTTTTACAAATTAAAAACTCTCACTGCAACCAAAAAATTCCGCTTTTTACAAAAAAACCCGCGTTTTTCAAAAAAAACTTTAAATACCGACGCCCCTAAAAAATAAATGAATCACTGCCGCCCGTCCAAACATAAACTGGCCTGTCGCCCTAGCGCGCCTTCTTTCTGCTCTGCAGCCATGACCGCAAATCGGTGGTTACGATGCGGCGGCGCGGCGGGACTTCGCCGGGGCTGGCTCCGAGCGGGGTGGGGGGGCGTGGGGGCTGTTGACTGGTGCTTGGCTGCGGTTTCAGGGGAGGAAGTTGGGGGGGAAGGCGCATGAATAGGAAATATGGCGTCAACCCGGTGCGTCTCACCTTGGGGGGGGTCTGCGGCAACAAATCGTCGTCGCAATCGCTCAGGATGGGGCTGTTTTCGTGGGCCGGCGGTGGGAACGTCGGCGCCGTCTGCGCCGCGCGGTTGGTGGTTGGGCGGGGCGGCGCTGTTTGTACTGCGCGGGTGGCGAGTTTGCGCGCCGGCGGCACGCGCACCTTCTTGAGCTGCTCGGTCAGCTTCGCGCTGCGCTGGCGACCGGCCGCCGCGTCCTTCTGCGCTGCCTCTAGTTGCGCCACCGCCGCTCGCAGATCTTCTTCGTTCTTGGCCAGTTCTTGCCGCGCCGCGTCGCGCTCGCCCCGGACGCGACCTTCGGCGTCGAGGCTCCAGCGCAGCATGTCGGAAGCCTCGTGGGGGTAGACGGTGAGACGCTCGATGGCCGATTTCAGCAGCTGGTTGGCGCTGCGCAGTTTGGCCAGCTCGAAACGCCCATCGCTGGTTGCCGGTGCCGAAGTCGGGGCCGGGCGGGACTTGCGCGTCGCCGCTGCGCGCGGCGTCGTGTGTGTGTCAGAGCCAGTTTTCGCGGCCGCTGCCATGCGGTCGGCCTTCGTGTCTGTGACCGCCGCCGTCCTGCCGCCGCTTGCGCAAGAGTCTTCCGTTTGCGTGGCTGGCTGCACCCTGATTGTGTTCAGCGGGACCGGTGCATGGCCACCAGCGGGATGGGTGGCCCCATTCGCCCTTGCCACCGTGTGCACAAGCGCCGCCTGCTGCGTGACCTGCGGCTCAACCGGTGGTGCCTGTGTCGACGGGTGTGGGGTTAAGGTTGGGGTTGGGGTTGCAATCGTGGCACACGCGGTTCCGCTCGCGTGCCTCACCGAACTAACCCAATCTATGTGCAGGCGTTTTGGGCTCGGTGCCAGCGCCGTCGGGGTCGCTGCCCGCGGTCGTACTCGGCCATGGTTCTGGGTTCCGGCAGATTGTCGGCCGCGGCCGCGGCGGCGGTTGTCGCCGTACTGCTCCACGCTGCCGTGTTTGGATGCCATGCTGCTGCGGTGGGTGGGTTGGGTGTGGGGGGTGGGACTTTGTGTTCTTTCGCGATTTTTCTTTTTTATTTCGATTTCATTTGCAAGTGTGAGTGTATTCACAGGGGCTCTTTGGATATACTCCCCTGTATCCACAAGGGCAATTGACTTATCCATCCCCACAACTTCATACGGGCCAGTGCGAAGGGGGCGTATTTTCTGCTCGACAGCCATGCCCCATCGCGTTTCCATGTACACAGTGTCTCCTACTCGTATTTCATTCCCCGCTTTTTTGCCGTGCACTCGTTTATATCGTTCTTGCGCACTTTTTAATTGCATTTTCGCTTGTTGCCATAATGTTTGTAGGTGCCCTGGCTGCTCTGCCCCCTTGGGTACTTTTGTTGCCAGGGATCTTAACGTCTTTTGTAGTCTAGTATTGGCGCTGGGGGGGGGGGGGGGGTTTCGTCTCCGCTGTCGGTTGTTACGTGCTGGTCGCCGCTTGTTCCTGCTAGCAAAGGTGGCATGTACCCGAATAACAACTCGAATGGGGCGTGGGCAACGTCGCGATTGTACGCTACGTTCATGCGCAATGCGATTTCTGGCAGCGCCTCTGGCCAATTGCGTGAATTTGCGTTATTCTGCGCCCATTGATGAGTCAATTGTTCTACGCTGCGGATAGCTCGCTCTGCTAATCCGTTGGATTGGGAATGATATGGGGTCGTTGTCCGCAACTTTATTCCCCATTTGTGTGCTAATTGTGCCACGTCTTTGTTGACGAATTCTGTGCCATTGTCGGTGATCAATTCTGTCGGTGGACCAAATCGGTGGATGACGTAATTCTCCAGCGCCGCTGTCACTGCGGTTCCAGTCAATTGTCGTAGTGGTGCTAGGGCTACTGCTCGTGTCAGATAGTCCACTGCGACTAGCAAGTACTTATGGCCCTTGAATTCTGGCATGGGGGTCGTGTCTGCGGCAATTTTTTGCCATGGTCGGGTGCCTGGGTCGACGGGGAATAATGGGCTGAAACCTTTCCGCTGGCCGTCTTTGGACACTTTGCAAATATGGCACTTTTTGACAAATTCTGCTGCGTCTTGCCGCATTCGTGGCCATGCCGCTACCCTGCCTATTTGTTGTGTGGTTCGTTCCGCACCTCCGTGGGCGCCCAAATTTCCCGCATGAGCTCTTTGTAATAGCCCTTCTCGCATGTGCGTGGGTGCCCATGGTTGGAAACCTTGCGGTCCTCTGTACTGGATCACATTGTCTATCACTCTGTATTGGGCTTGTCCCATCGTGCCTTCAGAGAGCTTCTGTTTGATTTTGCTGCCCTCTGGGTCTTTGATTTGTTCCTGTTGCCAGCTGATTTGGGCCTGTGTGCAACGAGCCATGTGGGGGCATAATTTGTCTAACGGGAGTCTGATGATTTCGCTGGCTCGTTGGAATGCCATTGTATCTGGGTCCTCGATGGGATTTCGGCTCAGTGCGTCTGCGATGACATTTTGTTTGCCAGGGCAGTATTCGATTGTCAGGTCTTTCAATGATAATCGCATTGCCCATCGGTGTGTCCACCGCTCGATTTTTCCATGCGCTGGTTTGATGAGTGCATTCACTAGCGCTTTATGATCGGTTCGCAGGATGACTTTTTGTCCATCGATGTAGTCGCCCAGTCAGTCCAGTGCCCATGTGCAGGCTAGAGCCTCTTTCTCAATGGTGGACCAGTTTTTGTGGGATGTGGGGAGTTTTTTGGACATGAACGAAACGGGTCGTAAGCGATTTGGGTCGGTTGCGCTTTTCTGCATCAACACTGCGCCCAATCCCAGGTCGCATGCATCTGTGTACAAGTAATATTCTTTTGTGCGGTCTGGGTGCGCCAGAACTGGCGCCGAGCTCAGCTTCAGTTTGAGCACTTCATACGCGTTTCTCGCGTCTGCCGTCCATTCCGCATGTGGGGGGATTGGGTCGTTGCCATTCACCCTGTACTTTCCTTTGGCCATTTCGTTTAGCGGTGCCGCTAATCGGTGGAAACCGGGGATGTGCTGGCTGAAATAACCTGCTTTTCCCAGGAAAGTTTTTATGTCCTGTTTTGTGGTGGGGGTGGGCATTTCGAGGATTGCCGCGATGTTGCTCCTTTTTGGGGCGATGCCATTCTTGCTCAGCTCGAATCCGAGGAACTTGACTTGTGCACAAAAGAAATGGCATTTTTCTGGTTTCAGTCGTATTCCCGCCCACTTGAGCCCGTTGAAAAGTTGCACCAAGTGCTGCAAATGCTCTTCTGGGCTATTGCTAGCCACCAGGCAATCATCGATGTAGGCGAAAAATGCTGGGCGTTCGGGCTCCTGGTTCAGTCCTGTCAGCACGCAGTCCATGAGCCTCTGGAAACTCGCCCCGGCGTTTTTTAATCCCAGGGGCATTTGCGTATAGCTGTATTGGCCCCTGCTGCACATGAATGACACCATGTCTCGTGTGGCTGGGTCTGAGATGGTGACATTGTAGTAGCGAAAACTGGCATCCATTGTTGAAAACACCGATCGTCCGCTCATCTGCTGGAACATGTCAGTGATTCTGGGGAGTGGATACGCATCCCAAACTGTGACGTCATTCAATTTGCGAAAGTCTAAGCATAAGCAGTAGTCCGTTTTGCCTTTCGGGACTATGACTAGCGGAAATGCCCATGGCGATGATGACGGGATTATTAGCTTCTTTTTGAGCATTTCTTCCACGGTCCGCCACACAAATGCTCTTTTTGGAGGGGTTTCAAATCTGGCTGCGCATTTTATTGGTTCTGCGCCCGGCACTAACTCGATTTTGTGCTCTGTGACGTGTGTTTCGCCAATGTCATACTCGTTCATACTGAATAGCCCTTCTTGCTGTGCCAAGAGGTTCTTGAAACGTTCTTTTAATTCCTGGGGAAGTGCGTCGTGGCTCTCTTTGGGTAGGCGGGGCCAAATTTCTGCAATGCAGTCTTGCTCTTCTTGTGTGAGCGGCTGCCACTCGGGGATGTTGTCAGATGGGGGCGGTGGCTGTGGCAATTCCTTCAATCCCTGCGCTGCAGCCTCTTCTGGCTCTTCCAATGTGAGCGCGTGGGTTGTTGAGAATATTTCTGCGACTTTTGTGCGTGCTGGGATGTGGCACTCCGCATTTGTTGTGTTTGTGACCCATAGTGGGAATTCTGCTGTTTCCAACCATTCTCGGGTGGCCTGGAATGCTGCATCACACACAATGCCTGGCACTAAATTTTTCAGCCCGCCCTTTGTGTCACGCTCGTATGGGTCCAGTGCATATGCGACTGTCTCCCCGGACCGTGTGTGTGGTGGTATATAGCTGCTCTTGTCAACTGCGACTTTGACAACGTGCTGTTGACCTGCAAAAATGGTTGTGTCATGCAACGTGCACACGTCCGCTGTGCGGTGGGTGCTTTCCTCCATATCATTGCTTGTGCGGAGGATTCCTGTGTCTTGGTCGTATTCCATGGATAGTCTTTCTAATTCTTGGTGAGCTGTTTGGACGATTTGCAGCGGGCCTAAAATCGCTGCTCGACCAATTAGCAAGGGATCGGCCGGGGGCAAAAATTCCATCAGTTTGACTACCGCTGGTAGGGTGTCCTCGCGGTGTACTCCGTCGGGGGTCTGGTGCGTTACAGTCATGTAGTAGATCCGAAGCCATTCACCTTTGATGACTTTTCCAGATGTGCGAATGTGGCTGCCTGTATATGGCCGGAATTTCGCCCGTTCGTTTTGGGGGTCTAATTGCGCTTTGGCCCAAATTCGCTCCAGGGTGGTGTCTTCAATGAATAGTCCAATATTGCACCCCGTGTCGATATGGCCCGTGATGGGAATTTTATGGAACACAATTGTTGCCATGGGATCTGGTGGGCCTGCAGTTGTGCTGCTTGAGTGTTCCTTTGTGCTCGCGACCGTGGGGAACCAGCCATCGGATTCGTTGCCGTCCTCGGGTTCTGGGTCGACAAAATTTTCCCAGGATTCTTCCTCTTGTTCTTCCTGCGTGCATCGGACATTGGGTGTTTCTTGGAATGTGACTTCCATTTCTCTGCATTTCCGCTGCATGTTTTCTCTGGCTTCCTCTTCTGTTTTCCCCCGTTTGATCAGGGATTGCAAAATACTATCCGCTTTGCCCGTTTGGCATGCTGGGGAGGCGGGGTTAATGTAGCAGTTGTCGGGGTCGTGGGGCATGGGTTTTAGGTGTAGGTGGAATGTGCACCAGGGGCCCTTGTGCGCTTTTGGGTCGAACATGGCTTGTACCCTGGCGGTCTCGCCGCTGCGCCCTTTCTGCTCGTTCTGCCAGCCGGTGTTGTATCGCGGCCTGTACCTTTGAGTTTTTTGTTCATCTCTGCGTTTTGCCCGGGCTTGTTCTGCCTCTTCTCGGGCTGCGTCGATCATTGTTATCGCTCGGTTCAATGTGCAAGCCCCATCTTGCCATCGCGTACGCCACATGTACCAGCAGCTGACTGGGGCTAGGCTGGGGGCCTCTGTGAAAAATTTATCTCCAATCATGTGCTGTCGGTCGTGATCCGACATTGTTCCGCTCACATGGTGGAAATTTGCGCACAGGCGGGTGTGGAATGATGATGCGGACTCTCTGGTTTTGGTTTTGGTTTTAGGTTGTACCAATTCGCTACCGAGTGTACTGAGTGGTCGGCTTGGTACGCCTCGACTAGGGTGTCCAGCACAGAGGATGTCGTGGCGTTTATTTACTCTCACCGCCTGGTATTTGTTCTGCGCGTCATCGGTGAGGCATTGCATGAACACACTGTTCCAGAAGAATTGCTGTTGGCATTCGGGTATTCCCAGCGCTTGCTGCACAATCATGTGGAGCCAAAATCGGAATGGTCCTGTTCGGCTGTTTTTGCTCCCATCAAATTTAATTTGCTTGGTTGCCGTGGATGCCACGTGGCCGACGCCGATTTTGTCTTTTGGCTGGCGGATTGTGCTCAGCGGCTGCAGGCCGTCTTCTGGGGCTATCACAAATCGCTCCATATATTCAATTATTTGCTGGAGCAGGGGGCCTTGACTCAAGGTTGCTAGCCGGTCTTCCGTCGACCAACGCCATGGGTCGCTGCTGGCTTGTCTCGTGGCTTGGGACGAACTGCTGAGGGTGCTATTCGCCACTAGTCGCTTGAGTTGCTCGATTTGCTTATTTTGCTGGTCGAATTGCTGCTGGAACATCGCTGCCATTGCGGCCAGATCGGACGTTTGCACTTTTGCTTCTGCAAACGGCATGGGGGATGGGTCGTTTCTTTGGAATTTTGGCTGGAGCACCGGGGCTCTGGTTGCAGTTTCGTCGCCGCTGGCGCTCTCATCGCTGCTGTTGTCGCTGTCATATTCCGGGTCAGCAATCGTTATTGTGGACAGCTGCGCTGACTCAAAATATTTGTCGGCCAAACGGATGAGCCGGCGACTCAGCGTTGAATTGCTGTCTTTGCTCGCCACTGTGCTCTTTGGCCATCCTGGTTTCCGCTGTTTGTGCAACGCTTCTATCGCGTTCACCAGCGCTTTCCGCCTTCGGAAGTCGGTCCATTCGGCGATTTTTTGGCTGAATTCGTGCTCCGCATACGTTATCTGCGGTCGCCCCGTGGGGTTCCCTCGCGGGGGTTGGCTAACCATCGGTGGGTTAGCGGTTTCGTGATCAGACATTTTTTTCTGTCTCTACATGCGCGCTTTGTGGCGCCCCACTTGTCGCTCACGCTGGGGATGTGGGAAAAAGGATCGCGGGGCCGCTGTGCGAACGGCGCTACCGCACGTGGAAATTTCACTGGGGTTTAGAGCCGTACGATCACCATGTTGTATGCACGGCGCATACAAAATAGAGTTTTCCGAGTTTCCAAACGAGAAGACCAGCCAAGGGAACTCTGAGCGAGCAAGTGCTAGATTCCCAGGGGGCTGGCGACCGAGGAGGAGGAACGTTTGTAGGGTTTTGAGTTGACGGTTACTTCCGGGGAACTGTCGCCGCGCGACAAGGGTCAACTAGTTTTAACACTCCATTTCATTTGCGCTCGAAAATGGGCAGGGAAATGGGCATGAAAAGGAAAAAGGGAAAACGATCAACTGGGGCCTAACGGTTCGCTCGCGTGGCGTTTTATACGGCGGCGCACGCGGCGCCCAACTTCTAATCCATGCGCCGCCGTGACAGCGCAACGAACAGCCGCCTTAACTCGGCTGCGCGCTGCGCTGCCGCGGCGGCGCACACGCAACATTCGGACGCCTTGCCGAGCGGCAACAAAGGTAATTGAATAAAAAATTTTTAATCAACACTAATACAGATGCATTTGAACACACGACATGACTAGTGATGTGAACAGTGCCAGAACTTTGGCGTCAAGCGCCAAACGCGCTATGGCGCTTTTCCGACCCCTAGCGCCAAGCGCCAAGCGCCAACGGCGCCAGAGTGAAATGGCGCCAAGCGCCATGGCGCTTTTGGCGTTGGCGCTAGCGCCAAGCGTCAGCGCCAGGCGGTCAAAGATTGCGCTAAGCGGCAAAAGCGCCACAGCAAAATAGCGCCAAGCGCCATGGCGCTTTTTGCTGTGGCGCTTTTACATCACTACACTGACAGAATCGTTCTATGCAGCATCAAAGTGGGGATGGTATGTGGTGGCGACAAATTATGATAGATGGAAGCCAGTGCCCAGCAGAGATCGGAGGCGCCACAAAGCAAAAAGCTTGCTGAGCGAAGTGGGGCAACGCGCAGCTGACGAAGAGCGACTGTACAGACTTATAAACACAGAAGGAGTGCGGGTTAAGTGAGTGTAAATCAATAATTTGTTCTTAATTCCTGTTAGGTGAAGATACTGATATTTTGAGCGATTTTGAATTGATTTTCATTAAAAAGTATTTGTCTACATTTTTAGCTTTTTCCACCGTGAAAATTGCTAATTTTTGTTCAAATGAAACATCATGCGGTGTGGAAAGGAAATCATGAGATCTCAATAAAAAGGCCAAATGGAACAAATACCCCAACAACCACTGACAGCAAGAAAAAAATGTATTCTAGATGATTATTTAATGTATGAAATATGATGTTTGTCCTAAGCAGTGAGGCTGATCAGATCATGATTGATCAAAGCAACAAAAAAATGTTGCGTATTCATCCCAAAGATGGTTGAACAATTGAAATTATTGTGGACAACAAAAACTGTGGGAGGTATTTCAAGAATCAGTGGTTTTGTTCGGGGGTTGAGGGGTGGGGTTACACCCTCCCAATTTAGCCAGTTATCTAGCTATCTGGAATGATTTTCTTACACATTTTGACCCAAAATTTCAAAAAATCACTGATTTTCAAACCTTTCATAGTAAGTCGACATAAAACAGATATTTTTGTCAGAAGACCCCACTTATAATGCTATCCCAGGGTCAGGGGTCCACAGCCATATTCCAGCCCTAATCTCACCATGCATTATTTTTGATATAGCAGTATAATGAAGACATAGCGTACTGCCTGACAAACCTGTCAAGCCAAATGAATTTAGCCTTAGGACATGTGATTTATGCAGGTATACTCAGCGGACCGCAAAGTATGCGCCCAAAATTATTTATGTCTTAGTCAATAACGCGCGAGTACGATACTCACCTATGTATGCCATTTCACAAAAAAGAAAAATATTTCAAAAAGAAAAAGGCAGAGTCGCGTACCAGCGACGAATGTTTTTCCTGAAATGGTTTTTCTTTTTTTGCTGGAACAGTTTTTATTTTATTAACGATGACGTCATGATGGAGTGTTTCCTTATTCAGAAAAATGCATAGAGTGCGGTCCGCCGAGTATACCTGAAAACCTACTGTAAATTAATATTGATGAACTATTCCAGGATAACAATATACAGTACCGTTATGGCCCCAGATGACCCATCCCTCATGAACAAATTTTTGTGGATCAAGTCCGATCCTGATACTTCTCATGACAAGAGTGTAGCCAATGAAAATGATGACAATGACAGTGGGAGTGATGATGATGGTAGCGCTGACAATGGACATCTTGACAATAGCAACAGTGGAATTGATGAATAACGACAATGGTGAGGTTGAATAGAGGAGTTGAATTCATCATCTGCCAGTGATCTATGGTGCATTTCAAATTTAAGCAGTATCTCACATATAATTTTTGAAATAGTTGTATGTGTTTTAAATTCATGTGCTATCACGATTTTAAAAATGTAACTCCGAGAAAAAGAATCCATCTGGAAATTATCTGTTAGCAAAAAAATGTACATCTGCGCTTCTGCAGTTAAACCTTCCTATCGTATTACCTCTAATATCTTCCCAGGATATCATTTTTTACCGTTCTTTGACAATAAAGTTATTCAAGTGTCAGTGTCATAGTGTCAAAAAATAATCTTACCGGACACAGAAAACAGGAGGGTAATTTTTTCAGCTACCAGAAAACAGAAGCGTACATTTTGTCTCTGGAAAACGTAAAGTTGACACACTAACTTGACCATTCTCTTTTTATCAGAATATAAACTAAGATTCAAAAGCATGAATTACTAGACGAATGTTTGTTTGATGACATTGTTTAGCACATTCTTGTAAATAAATGATTACTTGGACAAAAAAAACATTACGCGGATATTGATTTAATTTTAGTTTCATTAAAAATTTCATTTAACCATTCAGACCTTGGCTACCTATTTCGTTTCGTTGTTCTGCCTGATATGCTAGGTATTTTATGTATGTTTTGTTTTGTGTCACAACTGCACTCTGGGGAGTTATACAAGAGCGGTAGGTCGTCATTTTCTCCTCAGATCGCTGATGCTGGGCAGTTATTCAAGGGGAGAAACTTTTCGGGGAATTAAGGTATTAGGTATACATGTAAATGACACATATTGGCAGATTATTTTGTAACGTAGAATTATTGAACTTGACATTTATGAGTTGCAGGTATTCACGGATGCGTGGTTCTTGTGAATGATGAATAGCATGCCCACACTCACTCATCCTCAAGCATGCATCATTTGTTACAGTTGTAAATACAGCCAGCAATTACTACTGTATTCACGCATGGTCGGGCAAGAACGACTTGCATAAATCGGAATGTCCACTTTTTACTCAACCAACGACACTGATCACTTCGGTTATTGAAGTGAATGCTTTCTCCGCACACGTGTGCATACAAATATGACGACGTCATGTAAATGAAAGAAAGTGGCTGAACTTCACACCGACTAGACTGGTTTACTCTCATAAATAAATACCTACCTACTTTCATGACCCAAAAGTTGCAAGTGACCGCCCCAGCCTCCGTACAACCCCATTTCACACTCACGCATCCAAGAATCCGTCGAAAAAAAACACTCTGGATGGTTGAAACGAGGCCAATCGACAGATGAAAGTGCTCAAACACTTGATCCGATCGCACACGAAATCCGTGTCATGCGACACCTGCGAGCCGTCAGCGAGTCGACATCGATCGTGAAATGTTTGTTTGATTGGATGGAATCATGCGTTGATAAAGTAATCAGTCGGCGTCAAATGGGCCGCGGCTGAGAACGCGCCAGAGTTGTTAAAAGAACCGAACTTTTTCTGAGTAGGAGTATGAGTAAAGTATTTTGTTTTTACTCACCCCTAGCGTACAGAAAGCGTAAAGTAATTTTTTTACTTTTACTCGCGTGTAAATGAGCGAAAAATACTTTTACTCCGGAACGCTAAAAATGTGAGCATTTTTTCTTACAGGAAAGCGTAAAGGCGAGTAAAATTACGTTTTCTTTCTGGAAAAAGCATTATGAATGTTTACCCTGGTCAACAAACCAGTTTTTTCGTTCTATTCATAAGTATTTATTATGAAAAGCAAGGGTCGCGATGAATGGCAAAAATACTCTTTCTGTATTCGTAAAAATTACTATACTGCACTCGAGTACTCTCAAAAAGTAAGCGTACAGGCGAGTACAGATACTTTTTTCAAAGTATGCGTATGCGTATTTACTCGGTACTCGAGTATGCGTACTTTTTGAGTAAAAGTAAATACGCATAACAACTGTGGAACGCGGCGCGGTTCGAGTGCAAATAGGGACACTATGCGCGGTTCCTGTTTCGATTTGAAATTCGACTGCGCCATCACTCGCAGGAATCCGATTGCAAAGCGAATTTGAGATGAGCAGTGGCTGGATGGATAACGTCCACGAGACGGTTTACAGGCAGCCTTACAGCAGCTACTTCACGCTGGGACACGCGCGGCTGGCGCACTTCTTTTACGAATGTGCATTCGACGATAACAATGGCACAGCCGTCGTCGAACCGCAGAGATTCTGTTTTTCGGCTACAGAAAAGCATGGAATAACGTAGGATCGATTTTCTTGGTCATATTGTAGTCTCGGAATATTTCGGTAGTGTAAATTTAGACAAGAATACTTTTTCCAGCGCCCAGTGCCTATTTCCAGCGGATAACATATCGTCGTTGGCAGTAGGGTTGGCTGCCCCGCTGTTACCACAGAACGACTGCATTGCGACGCAACAAGACAGCCCTTGGTCGGTTTCAAAGACGAATAAAGGTATTTATAGTGCCGACTCTCGCAACCACTCCTACAAGTGGAAATCAGGTGCCAGTTCCGCAAATTGAGAAGTGAGATGTAAAATGGCAAAAGGGAACTGAAATGGCAAGTAAATTGGCAAAAGCTAAGTAAAAAAATAAAAATAAGAAGTAATTTCTCTTCGCTTTTGCCATTTCACTTCTCAAGTCACTTCGCTTTTGCCATTTCACTTCGCAATTGCCGTTTTACTTCTCACTTCTAAATTTGCGGAACTGTCCCAAGGGGTTTTGTAGATTTGGACCACTGGGGGTTCAGATAGGATAAATCGAAAGAAAAGATTCGACTTTGCAGGTACACACGACCATTTGTGCTGCTTATGATCGCCACTGCGGTGGGCAGTCTGCCATTTTCCTTCGCATGCACACTGTACGAGCGCTACTTTATAAGGTTATCCGGTTTTCCTGTTTTATGTTCATTCAAATCAGATATAAATATACATATCCCTGGGCGCAACCACAGAAACAGCAACAAGTCGTCTGGAAATGGCGTCTTTCAAAAAGTCATCAGCGCGTGGTCGGCACAACGGTCGCTCCAATCAATTGGACAAATGCCAAAAGAGGGAAGCGACACGATACGGTGCGATTATACCTTAACTGGGCTTCTTATTACAACATACTTAATGCATGTGCTCCACCCTCAGTTCCATGCTGGGCATGCGCGTGCTGTCCATGCTGTGGACGGTGATCGGGCACTCCTACCTGGTGCCAGTCCCAGACCCTGAAAAAGACCCTGTAAAGTGTAGAAGACCCTGTAAAATGTCATGTGTTATGTAAAAGACACTGTAAAATGTCATTTGTCGTGTAAAAGTACCTGTAAAATGTCATGTGTCATGAATAACCCCCCTGTGAAGTGTCAAATGTCATGTAAAAGACCCTGTAAAGTATCACGTGTATTCAAATCTTATTGTAGCGTATCCAAACCTTATGGATTGTATCCAAATCTTGCTTCTGAGCATTTAGATTTGGATACACAAACATATGATTTTGAACAATACAATGGATACACCTGACACTTCACACGGTCTTTTACATGACATTTGAAACTTTACAGGATCTTTGACATGACACATGGCATTTTACAGGGTCTTTTACACTTTACAGGGTCTTTTACAGGGTCTGGGACTGCCCCCCGGTGATGCAAGCTTTCCTGCCCGGCGCCGACGCGCAACGATTCGCAGAGGACATGCGCCACGGACCATTGGCCATGCTCATCGCGAATTTCACGCTCAGCGTGGACACGTATTTCGTGATCAGCGGCACGCTGGTGGCGTTTGCCTGGTTCAGAGAGCAGCAGAAAATGAAAGTGGGATACGAGTGGCCGAAATGGAACAGCTTCAGTTACTGGATGCACTTTTATGTACATAGAATATTGCGACTGTGGCCGGCATACGTGTTCGTGATGATAAGTAAGATTGTGAAATGCAAAATTTCATGTGGCAGTCGTTCTCTATTACCACACTTGTTGACACCAACACCAAATGTCAACTGGTTCCAATCCCTATTCAAAACTTTCTGACGAGCCGACGAACGGCGTTCAAATGCAAAAGTGTTAAATCAGGTTGCAAATAAAGCTGTGCTGCTAAAAATATTGCGGTAAAGTGCCTTGTCATTACAAGACCGGCACGAAGTACATGTGTATAACAATAATACGCAATGTTACTTGTCAACAAGCTTTGAATTGGGATCGCAACCAGTTGACGTTTGTTCTCGTTGTCAATTAATGTGTGTAAGGCCGATATCACGATAATGCAACATAAAAAACGCAGCAACAGCAGTGTATTCAGTCATACCACCGGTGCAGACATGGCCATGGGCAAACCCAATAACGATGTGCTCAAAATACTGGTGGCACAATTTACTGTTTATAAACGCAATTTTTCCAAACTATTGCATGGCATGGACATGGTATCTGGGTGCAGAAATGATTTTCTACGTTGTCTCACCGATCTTCCTACTGGCATTCAGGTAAATTTGAGCGATGCCGATGCAACCATACAACATCGGAATTGTCATTTATGATCGCATTGACCACATAAAAATACAAAAATACTTTGGTGCCTTCGAGGAAAAGAATATGACATAATGGCCCTGCGCACACTAGTTTTCACACGATATTTGGAAAACTCATAAATCAACTTTGAACGCATTTGAGTTTTCTACAATGAGTCACTTATAATCTCCGTCAACGGACACCTCATTGACACCTCGTTGACGGACACCTCATTGAAGAAAACTCAAATACGGTCAAAGTTGATTTATGAGTTTTCGATATTTCGTGTGAAAACTAGTGTGCGCAGGTACAACGTGTCTAATAAATACTAACCAATAAATGAACAATGAAAAATCGCTAAAAAACTATTCAAAATTTGAGAACTCCACACCACGCATCGCAGGAAATCGGCGATGTACGGAACTCTTCTATGCACACTGGTGATCACAGCATCCAGCATCTGCCGCGGCTGGCTGACGCTCACAAACAACTACCCGCCATTCCACATGACCCACACCGACTTCCCGGGCGTATACGACGCCAGAACTGTGTTGCATCACGTGGAATTCTACATCAATCCAAAATTAAGGATTGGGCCCTATCTGATCGGAATAATGCTCGGCTACTGTTTAGCTAGTGAGAAGTACAAAGAACACTTTGTCTTGGCCGTGGAGAGTCACAAGCGACATCATTTCGCGATTAACCTACAATGGGTGCTCATTGCGCTCGGACTATTGTGGCCAGTATTTGGCACCTTGCCAATTATTGGGTGGAAAGTGGAGGGATTCATACGCGCCTACATCCCGTTCTATGCGGCAGTATTTCGCAATGTGTGGGGATTTTCCGTCGCTGCGATAATCCTTCATTGTCATTCAGGTTGGCAGCATTTCCCTATTTTGGAATGGAATGTTATGGCTTTCTAATCGGTGCAAACAATGGAATGTGCTGTTCTTGGAACATTTTTGAATTACGTAGAAGATTCAAAATTATCATTTCCATCTGTGATTCCATTCTCTGTTCAAGAGAACAATTTGACAAAAACACCGAATTTGAATAGAAAAAACTTTGAGGTCCTGCGTTACAATGCCGCTGCACACACTGGTTTACTAACGGAAAAGTAAGAATTTGGTAAACTCATTTTTTAGCTTCTGTGTGCATCTGAGTTTACCGGAATGCGTTATTTTTTATCTCCGTCAACTGTAGTTGACGAACAGCACATTTCGGTAAACTCAGATGCGCTCAGAAGCTGAAAAATTAGTTTACCAAATTCCTAGTTTACCGTTAGTAAACTAGTGTGTGCAGCGCCAATACGTTATATGTTGCCAGGAAAAAGCAGATACCGTATTTCCTCGAAATACCCCCCCCCCTCTCGGGACCACTATGAAACAATCACCCCCCCTCGAAATACCCCCCCCCCCCCAAATTGAGTGTAAAGGGAACGTACATGACAAATACTGCTGTTTGTGTTCTGTGTACTGCAGAACACACGTTAAAACAACGTCGGTGTCACGTGAGAACAGTGTACATACCATCTATACTCGGCGTACGTGATACTCTGCCCTCGCACTGATTTATGTCTCGTGTTGGAAGCGTGCCAATGATCATTAAATCATGCGATTTCCGTAAAAAATGAAAAAAATTCATCGATGTGTATATGTTAATGAATAACACTATAACAACAATCAATTTTGTCATCTTTTTATGAAACTCGCACGCGTTAACCATCGTTGGCACACTTCCAGCTGGAACCACGCGTGCAAGGTGTATAGTAAGCAGAGTATACATACTAATATTAGTCTACAGAACCTTATAAATGGCGGTTTTTGTTGCATTTTTCGACGTCTGCGTACGTTTCAGACGACTATTTCGTACTTGGTTTTCAAAAATTTTCTTGTGAAATAATAACCCCCCCCCCTCGAAATACCCCCCCCTCTCGGGACCACTATGAAACAATCACCCCCCGGGGGGTATTTCGAGGAAATACGGTAGATAGATCTGGAAAAATCGAAAGGTCTACACGGTACTCTCGAAAACCTTGGTTTCGCTAATCCCTCAGAAAATAGATATTTCATAACATTTCCAAAAATTCGCCACTTGACGCCACGCAGGTCAAGCGACGTGGCTGGAGCGAGTGTTGGGCCACAGACTGTGGGCGCCGCTGGCGCACTGCACCTACGGCACGTACCTGTACCACCTGAGCATCATCGTGGGCACGTTCATGCTGCCCGGCGCCTTCCCGCTCGCGTGGCGCGGCCATCTCGCCTACGCACCCTGGTGGATGCTGCACGTGGCCGCGGGGTACATGTCGGGCTTGTTCACTGCCCTGTCCATCGAAATGCCCGCCGCCCGACTGCAAAGGGTTTTCTTGGGCCGGCCCGTCAGACGAAAGGATGTTAGCGACACGAAGCTGCCAGAATTGTGCAAGATATCTGTGAATGGGAATGATAAGGGTTGTCGCGATGCAGCTGATACAACGTGAAAAACTAAGATTGTCGAGTTTAGAAGAAAGTATTTAGCATTTTATTAACACATCCACATCTGTGGCCTGTGGTATAAAAATTAGCACGTCATAAAAAATGTTTCGCAATCAGCAACTTTGTGGGAAGATTATCCATATGGGAACTTGGCAGCTTGCCAAAACAGTGTTTGGATATGACCGTTTGTATACAGCCGTTGACGATGCCGAACCGGCGCGGCATGCCACTGCGAAGGCCGGAATCAGCGACTAGGTACTTCCGGTCGCTTAATCACAGTCTGTGGCCATTTTTGGTGACTCTGATGGAAATCCCGTGTCTTTTACTCTCGTTCGTACAATTTACCGATATCCAAATACAAACTGGGCATTGTGCCAAGTTCCCATACGTAACCCGATCCACTTTGTGCCGTCCCTTCTATCAGCGTTCGCTTAATAATACGAGAAAAATCAATGCCGTAATGAATTTAGTTTATGAAATGAAGATCAAATCGGCAGATTTCTATAAAACGAGCTTTACGCGCCTTATACAAATAAAAACAAGCAAATTACAGTTTATTACAGACGCAGTCATATCGTTTTTTTATGCAATCTGCCTTTGACTTCGTATAACATCATCCTCTCAAATTAAAATTTCCGCGGCAAAAAGAAAAAATGTTTCGAAACGATAACCGACCGAAGCGAGCGGCCGCTGTTCTTCCTATAGAATCGCTTGAAAACTGCGTCCGCGTCAGCTTCGAAAGGGAATAAAACTCTTTACACAACAATTTCTGCAGTCGGGACGACATCTTGGATCACTTCGACGCAAACGCTGCACACATGCCCAAGAAGAAAACGAAAAACGTACGCTGTTTCGCAAATTTTTGGGTCATCAGGATTTTATTGATGAATTTTGTTCCAACAGTTCATTACCGGTAACTACCAAATCTCAAAAAAATCTCCAAAAGGCGCGGATCTGTCTTTATTTTGCCCACAACAACTACAGAAAATATGGAAATACCATACTTCTCATCTAAATATTTCGTGGATTGCGAAAGTCTATAAAAATGTTTAGATAAATGTTTTTTGGCGTATCCAAAAAAATCATGGAGATTTTGCTATAGAACTTTGCTCGAATTATGCTAGTTCTGATACGACAAGTAAGTTTCTCAGTAGTTTTTGCTTACATAAGCGTGGTAATGGTGTTTTAGATGGCTACAGAATAAAGGGACACATCGCGAAAATAAAGGACTTTGTAATCCTTCACGCAATTTCTTTATTTTTTTCAAGTCTCCCAATCAGGGTTGGTTTTAGTAAAATTCTTTTTACTAAAATTGTATTTTATTTTTATTAAAATTGTATTTTATTTTTATTTTATTCGTCAATTTTCCATTTTACTATTATTTTATTCTTCAATTTTTCATTTTATTTTATTTTTATTTTTTATTTTAGTTTGTGACCAGGATTGATTTAAGTAAAATTCTTTTTACTAAAATTGTATTTTATTTTTATTTTATTCTTCAATTTTCCATTTTATTTTTATTTTATTCTTCAATTTTCTATTTTATTTTTATTTTTTTCTGAGATTTTGCCAACCCTGCTCCCAATTGCTTATGCGCATTAAAATCACATTCGGAATTTGCATCCGTGCCTAATTTTTCTGCCATCCAAACGCGCCGTGTTCGGTAGATTTCTCACAACTGCATTTGTACCGCACACAAAAACGTTCGAATGCAAAAGGCACATTTTGAGTGCACCGTGCGCCATTGCGAAGTTTCGGTAACGGTGTCCCAAATCCCAATTACTTATTGCCGCCTCACTCAGCCTTCTGCCGCACCGGCGGCAGCGGCGGCAAAGAAAGACGGCAAAGACTCGCGGCCGAGCAGCGCCGCGTCCAGCGCCACCCTGCCCAACATGTCGGCCGGCAGCGACAGGTAACGCTTGTTGTGTCTCCGCTCCGCTGCATCAGCTGTTTTTTTTTCGCGCCGCCGCGCCGCGTGATTCCGTTTCGCGTCGCAGCTTCAAGACGTGCGCCGGCTCGGCGACAAACTTGAACGAGTCTGGTGGATCTGCTACCCGCAAGACGGTTTTTTGGGATAAAAAAGGAGCTAGTGGCGAGCGGCCGGCCACTGCGCCTGCAGTCGCGCCGAAAGCGACGTTTGGTAAACAAGCGGGTAAATCAAGTGGTGAACGGGTTTTTTCGCTCGATTGTGTTGGAAAAAGTAGTCATCAACGGTTTTCTATTGAAAAATGTTGGGCAGAATTTAAGTTCCATCTTACGCATGCTTTTTACTCAATTGACTGTTTGCTCTGTATAAACCGGTGGGGTAGGTATATATATATATATATAGGTATATATAGATTTAAATGTAAAAAAAATATATTTATATTTATCCAGGTTTTTCCATAGATATATGATTATATGTTATTCATGAGTAAAATTTAAAAAAAAAAATATATAATATATATGGATTTAGTCCAGGTTTTTCCAGAGATAATTTATTTTATTTTACTCATGAGTAGGGTGTCAAAAAAATTTTTTTACGGAAAACGGAAAACGGAAAGGTAAAATTTTTTCACTTTACGGAAAACGGAAAACGGAAAGGTAAAAAAAAAATTTCTGCCGGAAAACGGAAAACGGAAAGGTAAAAAAAAAATTTCTGCCGGAAAACGGAAAACGGAAAGGTAAAAAAAAATTGTCGGCCGGAAAACGGAAAACGGAAAAATGAAATGCCGGAAAACGGAAAACGGAAAGCAAAATTTTCACGGAAACGGAAAAAAATAAAGTGAAATTAGCACGGTAATAGACAAATTTGCAGAAGGAAAACCTGCATGCAGGTTTGCCTGTTTGGCTTTGATTGTGGTAGCTGTACATTCTGCAACTATGGATCATGCCTGTAACTTCACTTGTAGTTCAAGCTTAACTGAACCAACAAAAAATCATCAAAGAGTAGCCATAGTGGCCATAGGAAAGGAAACACTATGACAATTTCACAGTCTAGAAGCAGTGGGAATCACTGATGACCCCTATGCAATTGATGACAACATTGCAGAGGAGATGATAATAAATAGCATAAAATTCAACGACAACAACAAACAGTACTATATTGACTGGCCATATAAAGAGAGTATCAGTGACCTGCCCACAGGAAAAGCAGAAGCCTTGGTGCAGTTTAAATCACTGATAAGAAGATTCAACAAAGATCCAAACTTATTCGAACAATACCGGAAAGTTTTGGATGACCAACTAGAAAAGGGAATAATTGAGATCTGTGACGACAAAACAGACAACAAGGGGATTCATTACCTGCCACACCAGCCAGTAATCATGCCAGGCAAATTGACATCATGCAGAATCGTGTACGATTGGTCGGCAGGTAAGCCCAGTTTCAACGAGTGCCTTTTTAGAGGACCAATTACAACACCATTAGCACTGGGCCTACTCCTGAGGTTCAGTGCAGGCAATCTAGCATTAAATGCCGATATTGAAAAGGCATTTTTGCAAATAGGATTGCATGACCAAGCTAGAGACTACACACAATTTTTCTGGCTGAAAGATGCCTCAAAACCAGTAACTGAAAATAACTTAATAGTACTTCGTTTTAAACGCGTACTGTTTGGACTTGTCTGCAGCCCAGCAATTTTGGGAGCAGTCATAAAATACCATTTAAATGTGACAATAAACAACATGAATGAATATGAAGAAAATGAAGGGGAACGAAACCAGTTGGCAATGATAATAAACAACATTTACGTCGATAACTTCATCATGAGTGTCACAAATGATTGAAGCTTTAGAACTATATTACAAAGTCAAAGCTTTATTTAACCAATGTTCTATGAACATGAGGGAATGGCTGTCAAACTCCAGATCAGTCATGAATGAAATAGCAGAAAACGACAGGAGTCCAAAGGTGAATAAAATTGTCGCAGTAATGGGCATGAAATAAAATCACCAAACAGACATGCTGGCAATATCAACACCAAAATTGAAAATTGACAGCATCACAACACCAACCAGATGAAACTTGAATAAATAATTGGTGTCAGCATATGACCCAATTGGGTTCACAGCACCTGTTTCACTGACCCTGAAATCCCAGTTGTCAATGCTGCTCCAAGAGACAAATACAACACAATGGGATGAGCCAATTGAAGATAAATACAGATTGGAAAAACAATGTAAAAATGCCAGAAAACTGAAAATCGAGCCAGAAAATGGAAAAATGGCCTGGTAAAACGGAAACGGAAAGGTATAAATTTTTCAGCCGGAAAACGGAAAAATGGGCCGGAAAAACAGAAACGGAAAGGTAAAAAATTTTCAGCTGCCGGAAAACGGAAAACGGAAAGGTAAAAAATTTTTGGCTGCCGGAAAACGGAAAACGGAAAGGTAAAAATTTTCCGGCTGCCGGAAAACGAAAACGGAAAGGTAAAAAATTTTCCTGCGGAAAGGCGGAAACGGAAAACGGAAACGGAAATTTGACACCCTACTCATGAGTAAAATTAAAAAAAATCATTTCATCATTTATATTTATTTATATTTTCTGAAAGATAATATTATATTATATATTTTCTGAATATCACCCATCTTTGGAACGCTACCGTATTTCTCCGTGTAAAGGACCCCCCCGTGCACAACACCCGGGGTGTTATACAGCTGCATAGCACCACACCCCGGGGTGCTATGCTAGGTTTCAAAAAGATCACCCGATTTGAATTACTAAAAAACATTGTAATTCCGCGGCACGCATTTTTCCATTGAATTGATGCACACTGGGAATAAAAAAATTGGATTTTTGTGTTTCCGTGTATAACACCCCCTGACCTAACACCCGGGTGTTATACAAGGTTTAAAAAAAGGTTGCTGCAAAGTGTTTCAATTTTGTATAGCACCCGGGTGCTTTACACGGAGAAATACGGTACATTAACATTTGCCCTGCGCACACCAGTTGAAAACGAAACCAAATGTCCACCGGTTCCGAACCCATTTTGAGATTGCTGACGAGCCAACGAACGGCGTTCAAATGCAAAAGTGTTGAATCATGTTGCAAATCAAGCTGTAGTACTTAAAAATATCGCGATATGTGCAATGATGCGCAGATGATATTTTACTCGTCAGCAAGCTTTGAATTGGGATCGGAACCAGTTGACATTTGGTATCCTTGTTATGGTTGGAAAAAAAACGTTTTTTTTAACTCGATGTTTTTAAAAAAAAAACAACGTTTTTTTTAAAAAACAACGTTTTTTTAAATAAAAAACGTTTTTTTTAAAAGCTCCCAGATATGACCTTGTGTCAACATATATAGGTATATCAGACAGTGGCAATACTCTGTGATGTTATTTATGACCATATAATGTCTGTGGAGCCATGGGATAGCATTATAAGTGGTGATTTGTGTCAAAAATATCCATTTTTCGTCGACATATCGTTTGTATATCGCCTTATAGTCAAATGTTCGTGACTTCAGGTAAAGTTTGGCACGGAATAGTGATCAAACAAGGTTATAAAACGAGGTTGTTACTTTGGGAGTGAAGTTTCACACTGTGGAGGTACATGGAAGCACATTACCTCAATATTATATACTACAGCAACATATGACGGCTTATTAACCCATGGTAGCACATAGAAATGGATACTTTGATACTAAAAATGCCACAAAACCAATTAAAACAACCACCAATGTCAATTTGTGTGGGAAATTGCGCGCTTGCGCGCGAAAATTTTGCAAAATGCCTAGTGCTTAGTACTAAAAATTTCGGTCGATGTTTAAAAAAAAACATTTCGGACGTCATGTTTTTTTAAAAAAAACAACGTTTTTTTAATAAAAAACGTTTAAAAAAACATCGGCCAACCCCAATCCTTGTCAACTAGTGTGTTTATGGCCAATAACCCAACACGTGACCACATATTGTAGGCGCGGCGAAGTCCGCCTCTTCCTGTTCGACAGTCAGCGGCGGGAAAAGTGGCACGCAGCAAACATCCGAGGGCATGCGCAAGTGGTCCACCAAGAACGCCACGCCGAAGCTGGTGGTGCAGCTGTTGAGCGACACCGGCTGCGACGTGGCCACCGTCAAGTTGGCGAAAGAGCGCCTCAAAGAGAATGACGCAAAGTGGAGATCGGTTGGTCTGGTTCATATGGTGGACAAAGATGATTCATAATTTGTTAAGAACAAGGGATTTGTTGCCTGGTTATTGTTTGTTTGTTATGGAAATTATACAACTTCAGGTGAAAATAATTCACTATCATCCGGCGTGACCCGTGATGTCACTTCAGAAACACATTTGTTGAATTTCTTTTTTTAGAGACAGACAGCTAGATTTAGAAACGCCGGTGGAAGTTTACCTGCCACCACTCCCCAACTGCTAAGTGATCCATACATAACCACCCGGTGTGCCGTCGCAGGAGTTTCTGTCCCTGGACGGTCTGTCGCACTTGCTGCAAATGGTGGAGAAGTTGGACCTGCCCAGCACGGCGGCGCTGAGCCACACGGCCGACCAGTCGACCGCCGGCGACGGCGGCATCGCGGCGCTGGACGACGCCGTGCTGCTGCTCGAGTGCCTCGAGTGCGCCTGGCTCGTGGCTGCAGACAAGGCTGCGGTTTCGGCGCTCACGCAGTCGCCCGTCGCGTTGGCGAAATTGTCAAAGTGTTGGTGGTTTTGTATTTATTTAGGTTGCTGTGTTCAAATTTCTGCGTTGGGCGAAATATCATGTAAAATGACAGACATGCACCGTCAATTGTCATTAAATGGCAAGTTCCTATCAAGAATGGAGAAGAGAAAATTGCCAATTTTTCCACTTTACCTGGCAACTCTCTACTGGCTTCACTTTACTCTTCACTTTTTATCGAATATCGTTTCGCCGGAAAAAAGTGATTCCCAACAAGTGTGTCAACAAAAATTTTTTTACGGAATTTTTTTGCACTTGCTAGAAAACGGAAATGGACAAATTTTGCACTTGTCAGAAAATGGAAACATGAAATTCCGGAAAACGGAAAGCAAATTAACATAAAAACGGAAGAAAAAAACAATTGCAATTTTTTTTGTCGGTAATGGAAAAAATAGCATTAATTTTGCTGAAAATAGGAAAAAAATAGAGAGATTGCAGAAGAGAAAAAACATATAAAATGAACCAGAAAAACGGAAATGGAAATTTGAAAAAATCGAGCGGCTGGAAAACGGAAAACAATTTGCCTGTAGAAAGCGGAAACGGAAAACGGAAATTTTACACCCTATCCCAAATTGTTCCACCTAACCTACACAACGAGCCCTGTATCAGGTGCGACGTGCGAAAGCGTGGTCGTGCGTCGGCGCACCTTGGAGCTGCTGGCGATCGTCGCCTACACCGGACAAGACGGGGCGAAACGGTCGCTCGACGCGCTCAAACAGCTGCGCGCGCACAGAGACTGGGCCGCCTTTCTCATGGCCGAACTTTTGTGCGACTTGCGCCTGCCGCCGGAAGAGGTCCTCGGCTACAGACTGTCGGTTATCAGCTTGATCAACATGCTGCTGGAGAAGCTCGACTTTGACCACCGAATGATGTGCCGGTCGCAGCTCAATGGTGCCTAGCCTTATCAGTAGGGTTCAAACGGAATCCCGATCCCGAAATCTGAAAAAACGAATCCCGATCCCGAAACTTGAAAACCCAATCCCGAAAAGTTTAACTCAATCCCAATTAGGGTTGGCCGATGTTTTTTTTAAACGTTTTTTATTAAAAAAAAACGTTTTTTTTAATAAAAAAACATGACGTCCGAAATGTTTTTTTTTTAAAAAAAACATCGGCCGAAATTTTTAGTACTAAGCACTAGGTATTTTGCAAAATTTTTGCGCGCAAGCGCGCAATTTCACACACAAATTGACATTGGTGGTTGTTTTCATTGGTTTTGTGGCATTTTTAGTATCAAAGTATCCATTTCTATGTGCTACCATGGGTTAATAAGCCGTCATATGTTGGTGTAGTATATAATATTGAGGTAATGTGCTTCCATGTACCTCCACAGTGTGTAACTTCACTCTCAAAGTAACAACCTCCCTTTATAACCTTGTTTGATCACTATTCCGTGCCAAACTTTACCTGAAGTCACAAACATTCGACTATAAGGCGATATACGAACGATATGTCGACAAAAAATGGATATTTTTGACACAAATCACCACTTATAATGCTATCCCATGGCTCCACAGACATTATATGGTCATATATAACATCACAGAGTATTGCCACTGTCTGATATACCTATATATGTTGACACAAGGTCACATCTGGGAGCTTTTTAAAAAAAACGTTTTTTATTTAAAAAAAAACGTTTTTTTAAAAAAACAACGTTTTTTTAAAAAAAAAACATCGAGTTAAAAAAAAACGTTTTTTTTCCAACCCTAATCCCAATCCCGATCCCGGAGAATTTGCCAACTTTAAAAAAATAACATTTTTGCACTGAGCAATGTGACCAGGAACCTCCAACGTCCAATCTATGACACTTTTCCGGCATTCGTGCGTGTTTAAGACCTATTTTTGCATTAAATTAGAGAAAATCCTACAATATGAGAACTTTTTCAAAGATCCCAATCCCGATCCCAAAAAATGCCGATCCCGATCCCGAGACACCAATCCCGACCCCGATCCCGAAAGCCCAATCCAGATCCCGATCCCGAAATCTCAAAAAGCCAATCCCGATCCCGAAAAGTCAGTCCCGTTTGAACCCTACTTGTCAGTGACTAATGTATTCTAGCTTTCTGCCACTGGCTCCGCGCGCAGAGTGCGGCATGCGCGTCGGCCTGGAGCAGCTCGGCCGCGAGTGCGACTCGTTTGAGCAGGCGGCCAAGCCGGCGGCCGCCTCCAAGCCCGGCACCAAGAGCGGCACGCCCGACACCGGCATCGGGCGGGGCAGCGCCGACTCGCAGAAGTCGCGCAGCCATAATGAAGATGTTTTGTCCATGGCTGTTCAGCTCTGTGAACAGATAGACATGTTTCGGTTGGTTTTTGGGAGATAAAGTTTTTTTTGTTTTTTTTAGTCGGGTCAGAAAAAAAACTTTCAAATTTTCAGCAAATCAACGGAGGACGATCACGAGACGCTGCGTTCCGAGGCCGGCGCCGATGTGGGCGACGATTTCGATCCCGACAGCGCTTTCCAGCTTTTCAACAAATTATCGGCGCGTCTCAACCTGCGTTCGTCCGAGAGCTCGGTAAATAGCCACGCGTTTTCTTTCCTTTTCGTGTTAACCGAATTACTGCCAATATTATTATCATGCGATTTCAGCCGGACCTGAGCCAGGGCGGCAGCTCGACCAGCGTGGCGGCGGCGCACTTCAAAGCGCTGCTGCGGCACATTGTTTTGATGAATCCGTCGTCGGCCAGCTTCACGCCGCTCATGGGCATGCTGCAGGCTGTGGCTATGAAGGCGGCTGCGTGGTCCGGCCCCGAGCACAGAATCGACTCGATCACCAAGCAGCTTATAGGTAGTGCTGCCTTCTCCGTTCAATTATTTGCCTTTAATTGTGGCCGAGTCAACAGTTATGATTTGTCGCTTGTTCAAATGTGCAATAACATCGTGTTTGGTTGGTAATATCTAAATATGTAGCAAGCTGATCAAAATCGAGATTTTCATCAGATATCTCCCACTAGGGTTGGGAATTTCAAAATTTTCGGTTCCGGTTCTCGGTTCTCGGTTCCAAAAGATTTCGGTTCGGGTATCGGTTCTCGGTTCCTGAAAATTTTCGGTTCCGGTTCTCGGTTCGGTTCTTGAACTCGGTTCCGGTTCGGTTCTTTCGGTTCTAAAATGATCAAAATTTCGGTTCCGGGTAATATAATAACCGGGTATCGGGTAATAATCGGCTGAACAACAGAACAACAATATACCCAAGTTTACATGTGTGAGTACATTGGTTGGATATTTCATACTACAGGAGCATATCACAGCTTATTATTTCATGGTAGAATGCAGAAATCAGAGTTGTTATTATAATACTGGTATTAAAAAAGTGTAAAAGCAAACATATACGTTTTCTGTACTCGTGTACTTAAAGTACACGAGTAAATGAGGGGGCAGGCCTGATACGCACATCTGCCCGTTACGCACATTTGCCCGTTTTTTCACTTGACACCTTTTCCAGTGATTTCAGATATGACTAATATGAAAAAAAGTTGCGCAATGACATTAGTGAACTTTATTCACTTCACTCATATCTGAAAATCACTTGAAAATGTGTCAAGTGAAAAAAAGTGAAAAATAGCCATTTTTCACTGTTTTTCACTTGACATATTTTCAAGTGATTTTCAGATATGAGTGAAGTGAAAAAAGTTCACTAATGACATTGCGCAGCGTTTTTCACTTCACTCATATCTGAAAATCACTTTAAAAATTGTCAAGTGAAAAAAACGGGCAAATGTGCATAACAGGCAGATCAGTATTACATGTAAGTATCAGTGCACCCCCGTAAATGAGTACTGGTATTTTTTTCTGGAGTAAACGTAAATGTATTTATGTAGTAACGCGAGTGAGTACACGTATTATTTTGAGAACAAACATAAATAACTTTTGCCAACTATGGTTATAACTGCCACAAAACCAATGAAAACTACTACCAGTGATAATGTGTATACTGCAGCGACATTACACCTTACAATGAAATTTACCATATCCCATCTGAATAAACAAACATACATAAAAAATTTCATCATATTTATCAAAGCAATTTCATTGTAAGGTGTAATGTCGCTGGAGTATATGAAGGGTGTGCTTCTAAAGTACCGATCTACAAATTTTTCAAATTTGAGTTAGGACCATTTTTGGGGTCCCCATAAAAATGCGCTTCAAAAATATATAATATGTGGGGGGTGCGAAATTCAATTTCGAGATATGGGGGGTCGAAAAAAGCAAAGAAATCGCAAAATACAGTTTTTGAAATTTTAAAAGTACCGATCTACAAGCTTTTTCAGCTTTTGTATTTTTAAATGTACCGATCTACCCACATTTTTAAAAATTGTACTTCTAAATGTACCGATCTGCACAAGATTTTTTGTGCTTCTAAAAGTACCGATGTCAGCTCGGCATCATTAACAGCAAAAACTAAATTTGTGCTTTTTTACTATGGGTAAAAGTACCAATCTACATCTATCTGATTTTGTTCTTTAAAAGGTACCGATCTACATGCTATTACCAATTTGTTCCTTAAAAATGTACTGTACTACAAAAAATACGATTCACTAAATGTTATATAGCTGGTGTTATGTGCATAAACAATGATTATACCCATGCATGTGGATGCCCAACAATATGGCCGAAATACCCATACCCAAAATTCCCATACCCAGTACCCATGTATGGGTATTGCATACTCCAAACTTTCAATTGCGATTATCTCAAAATCTATTTTTTGTAGATCGGTACTTTTAGAAGCACACCCTTCATATGTGAAATTACACGCTCCCGCGCAATCATTTTGCAAACAAATGAATGTTGCAATCGTGAACACGCACCAAGATGTTCAGCTGCTGTTTAAAGGCTTCGATGTAGGTATTGGAAAAACGCTATTTAAAAACTTTAAGATTCCTAGAAAATTTCGGTTCTTTCGGGTATTTACTTCGGTTCCGGGTATAAGTGCCGGTTCTCGGTTCCGGTTCTCGGTTCCAAAATAGTGCTCTGTTCTCGGGTCGGTTCGGTTCCCCAACCCTATCTCCCACTTTGCAATTCGAGCATCGATACCGATACATTGTAAAAATATAAGATGTGTGAATACCTATATGGAGGAGTTATATACCTAGATCTAACCCTGCTCATTAATGAATGAATATTTATGTATTTACGCACTCAATCCAGAGTTGTTTGAGCGAGCTGGGGTAACATCGCCAACGAACCTGTTTGCCGAGGGGCCGAATGTGAGCGTGTGCGCAACGTGCTCGTGCAGCGGCAGCAGCATCGCTTCATCGGCAAAAGCCGCGCCTGCTGTGAGCCCTGCATCTAAGGGTTCGTCACTACGTTCCACCTTTCTATTGGGGCCGCGCACACTGAAACCGAATATTTCGGCATACGCACGTTTTTGACAAATGCCGAATTAAATGCTGAATAGAAAAAAACTTGCTGAACCAAAATCGTCCAGACGTTTTCAAAATTCAATATGAAATGCCTAAAATGCTGAACTAAAAACGTCTGAACGGCAAGTTTTCAATTCAGATTCGGCAGATGAAAAGTGCGTATGCCGAAATATTCGGTTTCAGTGTGCGCGGCCCCATTGCAATGTTTGTGCTTCATTTGAGGGTGTTTTTTGCGCAGTCGGTCTCCCGACGCCACTGATGACCTCAACGCCGAAGGCTGCAGCGAAATCTGGGAAAGCGGGTAAATGTGTGAAGCTTTTTTTGGTAATCTCTAGGGATTGTAAATAGACATTGGCCCTACGCATAGGGTTCAAACGGGATTGACTTTTCGGGATCGGGATTGGTTTTTTGAGATTTCGGGATTGGCCGGGATTGGGATCACGGGATCGGGATTGGCATTTTTTCGGGATCGGGATTGGGGTCTTGGGATAGAGATTTTGGCCAATGTTCTGGCATCCACAGTTGTTCATAAAGGTCTCAAAACACTGTTGGATGCCAGAAAAGTGGTATAAAATGGACGCTGGGGGGTTTTCGTTCACATTTTTGCATACAAAAATGTTATTTTTTTCACTTTTTATAATTTCACTAATTTTTCCGGGATCGGGATCCCGGACTTGGGAGTTTCTCGGGATCGGGATTTGAAAATTTTCGGGATCGGGATCGGGACTGCAAAATCCCGGAATTTCACGGGATCCGGGATCGGGATCGGGATCCCGTTTGAACCCTACCTACAGACACTAGTTTTCACCGTGTCTTTTGTGAAAACTGAAATGGCCGCATGGCGACATTCAGCTTAGGTACTCTTATTGTATGCTATGTGTGTTTTAGTTTTCAAATTTTCAAATTTTGTAATTTAAACTTTCATTAATTTCAATTCACATTAAAATTGAATAAAATCATCAACCGTGTTGAATGATCTGCATTTGAAAAAAATCGGTTTTCCCACGAAGTCACGGTGAAAACTAGCGTGTGTAGGCACAATCGTTCACCTTGTTGCAGTCAAAGCGCCTCTGGCCGCTGCGCCTCCACCCCCGCCGCCGCCGCCCGGTGGCGCACCCGCACCGCTTTCAGGTGCGCAAATTGATTGAAATTTACAATCCTTCTCGTTGGGTTCTCCCCCACGGTAGAGTTCAGTAGAAAGATGCTAAATCGCTCAAATGAGCAATTTTAAGTGAAAATTGGGGCGAAATCGCGCAAAATTTGGTAGCTGTTCACAGGGCCGTATCCAGGGGGGGCGGGGGGGCTGCAGCCCCCCCTTCCCGGGGTGAGACCAGAAAGTGACTGGAAAATGCGAGTTTTCAACGTCAGCGTAAAAAATTTTGCGCGCAAGCGCGCATTTTTCGCCAGACATAAGGTATTATAATCATATTTGTTCCATGTGGTCACAAATCGTTATAAATACAAATGTTGTGCTTTTTGCTGTTTTTGTATGTTTATTTACATACATATACAGTGTTCCGTGGCGCTGACGCCCACGCCAATGGCGCCATGGCGTGGCGCCTACTAATGGCGCCAGCGCTATTCCGCCACTCTGTAGCTAAACTTTTACCCCCCCCCCCCGTCCGCCGGCCTCCGTAAACAAGCAGTCCCCCCCGCTCAAAAATCCTGGATACGTCCCTGGCTGTTCAGGGGAGGGGGGGGGGTAGTGGTCCAAATTTTTTGCCTCGAGATAGACACATAGCAGGATTGTCGAGGAGCAATAACTCCCATTACTGCTGTACTCTATAGTAGACCCCTGTTTGTGCTTTTTACAACACCACATTCGCAGCATCGGCACCAGCGGCGCCGCCGCCGCCACCACCGCCCGGTGGTCGGTAAAAATGTTTTATTTACATAATCAAAATTTGTAACTTTTTTTGATTTATAACGTGCTGCACGTGCAGGTGCACCCCCGCCGCCGCCCCCACCGCCGCCCCCGCCGGGCATGTTAAAAGCGGGCGCAGGTGCGCCACTCGCATTTATCAGTTCGTTCTCAATGGCACCGTGTAAACCGCGTGCAATCGCAGGCCCGCCAGGAACACCGCCACCCCCGCCACCCTCCCCGGCGGCACTGGGCAAGTCTGGGGGGCCGCCCGCCCCTCCCCCGCCGCCACCCCCCTTCGGCCGGCCGGCCACACCCAGCCCCGCGAGGCCGCAGCGAAGGCAGTCGCTCACGCCGAAACCGAAGCCGACCAAAACTGTCGCGTGGCAGAAAGCCGACGGCACCAGGCGGGGTTCTATTTGGTCGTTTATCGACGATGATGTGCCGCTTAATGATGATGTTGTGCACAAGGTGTGTTGATGTTTTTGTTCGCGGCTACAGTTGACGCATCGAATGACCGATTTTATTGATTCAATAAATATTTTCGTCATTTCAAAATCCCGAAATGTGTGTCAGAAATGCGCACCGCACACGAAATTTTGTGTTGTGTTCGAGCATTTCTCGGAGCCGGAACTAAAAATGGGTAAATACGAAATCTCCGAAGACGACGTTAGGCCCACAAGCGAATTGTTTGGTGACCAGGGATGCATTCCTTCAAACTTTTTGGTGTCTTTTCTCTCTCTCGAAAAATTGGAATTTTTGACGAATCTAGTTCCGATATCGCATGCAAAAACCGTTTGAACACTTCACTCAAAATGTCAGTGTATGGTGACGGTGAGCATACCCCACTGAACGTTTTACCGTGAGTTTGAATCGTGATTAGAATGTGTCGCTTGACGGGATAGTAGTGCTTCCAGGTGATGGGACTCATTTAAGGGGTGGGAAGAGCCAGTTGACATTCGACAAGGACGTATCCAGGGGGGGGGGGCGGGTTGGGCCGCAGCCCCCCCCCCCCCGTTCCCGGGGTGAGACCTAAAAAATCCGGGAAATGCGACTTTTTCTATACATTTTTCATGTTTTGTGCAAAAATTTTGCGCGCAGGCGCGCATTCACCCCCTCAAACATATAATTATCAGTGAATCGGTCCCCGTAGGCATAAATCCCTAAAATTTCTGTCAAAAATGTGCCCGTCGGCGTATATGTACGTGTATTTACACACATATACAGTGGTTTCTGGCTGAGCCCCCCCCCCCCGCTCGCCGGGCTCCGTAAACAAGCAGCCCCCGCTCAAAAATCCTAGATACGTCCCTGACATTCGAAATAGATTTTTTGCGAACTATTAGCTCACGGTAGTAACATATTGTATTTTGTTATTTTTGCAGCTACAAGATCTGTTCGAACGACCGGAAAAGGGCCGCACGCGCAGTGGTTCCGAGTCGTCCGACGATGGCGGCGGCGCAGGGGCACCCAAAAAGCGCGCCGCGGCCACTTTGAATCTGTTGGACCAAAAGCGCGCGATGAACCTCGGCATTGCCATGTCGATGCTCAGGCCGCTGCAGCCCAAAGAGGTATTTGCATTGTTTTGCTTGAACTTTGTTCCGCGCATTCAGGGACGTATCCAGGATTTTTGAGCGGGGGGGGGGCGGATTGTATACGGAGCCCGGCGAACGGGGGGGGGGCGGCGCCCCCCCCCCCCCTAAAATTTTGCCTCTGTAGTAAGGGAATGGCGCCATGGCGCTGGCGCCATTCATAGGCGTGACGCCATGGCGCCACTGGCGTTGGCATTGGCGCCAAAACAGCTGTATATGTCTGTTTCTTACAGGCATATACAGCGACACGGACAGGAATTTGTTGTTTTTTACTGGTTTTGAGGCCGCGGATACTGGTCAACACAAAATACATGTTGTGTGGCGGTAAGATGAGTGCTTGCGCGCAAAAATTTTTTTAAATGCGACAAAAATGTCTGCTGGAAGTGCCATTTCTGGCACATTTTTATGTCCGGCCCGGGAAGGGGGGGGGGGCGGCCGCCCCCCCGCCCCCCCCTTGGCTACGTCCTTGCGCGCATTATACACGTGATTCAAACCGTGTTGGTTCTCGGGATCGTGATGGGGGATCGTTTGGTGGGACTGGATGTCTGCTTGTTGCAATAAGGCCTGAAAAATTTACCCACACACTAGTTTTCAACCTTTTTTTTGCCGATTTTGAAGTCTATTGAAACTCACGCCTCTCGCAGCTGGTCGACGCGGTGATGGGTCGAGGCGATCAGTCCGCTCTAAATGCCGATAACTTGGCGCAGCTTCTGCGCGAGTACCCCGAGCCTGAAGAGGTATGTTTTCTTATGTTCTCGTGCTTCCTAGAGTTTGGAAGTCGAAAATTTTCTGGTTCGGGTGTCGGGTATCGGGTCCAAAAGAGTTCGGGTTGGGTGTCGGGTTTTGGTTCAAAAAAATGTGCGGGTCGGGTCGTTTCGGGTTCCCAACCCTAGTGGTTCCTACAGTTTCTTTTTAAATGAATGAGTGCTAGTCGCGCGCAGGTGGCCACAGTGAAGCAGTACACGGGCGATAAGAGTTTGCTGCGCGGCCCGGACCTTTTTGTGTTTTTAGCGGCGCAAGAAAAGCATTTCCTGCTCGCTTTGCAATTGCAACTGCTGAAGCGCGAGTTTGGAGCCAAGGTTGCTGCTTGATTTGTTCTCAAATTGGAATTTGTGTTCGTTACTCACCGAGCGCGTTATTTCAGTCGGAAACGGCTCGCAATAAGGTGCGCTTGGTGCTCCGCGCATGCGAACAGGTCAAGCAGTCGAAGGATTTTCGCACATTTTGCCACTACGTCCTATCTGTGGGAAATTACTTGAACCAGGTGCTCTGTTTTATGTTCGCTTGAATGATGCTTCAATTTTTTTAGGTCAATTCGTTATACGATGAATCATTCTTCAACATATCACCCGCTTTTTCAGGGTTCGTATGCGGGCGACGCAGCGGGCTTCAAACTCGGCTCAATGAAGATTATCCTGGAAGCTAAATCGAATAACCCCTCAGTGCGTCTGGTGCACATCCTAGCGGAGGCACTTGTCATTCATGAGAAAGGTCTGCCCAATATGAAGAGCGGCCTAAGCGCCCTGGACGAGGTAGTCAAGTTAAAGTGCGTTGGGTTTACTATCTCTGCTGTAATATTGATGTACATATCTGAGACGTAGCCGGTATTCTTGAGCGGGGAGGGGGGGATTGCAACGGCAAACCTGCGAAGAGGGGTTGGCGTCCTTATCTCCCCCTAAAATTTTGCCTTAAAATGGAATGGAGTAATGGCGCTGGCGCCATTTGTAGGTGCCACGCCGTGTTGTGATCGGCGTCGGCGCTCATAAATGTTTCAAATCAAGTACAAAATCGCTGTAGAAATAAATGGGCCATTCTTAACATCTTTTCTGTCAGGCCCAGGAAGGGGGGGGGGGGTGCCTCCGCCTCCGGCTACGCCCTTGGTACATATCACCACATTCTGAATCAGGATTAATCCCGAGGAACTGGAGAACGACGTGAAAGCGCTGGAAACGCGAGTCAATTCTGTGGCGAAAACGTTGGCTGACTGTGATGACGCCGCCCTGCGCAGCGGTTACAGCAAAATTATACAGGTACAGAGGGGTCTCAATTGAGGAATTACCGCGTAAAACCCTACCGGCTATCTATTAATCTACATCTAATCTTCCAAACGAACTGTTTGTGGCTGGGCAAATTTTTTCGCGTGCCAAAGTAAAAATGGATTGGCAGATAGATCTATTATTGCTTCATCCCCGGTTTTAAACCACATCTTACTTTTTAAAGATCGGTTAAAATAGTTTTTGTATTCAGGTAGCTACGGAAAGTTCCACCCCTAATTACGCCTAGCCCAGATGTAGTGATGGAGGCTTATAAAAAACTGCAAAATCTGCTTCAATTTTTAGGATGCACAAAAGTGCTGCAAGTCGCTGTCGGACGACGTGAAGCGGCTGACCACGACGGAGACGAGCGAGCTGCGCGATATGTTCTACGCGGACACGATGCAGCTGGAGGAGATACTCGGCACCATACAGACTGCCGTCGATGCATTCGAACACGCCAAAGTGGTTTGTTGTATTCTAATTGGATATACCGTATTTATATCCTCGAAAAAGATCCTAAGGGAGTCATTTTTCATCAGAGTTTTCGAGGGGAGTTTTTTCCTCACTCGGCCAATAGGGGAAGTTATTCAAGGTGGTCTTATTCGAGGATATACTATATAAACTGGTTGTTAATCACATTTTCAAGTTTGATTGCCCCTCGACTTTACGTAGGCAAACGAGGAAATGCGCCAGCGTGAGGAGAGACGCAGACGCATTGAGGAGCGAACCAAAGGTATGCAACATTTTTGCCACAAAAGCTGTTCTGCATGCGAAGCTAATCTTATTCATCTTGCGTTGTCATGCCACTTCCGAATTATCTGTCGCCTCGTGTACAGCTGTCATATATTCATATCTTCTTTAGCAGCATCATCGGCTTTAACGCGCTATTTACCCCCTTGTTTTACAATTTATGTAGTTTGTCAGCATTCGCTGTGTCCTATACTATTCCAACATAAAATTGCAACCTCGGTGTAACACGCTGGAGCAGCAGAACGCGAACAAACAGGCTCGCTCCGGGCTTGTTTTCCAGCTACGAGCCTTTGCAGAATCCTGAGCCTGTCCTGATATGTTTTGACATTCACCTTTTGTTCAAGTCGTAGATCGAGGCACTTGTGCCAGTCTCTGTTAGCGTGCGGTTGTTTTTCATATTTCATGTATTTATGTTTAGTTAATGTTTATTTTTATGTTGAGATAGAATTTCCCTGCTGGCTTCATGTCGACGCAACGACCATGTGATGGTGGACATCTACACATGTAGACCCACCACACATAAACCTACCAATTACACATCTATACCGCCCATTCCAATTGTTTTCCATTGGCCCCATGTAAACTAGTTTAGAAACTCATCAATCAACTTTGAATGCATTTGAGTCTGTGAACTACTGTTGACAGGAGTTGTCAATAAAACATTTTGGTATAACTCGGCATACATGATGCTCTACAAGTTTGGTCCACTTATGTTTCGCTTCGCTGAGTGTCAATGAAATTCAACGCCTTACTGAACAACGAAGTGCGATACATCTTAAATACAGTAGAAAAACGGTGCACAGTGGGTCGTAAATATGTGAATATGTATTGTCGACAGACATATCATTCTACAAAATCGGAAAGTTATATTTTGTTCTTGTAGAGCGAACGAGAAATGAAAATATTAAAAAAGAAAATGGAAAGATAATAAAAAGGAAGAAAAAAAAGTGCTGTTCTTTACGCACTCGTTTACTCCAATTTTTGTGCCGATAGGTGCTGCAAATTTTTGACTATACGTTTACCTACGTTTAATCTAATTCATATTTAGAAAAGTTACGTGCTATCGATTCATTTTGAAGAAAACTTGTTACATTCAAAATTTAGAATTTGGAAAACGTTCCCGCTTTGTATTAATCCAGATGCTGTCCATCCAGACGACGCTTGGATGGCATCATGCCAAATAACTCAATTACACTTTTTTTTAGGTTTCATTGTGTTTATTGGTTTTGTCCAGTGGCTACTACACATATGCGCTCAACGTTATGTTCAGCTATATGCTTTGAAGAGTCGCACCAATTTAAGGATTATAGACATCTGATCAAACGTAAGAAAGCTGTGTAAAAAATATGTCATAAAACACTTTGATCGAGTGTTTGAATTGTGCAGGCACAATTGAATGGTTTCATTCCGTATATGCATAAGCACCAGTCACCAAAACAAAGTTCTACGGGTTGGATACAGCGTGCATGATATGACATCATGCGACTCTTTGTAGAGTATCATGATTGCCGAGTTACAACACAAACATGTTTTAAACTGGTTTATGTATTTCTGAAATTATGATCAAAACTATTGTCGGTGGTCACATTGCATTTGTCTGTGGTTCTATTTTGCCCCCCGAAATCTGGTGCCGCCAGTGTAGTAATTAGATAATTACTGCACAGTGCGTGTGGTTGCCATTATGTGATTACATTCCTTTTCATAATCCCATGGTGCAAAAATACATGATTTTTGTTTACCATGCTCGCTTCACGCATGTATTCCCAATTAGATGTGTAATGGGTATACGTGTGCAGTGGGTAGATTTACACGAGTGGCGTATTTACATGTGCAGTGGGTAGATTTACACCGGGTGAATCCACTTTGACATGTTGTGTACTTTAACATGTTGTGGAATCTAACATGCCATCATGGGAATATTACATGTTGTGGAAAGTGACATGCCAAAAGGTGAAAGTAACATGTCAAGCGTGAAAGTAACATGCCACAGCCCAAAGGTGAATGTAACATGCAAAGCGTGAAAGTAACATGTCATGCACATGCGGTCGCAAGTCGTAAACTGGTGGAAAATATAAACGGGAAAATCACTTAATTGTATTTTACAAATCCCACATACAAGCTGTTAGGCTTTCATCTTGTGTGAGGGTGCCCCCGAGGATTTACTATATATAACCTAGGGGACACCCCCCTCAAGCCACCCTTGATGCAGAACAATTTTTTTCCATGTTTTTTTCTGGCAAATATAAATGGAACTTCCATACAAATTTTTGTTCCTGATGAAACAAAAATTATTGATAAATTTTTTTCTGGACATTTGAGTCCAAAAAGTTTTTTTGACATTGGTGGATTGTAATCATGTGCAACTTTTCTACCCAGTCAGTACCCCCAGAAGCCCCACACAATGGTGGCGTTGTTGATCAAACATGAAATTTTTTTTGGAGAAAAACGTAGGTTTGAAAAAGTGAACAATCCACTATCCCAAGCTATTCATGGAGCACATGGGGGCCAGAATTGGCTTGTTTGGTTTCAGGGGCAACATATGGCTGCTCCTGGGCTCCATCTTTGCATTCAAGTATTTTTTATAGCCAATGATAAAAATGGCCCAGCGTAGAGGGGGCACTTGCCTGACAGCGTGTCTGGCGCCTGCAGTGTCTTGACACAAATGACAAAATACTTGTGCCCATCCAATGTGGACACTAATTATTTGATAAAAACCTATAGGGGCCAATGGGCAATGTGCCCTGTATCTAGTGTGACTGGGATAAACAAATGAAGAGGTCATGCCCAGAAAATTGAAAATCACAGTTTTTCAATCACAACTACAATTTTGATAAGCACAAAGTTTAAAATCATTGTTGTCATGTTTTTGTGGTCCATGCCTGCTTGCTGGGGGCAAGTTTTGTGGGTGTGAGTGGACCAGGGGCCAAATTATACTCCCAACTTACCAGCAGTCAAAATATGGCTGTGGGAAATCTATAAGTAACTTTTATTTTATTTGAAAAGGAACCAACACAAGTGCATTCATTGCTTGTGTTGGCAGCACACAAAAAAATTGGCTGTGCACTTTACTGCAGCTGTATTTTGTGTGTTTTTTGAAAATTCCCATTTATATTTGCCGGGAAAAAAATTGGAAAAAAACATTCATCAATCTGTAGCAGCAGAACAGGGGGGTGCCAGGGGGTGCCACTTGGCATATATGTAGGCAAATGTTGTGGGCAGCCCCATATCAAATGGCAGCCATATTGGGCTGCACGTTTTCCTGTGAGATAGTTATGAAAAATGAGGTACCTGATTTCCCATTTATATTTGCCACCAGTTTATCTCGTGTGTGTGAAATAATTATCAGTGATTGATTGTTATCACCATGTTTGTCAAGGTGTGAATTCTATGTGTGTGCATGCGTGCAAATCAAAGCCACACCACGTCGATAAATAGGACACAAATTTTTAACCAATACAATCTGTTGTTTTTTAATCATTGGTCACAACACATGTGCTGCACAGTGCTATTGTTGTGAGAGACTAAATATAGTGATATTGCAGTATAGCTATAAGTTATCAGCATTGTGTATTTTTAGCGCATATTGTTTTGGCATTAATTATTCCATAAGTAAATATTGGCTTGGCTCGCTTTTTAGTTTGGCAAACGGTTTTTAGATTTATTAAAGTGACACTGTTAAAATTATAGTTTGTTAATATTATTCATCAATAAAAAAATATATTTCACTAGACAGCACAGCACACTTGAGTTAGTAAATATATTAGTACACATGACTAAGAAGATACGAAAAATTGCAACAAGCATTCACAATACATTCAATGTAAAATTCAAAGCAAAATATGCAAAAAACAAGTAAACTTAAACAAAAAAGCAAGCGGTGCAAAAAAATTCCATCATAACAAAAAAATCTTCATATTTTCCAAAATGACATTCCACAAAATTTTGCATTTTAGAATTTTTCTAGAAAAAATTCTGCATTTTTCTTAGAGTTAAATAAAAATTCTGAAAGTAAAATAAAATTTTGAAATTAGCCATTGTAAATGCTACCACAACAAAACAAAGATGATTAAAAAACAACAGATTGTATCGGTTAATAATTTGTGTCCTATTTATTGACGTGGTGTGGATTTGATTTGCGCGTGTGCACACACATAGAACTCACACCTTGACAAACATGGTGATAATGATCAATCACTGATAATTATTTCACACACACGAGATACGACTTGCGACCGCATGTGCATGACATGTTACTTTCACGCTTGACATGTTACTTTCACCTTTTGGCATGTCACTTTCCACAACATGTAATATTCCCATGATGGCATGTTAGATTCCACAACATGTTGAAGTACACAACATGTCAGAATGACCACACTCATTTACACCAGTGGTGTATTGCGCTGGGCGTATGGCGATGGCGTATTTACATGTGCAGTGGGTAGATGTGTATTGGGCTCCAGCGGACGCAATATAATGCATGCTTCCCATTTCAGTTTGTTTCAGCGTGCCCTTTTCTCCGTTGTCCCGTCCTGAGGATGAACTTTGCGCATCGTATGATTCGTTTCTCCATTGATGACTTAGCATCCGTTTCGCAATGGATTCGCCACTCACGTGCAGCATTCGGCTCGCCCTTGTCGACGTCGCTGCCGGCCGGCGTGCTCCGTTCCATGGACAGCGCGCGGTCGCCTACGCGTCAACTAGACATGTCGCCGTGTAGCTCGTGCGGCCGGTCGCCCGCCACCCCCAATAGTAGCGCGGCCGGCTGCAGCGCCGCGCTCGCGCCCGCCCAGTGCGACTGCTCGCTGCTGAGCACGGCCAGCGGCCTGGCGCCCGGCGTGCCCCAAGTAATGAGCTCGCCCGTGAGCAGAAATGCAGCTCGGCCGGCGGCGGACGGCGAGCGAGGCGAACCTGGCGTCCGAAGGCGGCGGCGGTCCAAGAGCCGCAACAGGCTCTGGCGCCAACTCAACGTCGACGAGCGCAAGCGACGTGTCCAACGCACCGGCGCGGCGGCAGAACGACGTGAGTTACGTGCGCCTAGTCGGCTTGCGCTCGCAGTTCCTTTGTAGTGGGCGAGGGTCGATTTTTTTTACTCTTGTTGTAAGATGTCAGGAGTTTTTGAACTAGTATAAAAACCACTATGTAAATTACAGGGTTCGATGGATGTAAAAATTCAATTAAAATCCAAAATATCTCTATAGAAAATCACTGCCACAAATTTTTGTCTTTCGATGAATAGAAATCTGATTTGGCTATGTATTTAAAAATCAATGAGAAAACAGTGCCATTGCTAGCTATAAATACCTCATACACACATTCTTGTTCATACCCCGTTTTTCAGCGATTTTGAATGTGTTGATTTAAGAAATTGCAAGTTTAAAGCACGATTTTGTGATTGTGATTAGTGTTCGAAAAATGGGTGGTTTTCCAAAAATATAATATAATATAATCTCGGAAAATATCTAAAAATAAAATATCATCGAATCTGTCGGGAAAAAAATAGGAGTAAATGTAAATGACATTTTTTCATTCTTTTCTTCTCACAAATAAAATATAATAAAATCTCTGACAAAATCTTGGGAAAATATAAATAACATTTTATTCAAAATTTAAAAAAAGATATTTTTTTCGTAACGCCAAATGTGATGCGCATGGCGCGGCAGGGCGATCCCGAGGGCCAGTGGCGTCAGCGCTCAGCGTCGGCTTCGAGCGGCTCGAGTTTGCCGGCGTCGAGCTTCTCCGGCACTTCGCTGGACAGGCACAAGGCAGTCAAGCAGCAGGAAGACCAGGGCAACTTGGTCGACCGGTTGCTCGACGAGATTCGCACCGGGGCGGCCCTTCGCCGCAGGTAAATGCGCTGTGATTTTGTTCTTTGAATCCAGAGTTGTTAAAAGTACCGAACTTTTTTCAAGGTATACGTAAACGTAAAATATTTATTTTTTACTCACCCCCTGAGTACAGAAAACGTAAATTATTTTTTTTATACTTTCACTCACGAGTAAACGTACTTTTCCCACGGAAAACGTAAACGTGAGTATTTTTAAGAAAATCCACCCCAATTTTCGCTCATAACTACTAATTTTCACAACTGTTTGCCTATTTTAAGCGCTTTTTGGCTATATATGTGCTGATATATCCATTTTGGACTACTTTCCATTATTTTTCACATCATCCCTTCTTTTTCCCTTTCATGCCTTCGAAAAATCACCATAAAAGGCTACTTAAAATACGTTTTCTGTATTCGAGTACTTTGAAAAGTACAGGAACTTTTTTTGGAGGAAACGTAAACGTATTTACTTTATACTCGAGTATACGTATTTATCGAGTAAAAGTAAACACGTATTAACAACTAGGGTGTCAAATTTCCGTTTCCGTTTCCGCCTTTCCGCAGGAAAATTTTTTACCTTTCCGTTTTCCGGCAGCCAAAAAATTTTTACCTTTCCGTTTTCCGTTTTCTGGCAGCCGAAAAATTTTCACCTTTCCGTTTTCCGTTTTCCGGCAGCTGAAAATTTTTTACCTTTCCGTTTCCGTTTTTCCGGCCCATTTTTCTGTTTTCCGGCTGAAAATTTTTTTACCTTTCCGTTTTACCAGGCCATTTTTCCATTTTCGGGCTCGATTTTCAGTTTTCTGGCATTTTTCCATTGTTTTTCCAATCTGTATTTATCTTCAATTGGCTCATCCAATTGTGTTGTTTTTGTCTCTTGGAGCAGCATTGACAACTGGGATTTCAGGGTCAGTGAAACAGGTGCTGTGAACCCAATTGGGTCATATGTTGACACCAATAATTTATTCAAGTTTCGTCTGGTTGGTGTTGTGATGCTGTCAATTTGCAATTTTGGTGTTGATATTGTAATATTGTTCTAAAGCTTCAACTTCATTCGTGACACTCATGATGAAGTTATCGATGTAAATGTTGTTTATTATCATCGCCAACTGGTTTCATTCCCCTTCATTTTCTTCATATTCATTCATGTTGTTTATTGTCACATTTAAATGGTATTTTATGACTGCTCCCAAAATTGCTGGGCTGCAGACAAGTCCAAACAGTATGCATTTAAAACGAAGTACTATTAAGTTATTTTCAGTTACTGGTTTTGAGGCATCTTTCAGCCAGGAAAATCGTGTGTAGTCTCTAGCTTGGTCATGCAATCCTATTTGCAAAAATGCCTTTTCAATATCGGCAATTAATGCTAGATTGCCTGCCCTGAACCTCAGGAGTAGGCCCAGTGCTAATGGTGTTGTAATTGGTCCTCTAAAAAAGCACTCGTTGAAACTGGGCTTACCTGCCGACCCATCGTACACGATTCTGCATGATGTTGCAGGTAATGAATCCCCTTGTTGTCTGTTTTGTTGTCACAGATCCCTTTTCTAGTTGGTCATCCAAAACTTTCCGGTATTGTTCAAATACCGTATTTCTCCGATCAAAGCACCCCCCCCCCCGTTCAAAGCTCCCGGGGTGCTGTGCTGTGTAAAATGTTCCGTGTAAAGCACCCAGGTGCTTTACTTCTCATCTGAAAAAATTTTGGTGATCATCTCTTCGCGTCAAAAATATTGTGGTGAGGAAAGATCACAGAAAGGACCATCTGTTGCATTAGAATTTGTTTGCATGATGCGCGGTGTTCTTTTGCACACATTGCAAACATATTTAATTGCATGTAGCGGCTACATCAAACGCTTCTAATGTAATTCACCAGAGCAACTTGAAGTGGCGCTTGTGTTCAGAGATTTGTGGGGCGTGGGAATTTTGCTAGAGTTCATCAAAAGCATTTCAACTCTACCATAGTATAACACCCCGTGATTTGCATTGCACCAGGGTGCTATAAACGGCACTTAAAAAGTAGTTCAAAAAGTGCTCCAATTTTGTAAAGCACCAGGGGTGCTTTGATTGGAGAAATACAGAGAGTTTGGATCTTTGTTGAATCTTCTTATCAGTGATTTAAACTGCACCAAGGCTTCTGCTTTTCCCGTGGACAATTTTTTTTTACCTTTCCGTTTTCCGCTGAGTGAAATTTTTTTACCTTTCCGTTTTCCGGCAGAAATTTTTTTTTTACCTTTCCGTTTTCCGTTTTCCGTAAAGTGAAAGAAATTTACTTTTCCGTTTTTCGTAAAAAAATTTTTTTGACACCCTATTAACAACTAGGGATGGCCGAGAAAGGATTTTTTAACGCATGGTTAAAAAAAAATAAAACCCGTTTTTTCTTCAAAAGCTCCCACATGGTCATGAGTCAACATATACAGGTAAATCAGACAGGTGACTAGGGTTCAAACGATATCACTTTTCGATATCGATATTCGATATTTTTTCAAAATTTTCGATATCGATATTCGATATTCAATATTTTTCCAAAATTTTCGATATCGATATTCGATACGATATGGACCCTCGATATCGATATTCGATATTCGATACTAAAAAATGGTCGATTTTCGATATCGATATTTCAATATTTTCGATATTCGATATTTAGCTTTTGGTATAGCAAGGCATATTTCAAGCAGCATATTGTATTTTCATATGGTTCTAAACATGGTTGATTATCTCTTTACTGAAAAGTACAATTGATTTTAACAAGGTTTACAATGGTCAGAATGAGAAAATCGAAGAAAAAACATGACAAATCAAATTGTATCAGACAAACAAAAATTGGTAGATATTACAATTCATACTTATAACCCAATTGTTGAAGGGCATGTTGCAAAAAAGCAGCATATCAGCATTTTCTGGCTTCAAATTTGAGGTAGGTAGTTCAGTAGGTATGTGGCCAAACCAAATACAAGAAATGTGGAGTAAGCACTCCAACAAAGATAACATTAAATACTTTACTTTTACTCATCAACTTAGATACTATAAGCAAATCAAATTAATCACAAATATCTCAAAACAAAAAAAAAACTTAATTAAGGACATTATACAGGTTCAATATATCGAAAATATGGTCGATATTCGATATTTTTTTGAAATTTTCGATATCGATATTCGATATTTTTTTAAAATTTTCGATATCGATATTCGATATTCGATATTAAAAAATGGTCGATATCCGATATTCGATATTCGATACGATATATCGTTTGAACCCTACAGGTGACAGTACTTTGTGATGTTATATATAGCCATAGAATGGCTGTGGAGCTAGGGGATATCATTGTAAGTAGTGATTTCTGTCAAAAAATATCCATTTTATGTCGACTTATCACGATATCGGCTTTTGTGGAACATTCGTGACTTTGAGTAAAGTAGGCTATTGAATAGTGTTTAAATTAAGTTACAATAGAAGGCTAATCTATTAGCAGTGATTTTTCACACTGTACAAGTATATGTAGGCACTTTGACTGGGTATTATGCACTACACTAACATATCACGGCTTATTTTGACACAATAGCATGAACAAATGGAAGCTTTCACACTAATAATGATTCAAAACCAATGAAAACAAGGTTATGGGTATGTGAAATTGCGCGCTTGCGCGGAAAAAATTGCAAAATACCTAGTGCTATAAATTTCGGCCAAGCCATCCCTATGAAAAATCCCAAAAAAACTTTTGAAAAAAACCCTTAGCCATCCCTTTTAACAACTTTGCATGGTTGAATCTCGATGGTACAGCTGCCACAGTGTTATTGCAGACGAATATCATTTCCAGTATGCAGTACCGCAAGATGTAATTAGGCACTTGATTTATAAATGTATCGAGAAAAAAACCTCCCGAGGGAACGCTAACATTTTGATTAACATTCTGTCTAATAACCTCTCAAATAACCCCCCCAGTCAGGAAAGTAACCTCCATGGGACTAATTCGACGAAATACGACATCTAATAATAAACCCCCATGGGGCTATTTCGAGGTAATTCGGTATCCACATATAGGCAGTCGGCGGCAGCGGCGGAGAACCTGGAGCGTGGCGAAAGCGAACGAAAGGCGAATCTTTTCCGCCAACTCGCTGCTGAAGCCGCGGCCAAAAAAGCTAAGCAGGACGCCCTATCCAAAGATACTGATAAAAAGTGAACGGGTCAGCTTTCTTTGAAAGTAATTCAGTAACCTATTCAGTAATTTTCTTCGTGCGTGCGTGTGTTTTCCGATGCTCAATGTTGAACAACTGATTTTGCGAAGTGCGCTGTGATGTGATGCTTTCCAATTCTGCCTTCAAATGAAAACTGCTTAAATATGTGCATTGTTGTGGTTGCGGTCTTTTACATTGTTGCGTTTGAATACGGGGTTAGAGTGGCTTTATGATTGATCTGACTTCGCTTTACTTCAGAAGGATTCCACAAATAAATGAAAACTTTCATTTCCTGAAACATTTGTAAATCTGCTTTGTGTGGTCAATAACTCATGCGGTTCCAACCGTTTTAGGTAGGAATGAATAAGCTAAACAAATTTGATGCTGCCCGACATTTCGTCCGCGTCCGTATCATTGTCGCGGGCGACCGACAGGCAGCTGTCCGGCGTCGCTTGCATATCGCTCTGGGTCTGCTGTTCTTGTTCTATTGCGTTGTCATCAGTGGCGCTGGGGGCACTCCCAGACCATGTAAAAAGCCCTGTAAAATGTAAAATTTCATGCAAAGTGTCAAAAGTCATAAAAAATGTCCTGCAAAATGGCAACCGAGTTGCCATTTTGCAGGGCATTTTCCAAGACTTTTGACACATTGCATGACATTTTACATTTTATGGGGCTTTTGACAGGGTCTGGGATTTGCACCTGGGCGCGCTTGCCACCTGACGCGTGTTGTTCGCTGTATGGGCGCGCTGGGCGGCCGTGCTGTGTTCGTTGGTGGCACCGACCTACAGATAGGTTTCAAATGGGATTGACCTTTCATTATCGGGATTGGTAAATATTTTGAAGTTTCGGGATCATGGTCACGAGATCAGGATTTTTGGCAGAAACGCTGGGTTAAAGGGCATTGAATGAGATGTAGAGGGCTAATTTTTCGCGAAACAGGTCTAAAAACACTCAAATTCCAGAGAAGTGAAGAAGAGTAAAAAACATTTGATATTTCGGTTCACATCGCAGTGCAAAAAGTCGTTTCTTTAACTTTTTTCTTTTGCTCTAAATTTTCCAGCGTCGGTTCCGATTACTAACGTTTTTCGGCATTGGAATTGGAAACATTTCGGGATTTGAATTCTCAGGATCGGGATTGAGGTTTCTGGATCGCGATCGAGACCACAAAATCCCGCCACTTTTCGAGATTGTGGACTCAACCTGCAGACAGGCTTCAGTGGTTCCCGCCACGACCACGATGCGCGCCGCAGACCGGCCCACCGTGGTCACTGCGTCATGCAGCGTCGGCTCCACCCACGTGTTGGTCATCGCTGCGATGCGCTGCGCACCTGCAAAATTTGATTGGCTCGGCAATATGATTGATTCTGGCAGGCCGGTTTCGAATCGTCAAATCGGGCAGCATATGAATTATGCACGCCTAAGGCAGCGTTTACATGTTTTTTATGACTGCTTGACAACACTAAGAAAGTTTAATAAGTTGACTAAAATGTTCCAAATTCATGAGAAAAAGGTGCAACTATAAATACATTCTACCTAGGCAAATACCTATGCATGTCAAATTGCAGAATCGTGCTTGTAGCTGAAGAGTTAGACATTTGAAAATTTTTGCGATTGTTGGACAGTTACCCGACAGCTGGCGACAACGGCAAATTTTTTTCAAATGTATAACTCTTGGGCTACAAGCAAGATTCTTACGTTTGACATTTTTGCCTACCTAGGTAGAATGTACAGTAACTATAGTTGACCCTTTTCTCTCATGAATTTGGAATCTTTTTACTCAACTTATCGAACTTTCCGAATGTTCTCAAGTTGTCACAAAAAATCTGTAAACGGAGCGACTTCACAAACCCATGTCCGCCAGCGCGGTGCACACTGCATCCTTTCGTTCCGGCGGCGGCTTAGTTAACTTGCGTATGACCGCTCTCTGCACGGCCGACGCTGGCACGCTGCCAGCGAGCTGCGCCAGGCGCGACACTGTCATGCCCAGGTTTTCGGTGCGCGACGATTCCGGCACGCACAGCGTGCATGTGACCAATCGACTGTAGGTTTGTGGGTTTTATGCGGGGATCTGGGTTTAAATGCGTTTGAAGTGAAATTCGGCTCACAGAGTGGATCGCCTGAAGTATCGACTGAAGGCGAAATAAACCAAGAAGTTTGTTGCGCTGTTTAGGACCTGCGTGAAGATTCTTATCCGACTATAGTACTTATATATATATATATATATATATATATATATATATACCAGCACTTTTTGTACTCATAGAATTTCTGCTATACCCGGTGGACATCACACTTGGTGAGGAAACCTACCATAACCTATCTGAATCACGAACCGAAGATTTTACAGGTTTTTCATCATAATATTTCGTTTTTACTACGGAATTATTTATTACGAAATCATCGGAAGATGTTATTCACTCAATTGTGGTAGGATTCTCACATATTTATGGTAGGTAGGAATTGCGGCATAGCCTTCTAAAGCGATTTATGAGCCGAAAGGGTCAAAACGTTTTTTCAAGTCCCTTAACCGCACCTGAATATAATTGCTGACATCTATGACTGTACTAAACCAGGGACCTCTATCCTCAGGTTTCGTAAAAAGTTCAGCGAAAAATATGAAAGTTATGCCAATTCTGGACATGAGCAACTTGACAATGATTGCCAGTAGCATTTTTCCTGTGCCGCCCTGGGTGTTCGCCTGTTGCAAATCGCCTGCGCATTGAGTAGTGCGTAAATGCACAGTTGTGAAAATGTATGTACGTGGGTTTTGTGCATGATGGTGGTGTGTACGTGGCTTTTGTGCATGGTGTATGTGGCTTTTGTGTATGGTGTATTATTATGGGTGCAATTCATTTATTATGCTATTTTTAGAAAAAAAGTGTCGGTCAAAGCCTATGATCCACATTGCGGTCTACTAACAATTTGAACTTATTTGATGAATAGCTCCATCTTTGTTCGTTTCTTTGGGACCTGCGTGGATTTCGATGATTCGTCGGCCGTGGCGCGTTTCACTCGCCCACACCCTCAACAATCAACCGTGAACGTAGCAAAGCGAAAGTAGGCTCACTTCTGAGCATTGCCGCGGCGAGAACTGCGCGGCACATGGCCGCCCGCCGCATGGCCACCGCCAACTTGCAGCTGAGCATGAACAGCAGCAGGAAGGGCAGCAGGGTGTGCGTGGCCAGGGGCCGGTTCCGCAAATTAAGAAGTGAGAAGACAAATGACAAATGCGAAGTGAAATGAGAAGTGTGAAGTGAATTGAGCATGAAATTGGCAAAAGCGACAGGAAATTACTTTTTCCTTTTATTTCTTTTTACTTCGCTTTTGCCAATTTACTTGCCATTTCACTTCGCTTTTGCCAATTTTCTTCTCACTTCTCAGTATGCGCAACTGGCACCAGGGCGCACAGCACGTGGTACAGCGTCTGGTAGACCTGGCTGCGCCGCAGCTCCGACTCCTCTATCCACCAGACTTGCTCCACTTGGCCGTGCTGCTCGGCTAGGTTGACGAAGGACTCGTAGCACCTGCGGATGTGGGGACGCTGTGAACTGTGTAACGATGGCAAACAACAATTCGAAAAGGTTTTCGAATCTGAGAATTGTTCTTCCACCCCTAGAAAAACACTTCTAGAAAAATTTGAAAAGTGTTTCACCAGGTTTTTCAGTATTTTTGTAAAAAAAACGTCTAATATTGTTAAATGATTAAAATGTCTTTTTCACACGGATCTGTCCGTAGCGGCAGAACAAAAATGTGCAAAAAATGTATCTGCGGTAACAGGTCGTAAAAATATATTTAGAATTAGCCGGAAAAATTCGAAAATGCCAAATGAAAAACCTGTAATTTCGGAAAGAATATTCAGAAAAAAAATCTAAATGTCGAAAAGTCACTTTAGAAAAAAATTGATGTGTTTATCACCGTGAGTACTGTGATCATAGCGGAGATTATCATCGTGTTTTACAAGTTGTTAAAATTATAATTTTCGGGAATGAGAACTCATACGCAAAAGAAAGACATTCATCCGTTCGAACACTCATTTTGTATAAACCTGTGCCAATCACACAATGACACTAACTGGTAGACATCGACCTCGAACAGCGTGGGCAGCGTGTACACGATGGCCACCAGCACGAGTATGGTGAGCGCTTTGCGGCCGCGCAGCTGCGCCGACATGGCCGCTCCGCCCAGGGGGCAGCCCCAGTCCCTGTAAAATGCCCCGTAAAATGTCAAATGTCACGCAAATGTCACGTACGTTTGCCATTTTGCACGGAATTTTACATGACTTATGATACTTTGCATGACATTTGAGAAGACGTTTTACAGGGTTTGGGACTGGCACCAGGCCGCTGGCGCTGTTGAGAGCCACGTAGCGCGCCACGCCGATCAGCACCACGAGCCACACGTCAAGGAACATGCACAACTGGCACAGGTAGTAGACCGCCGGCGGGGGGCTACTGCGCACTTCATTCTCGGTGTCGATGGAGTTTAGTTTGCAGTTTGTGCGATTTTTCAATGGCCAAATGGCATTTGTCATTTCCTACATGTTTACCGTATTTTCTTGAGTAATCCCACGAGATGCCCCCACCCTCGAAATATCTGGCGAATTTTGCGAAGATACATAAAATAAACGTTCGAGAAAAAAATTCTGACGAAATAATAAACCCCCTCGAAATACCTCCCCCGTCCTTTAACTTTCCGCTAAATTTGCAATATGAAAAAAAACCCTGGGGGTATTTGAAGCAAAAACGGTATGCATAGGGATTTAAGTATGTGAGCTAATTATTGTCGCATCGACACGAGCGGGTTGAAGTGCGCAGCAGCGAGACCGGCACGTATCTGGTGTAGGAGCCCATGCGCAGCGTGAGCGTGCCGTAGTACATGGTGGGGCCGGCGTACATGGCCGCCGCTCCCAGCAACATCACCGCGTCGCACAGGGCCAGCGCCGTCTGCGACGCCATTACCTACCGTATTTCCTCGAAATACCCCCCTTGAATTAACCAACCCTCGAAATACCCCCAGGTGTTTTCGAGCTGATGAAAAAATACCCCCCCCCCTCGAAATACCCCCTCGAAATGTATTTATTGCGACACTTTTGCATCGCAGTTGTACGTATGGCGCTCCACACGGTGGTTGACGCCACTTTTTAGAAGTCGATTGAGTCAACTCAGAGTCAACTGTTTTAAGTATAACTATTTTTAATTTTTTACCTGTGTTGATTAAGAAATATTGAGAAGTCGATTGATGTAGAATGAAAGAAGGGGATTTTTTGGATACATATTGTAAATGGCTCAGAGTCAATTGAATTTTTGACTAGTTGACTCTGAGTTGACGCTAATTTTGGCGTCAACTAGCGTGTGTGGGACCTATACGCTAGTTTGTGTAGCGATATACGTTCACTTCCCTGTTATGTCCCTATATACCCTATTTGGTCACGTTTATTACGGGTTTGGTGTATATAAAAGCGTATTCTTTAGTACGACTTTACCGAAAATTTCTGACGAAATAATAACCCCCCCACCCCCTCGAATAAGCCCCCCCTCGAAATCCCCCCCCCCCCTCAAAATTTCCACTCTGAAAAAATAAACCCCCTGGGGGTATTTCGAGGAAATACGGTATATTCACTGAGAATTAACAATAACTCTGGGGATACATAAGAAGCCATCTAAATACCGTATTACGTCGAATTAACACCCCCTTGAATTATCCCCCCCCTCGACATACCCCCGCTCAGGGACGTATCCAGGATTTTTGAGCGGGGGGGGGGGGGGCTGCTTGTTTACGGAGCCCGGCGAACGGGGGGGGGGGGGCTCAGCCCCCCCCCCCCTAAAATTTTTCCCTATATAGGGACGGAAAGGCGTTTTGGCGCTAGCGCATACAAAGGCGCCACACCATGGCGTTATTGGCGTTGGCGCCAGCGCCAGGAACCGCTTTATATGTATGTAAATATGCATACGTATACAGCGAAAGTCACAAAAATATGCTCATTTCCGAGGATCTTTGTTTACAGGGACCGATCCGCTGAAAATGCAATGCATGGGGAGATTGCGCGCTTGCGCGCAAAATTTTTGAGAAACATAGAAAAATATACATGAAAAGTTGCATTTTCCGGGACTTTTTAGGTCTCACCCCGGGAAGGGGGGGGGGGGCTGCAGCCCCCCCCGCCCCCCCCCCTGGATACGTCCTTGCCCCCGCTCCCTCAAATTTCGCTGGGGAAATAATAACCCCCCCCCTCGAATTACCCTCACCCAATATGAGTGTAAAGAGAATGTACATGACAAATACCGCAGTTTGTGATCTGTATGACGCAGAACGCACGTAAAACCAATGACTGAGTGACGTTAGGACATGGTTTATGCGTAAATATATACAGTTACACATGTCTATAAACACGTAAATATCAGTCTATGTAATTATGTGATTTTTATATGTCTTAGTACGTGGAATTTGACAAAATTTCTGGCGAAATAACAGACCCCCCTCGAATAAGCTCCCCTCGAATTACCCCCCCCCTGAAAACTTGTTGGCGAAAGAATAAACCCCCTGGGAGTATTTCGAGGTAATACGACGTAAAAGCATGTTGGTAAATATATCGTTTCAGGTGCTTTTGAATGATCGTGGCGCTCCGTTAACTTACCGCAAATCCTCAAATAAGTCCCCTTTCATAAATAACTAAAACTCCTCCTAAATAACTCCCCCCCCCCCCCCCACTTACCACATGAGGAAAATTTGTAAGTAAGAAAAAGTAAATAGGTAACCTCGCAATGTGTCTTACAGAAGAGACATTTCAATATACTAGGTAAACTCGATAGTAAATATTCTAAATATAACATGCTAAATACGTATCCCTAGTGATCCGCGCACATAAACCCGTCATCGGCATGTTTCAAGACACCTTTGGGTACACGTGCAAGATATTTCAGGTAGCTCTGGCTCCTCTGCATCTGTCGAGAAAATCTTTCGCCTTTTACTAAAGATTTCCGTGCAGAGGAGCAATTTATGAGTGTTACACTCAATTTTTGGGAGCTGCCCTTTTTGGGCAGCTGATAACATCGCCGAGTGACACATTGGCACTACTTTTCCACGCGCTTTGCACTAGTCGGGCGTTTTCGTTGTTGTTGCTCGAACTTGTCCCAACCAGGGTTCTTTTGCACTATTACAATATACAAATAACGTAACCAAGTGTTTGTAAATGGTCGGCTGCGGCTCGCCGACGATGTTCGGCCGGCAGAAAATCAGCATGCAGGACACGTTGAGCAGCACGCCGAGCGCCACCGTGGCCACCGTGGTGGGCCCGTTCAAGTAGAACTTGAGCGGCGACGTGTCGCGCATGTTCTCCTGCCCCATGGCCACCACGGCGGCGGGGCACTGTTCCCAGTCTTGCCGCGCCGGCATGTCGACTCGGCTCGGCTATCCACCGCGTGCGGAATTTAGTTAGCGCGGAACATTTTTCCAGAGGCCTGGTTCAATGCGCGTGCACACGGTAGTTTACCGCCAGATTTTTGTAAACTCATAAATCAGCGTTGAAGGCATTTGAGTTTACCGGAATAAGTTATTCATTATCTTCATCGACTGCAGTTGACGGACACCTCATTCTGTTAAACTCAAATGCGTTCAAAGCCGATTTATGAGTTTACTAAAATCTGGCAGTAAATTAGTGTGCGCAGCGCCATTGTTATCAAAACTGTGGGCGCACTCGCATCGCATTCAACATTGAATCGGCGTGTATTTTCTGTAGGTATAGTAAACGTACAACAGTCGGGCTTTGCTAATAACACGCTGGATCAATTAAATTTCTTCGCTGTTTGCGAAAGACATGAAACAATCCTTACAGACCTAATCAATAAGAGATGAACATTCAAACATGCACACTCTCTGCTGTCAACATTCTTTCACACTTTCTGCAGTAATTTATGCATTCGCATCTGTACGCTTTGTCTGATCGTGTGTGAACGATTCGGATGCTTTCGTCCAGAGTTGTTATGAGCATAGTTGTGAATGCGTATTTACTTTTACTCAAAAAGTACACATACTCAAGTACTGAGTAAATACACATACACATACTCAAGTACTGAGTAAATACACATACACATACTCAAGTACTGAGTAAATACACATACACATACTTTGAAAAAAGTATCTGTACTCCCATTTACGGTTACTTTTTGAGAGTACTCAAGTACAGTACAGTAATTTTTCCGTGTACAGGAACAGTATTTTTCCATAAAATTTTACCAAATTTTTTAAATGCTAAGCATGAATAAACTGCCTTTTGTTATAGAATATTTCTTAATAGAAAACAACTTTTTGTTGTCCAGGACAAATAGTCCATTATGCTCCCTTCTAAATTTTCCATTTACTCACTTAACGTTTTCCTGAGAGAAAAAACTCACGTTTAGAATTTCTTGGGAAAAAGTACTTTTACTCTCATTTACTCGCAAATAAACATAAAAAAAACAAATTTTGTATTTGTGGGGTGAGTAAAAATCAAATGCTTTACGCTGAAAAATGTTTGGTACTTTTAACAACTCTGGTTATAAGTACTGGACTTTTTCAGGTATAAGTAGATGTATTTATTTTGTACTCACCCCCAGAGTAGAGAAAACATAAAGTAAATTGTTTTACTTGTACTCATGAGTAAACGTGAGTACAGATACTTTTCCCTTGAAAATGTAAAAGTGACTTTTTTGTTAAATTTTGCCCCAGTTTTCGCACATTTTCATTATTAATTTTGATACCTTTAGCACATTTTCACTTTCAAAGTCACCAGTTCATATGCTTTTTGCCTATTTTCAGCTATTTTTATCTATATATCTGTTAATATACCCATTTCTGTATATTTTTAGCTTTTTTCTGCCTTCAAGGCATAGAAAAAGCTTATATACAAGCCTTAAATAAAATAAAATGAACTTTTTTTAACCAATCAATAATATGTTTTTTGTAGACGTTTACATTCAAAAAATACTTAAAAGTGAGTACAGGTATGTTTTACAGAGGAAGCGTAAGGCATAATGTGTTGTAGTTATAGTACACTACATACTATTCACTTGCATTCCTACAGTTGGATAGGTTTTGAGTGATTGGTCTGAACCGTTAACTTTTATATTTCAACCATTCTCAAGAATGGTACTTGAGTAGGTACTACTTGGGTGTTCAGGTCAGTTGATGTTCATTGACTCATTTCGGGGGTGACCATCTATGGATATGAGATGCTGAACTTTGAGACCTGTGTCGCCGAGTGATGTTCCACATAAACACACACTCTGGTCATTGGCTTCGTGGACTTGGCTTCGCCTCTTGTCCAAGGTCCACATGCCAATCCAGCTAAACCTCACTGCACGTTCTCATCTGTGTGCCACGGACTCAGTTCGCTGTGAGTTCTGTTTCCCATGCACACATCAAAGGAAACAAGTATTTACTCAGTACTTGAGTATACATATTTTTTGAGTAAAATTAAATATGTTTTAACAACTACTATGCTTTCATCTCGACAGTGCGCGCCCCAATGTTGTCAGTTGAAATACGTAAATAAATATAATGGGTGGATTTAAAGGTAAAGTTGGTGATAATTACTACCTGAAATAACGAGTATAGACGGCTTTGAGCATATTTAATGAGCTAATGATGATTGCCGGCGCCCGGATTTTTTTACCTGTGTTGGAAAGGTTCCGCTGGCTACCACAACACCTCAATTACGGCTACCTCAATTACATAGTGCATTGGATAGATAAAATAGTATAGAATACATTTCTGTTTGAATAAAAGCGCCCTCATATTAGAATCTATTATACCCCGTGTACCACATGCTATGCATTTTTCTGAAGGGAAACACTCCATCACATGACTAGTGTAAGAGTGCCATGATGCTAGCGCCAATACAAAAAGCGCCATGGTGCTTTTGACGCTTTCCGCCATTCCTCCGTGGCAGTGGCGCTATTCGCGCTTCGCCATCTCCATGAAAAGCGTCATGGCGCTTTTGGCGCGGGGCGCTATATTTGCCTGGTGGCAGGAAGAAAATGTCCGGCACTAGCGCCATAGCAAAAAAGGCGCCATGGCGTTTCTGGCGCTTGGCGGTGGCGCCATTGGCGCTAGGCGCTGAGGGTTCGAAAAGTGCCATGACATCACTAATCATGACGTAATCGTTTGTAAAATCAAGACTCTTAAATAAAATCAAAATGACATGCGGTGCCAGGACCATTTTCTGAGGTGCCCTGCTGGTTGCGGGGTGCGGTGCAGGATGCGGTGCCTTTTGGTGCTAACGCCAGCAACCTACCGGTGCCCCTTAGTTCTGGTGCCATTTTTTGGGTATGGCACGGTGCCGGTGGGGTGTGGTGCCATTTTGCCCTGTGCCTTTACCATCACTAGTGCGTGCATAAGTATCCTGTTATGAAATTAATTTTGGACGCATACTTTGCGGCCCGCCGAGTGTATACAGGGTGGCGCACGTCAGGTGCACGGTTTTAATCTGCTCCCACACGTCAATTTTCAATGAAAAGTGCTCACTTTTTTATGGCAGTTTATATTTAAATGCACCCCATTTGTTGTTTCAAGTGCACAGTTCCATTTTGCAAAATTTTCATGTGGAAACGCGGAGCACTAAAATTCTTCCTTTGGGGCTATTTAATGGAGAAGTCTAAGTCCTCTACCTCGTTTGCGTATTGTCGTGGATAATGGCTCTGGTTATGTGGACGGATGCTGTTTTGCATGTGATGTGATCAATGTGAAACTTTAGCGATATGAAACTTAACACAACAAATGGGGTACATTTATAAACTGCCATGCCAAATTTGAGACATTTTATTAAAATTGACGTGTTTTGAGCAGATTAAAACAGTGCGCCTGTACACATTAGATGAACAGGCACACAGAAGTGTCAGATTAGATAAAATAAGTAGTGATGGTAAAGGCACCGGGAAATATGGCACCGCACCGCACTGCACCGACGACACCCTGCCACTCCTTAGAAAAGCCACCAGGTGGCAGTCCCAAGCCCTGTAAAGTGTAAAGTAAAGTGTCAAATGCAACGTAAATTGTCAATTATCATGCAAAGTTCAGTAATAAAATCTTTTCTGTTTTGTTTTGATTGACACTTTACTTTGCATTTGACTTTACATTTGACACTTTACTTTACACTTTAAATGGCTTGGGACTGCCCCCTGGGCAGTGTGGGCACCTTTGGCACCGGCAAAAAAATCGCACCGGCACCGGCAGGGCACCTCTGTAGGTAAATGGCACCGGCAGCGCACCAGCACCGATGCTGGTGACTTTCGGTGTCCAGCACCGGGGCGCCAGTGCCCTGGTGCCCTTCCATCACTAGCCACGAAAATATGATTATCCGCAACTAGACTAGCAACATGGTAAAAACTGTGTCCATGACAACTAAGAACATGCTAGATTTGACAGCATGATGTAAAGTATCATTATGCTTGTCCGAGATTCATTTTCCCACATCATTATAAAAATGCGAACTTTTATCTAAAAGAAAGTTTCCTAGGTTTTTTTGAGCGATCGCCTCGAATAATTGAAACCAGAAGCGAGATTCCAATAAATAACTAGAATGGTTAATCTCGTGTTGTCACCGACCCGGGTGTCGCATTTTTTCCCTATAACGAAAGTTAAATATACCTTATTATCTATTATCATATAAAAAAGTTTAGTGGATGCCTTGGGCAATCTTCAAATTTCCATCATTATGTAATGTAAATAGCTGGGTAAATATTGCGCTGGTATTTAGTTGTTGTAGATTTGAGCAGGTTTGACATACCGTATTTCCTCGAGATACCCCCCCCCCTCGAATTACCCCCCTCAAAATGGGCACTATGAATTTGTGGTCCGGGAAATGCATAACAGACGTTCAAGACACTTACAGTGTTACGTTAGAACATCGCTTATACCATCTACATCCTTATATAAGGCTGTAAAAACTTATAAATGGTGGTTATTGTTGCATTTTTCACGTTTTTCTCTCAAAATTTTCACTCTGAAAAAAACCCCCCGGGGTAATTCGAGGAAATACGGTATGCTTGCTTAACATTCTAGTGCTTCCTTTGCAAACCTCAAGTCGGATGTACCTATGTACCTATATAAATATCCGTAGATGCGCACATCCTACAATATTGTTGCCGGTGGCCATAAATTTCATTTTGTACCATCACAATTAATATCAAAGCATGTGTGTAGATTTTGTGATGCAAGTAAATGCAATAAATACTAGGTACTTGTTTTTTCATTGATAACTTTTCCGTGAGCCTTGCATACATAATTCCACTTCCAGATGAGGGATATTTCGAGGGGGGGCGGGTTATTTTTCCTCAGCTCGAAAAAACCTGTGGGTATTTCGAGGGGGGTAATTCAAACGGGTTTTTCGAGTAAATACGCTATTTATAACTTATTTTAACCTATTTTAGCGATTTTTGTTTCTTTCTGCCTTCTATGTACCTATACTTTGAAAAAGCCTATATATTGTGCCCCCGCCATTACGTTTGTAGCCATGAAACATTTCACGATTTTTTCTCCTATTTTTACTTATATATCGCCTACCACTTGACTTCAGCCTTACTTACGACTTGTAAAATATCTTTACTCGTCGACTTGCGGAACCGGCCACTGTTCACATTCCTCCATACAGGAAGAATCTTTCGCTTCGCTGGGTTCGATTTCATGCACGAACTGTACGTAAATAAATGCTTGGGTAAATAGGTAATAAATACACGCGCCGGGTCTTGGGCGGGATAAAAGGTTTATGTGCAACATTCATTTGGAAAGGTCATGAATGGAAGCAGTAAGAAAAGAACCAAACAGTTTCCCAGCCATAGAAATTGTCATTGTGATTTTCGTCGCAGTCAGAAATCATGCGCTGTGAACCTGTGTGCATGTTTTCAATCAGTGAAGCCATGGCCTTGCACATATTTTCCATTGTTTTAATGAAACTGAAAAAAACTTGGAAAGCAGATAAATCAGGCACAATTCGTTGTCATGCGCTTGTTCTGTTGGTCAATCTAATCAACGGCGGTGGAAATGCCCTGGTGCCGTTTCAGCAAAAAGTGACGTGAAACGTGAAGTAAAAAGCGAAGTGAAAACTGAAGTGAAAAGCGAAGTGAAATAATTTTTTGAATAGGGTAATATTTTCAATTCCAAAGTTCTACATCCCACGTCCCTATTATACAAAGTTCTAAATCCCACTAAATCACCATTAAATTCAGTTTTAACATTCCTAAATCAGACGCACAATTTTATTAGCCCGTACTCGTTTATCGGACAGCCCAATTCATTGTAATCTTATTGCAAAAATGCGTTCGTGAAGCGTGTGGAAGCGGGCTCGGTGAAGACACTCAACACGCTTCCACAGACTTCACGAGATTTGAGGCGAAGTGTCTGCCGACTGCCACACACTTCACCTAACTTCACAATGCTCAAAATTCGTGAAGCGTACTTCACGAACCAACGCAGCATACTTTGCGTTGTTCGTTAAGTGTCTGCAGGCACAGTAGAGTAGGTAGTGGCTCTGCGCGTCCGCGTAAAGCCACTTCACGGCGCTTCACCGCGCATCACACAGTACACACCCATTTTTCTCTGTGATGTCAAATTGCAGCTTATGCACGTGTGTGCGATCGTCTCTTGTTTCATGATCAAATAGGTAGATGAATCTTAACATTATGAATTCATATGTAATTAAGTTTGAAATTTGAAACAACTGAGTGATACACGACACGATCACCCTGCATTTTATGCATTGATATAAATACCTACATGCACAATTATGTTGTTCTAAAAATAAAACCCTATTCGCCGTCATGCGACGCCAGTAGTTTTCAAAGAGATACGTTCGTAAGCATTTACGTAATACCTACGTTAGCTTAATAGATGTAACACACTTGCATTCAAAAAATCACCCGTGATTTATATTTTCGAAAATCACAATAAATATAAATATATCGGTGATTTATATTTTTCAAATTCAGAGAGATATATTTATATACGTATATAGGTAGGTATATTTTTGAAATAAAAAAATGACTGAGAAACTCACTCATATTTACTACATACCGTATTACCTCGAAATACCCCCATGGGGGTTTATTATTTCGCCAGCAAAATTTGAGGGGGGGTTTATTCGAGGTTTTTTTTATTATTTCGCCAGAAATTTTCGTGAAATTCATAGTAAAGAATACGCCTTTTCTTACACAAAAACGGTAATAAATGTGAGAAAATAGGTCATATTGGGGCTATATATGCACATCTGTACACAAATGAGCGTATAAGTGTAGCTGCGATGCAAATAAGTGGTAATAAATACATCATGTACATTGCATACATGATGTACATCATTCCGGTATAAATTCCTCGCATGCAAGTTCTACTTTATGAATGCGGAAATCTAGTTTATTATATTTCTTAATTAATTTCAAATCAATCAAAGCTTTCTTTACTTTATTATATTCTCAAAGTCATTCAGAATGAGTGAATTCGTTCGGTTTTCGATCATATATAAAATGTTATCACTCGCTAGCGAAAGGCAATATTTTGACTAAAAACAAATGCAAAAGGTACATTCTTTCAAGTCGAAGCACACGGCATAAAATCACCCTTTAGCTAATTTTAAATGGCGTCAAAATAAATCATAAATAAGTGAAATACTTCAAATAAATGCTTTAAATTAAAATATGAAGTAAAGTTATCACGGCACTTCACACTCCCAACAAAACAAAAAATTAAAATTTGAATTTATTGGAAAATTTTATAAATTGTTATATACGCACAAAAAAAATGCTTAAAAACCCTAAATCATTTTCGTAGCTCAATTCTGGGGAAGTAGATCATCCTCCATGGGTTCATCTTGCTCCTCTGTGTTCTTTACGGCACTGCTGCTACTGCCGGCTGCGGGCTCCTGTTCGCACTCTGATTCGTGGGAGGTGTTTGTTGAGCTACTTGAGGATGATTCAGATGAACATTTCCTCTTACTTGTCCCGGGGGGGCAATTTCCAGAGGAAATTTCATTTGATTTGTTACTTCTGCCTTCGTCAGTATTTTCTTGGATGGATTCAGTGGTAATTTTCTGTAACTTTTTACCTTTACGAGTTGGAGGGGCGGTGGAATGGCCTCTAGGTTTTCTGAGGAGGAGTTTGCGGACTCCTTCTTCATCGAGGCTGTCTCCCGGGATAGTAATTCGCAACTTTTTTGGAGAGAGTCTTGCCATGTTACATTTTCTTTCAGTTGACTTTGCTGTGGCGACTGTAACTTTGATGCCACCTTTCCCTTTGGCGATTCCACTTTTACATTTGTTAACTCGATTTCGTTTGAGTTTACTTTGGTTGACTTGAGCCTCAATTGCCTTACCCTTTGTTTGGCTGCGGTGAAACACGCGGCTCGCGGTGCCAGCGACTTGCCAGTTAACGCCCGCCACTGCAAATAAATTGCATAACCAATTAGGCCAATTGTTACTGTTATAATTATAATGTTCAAAACCGATTGCAAAGGCCCAGTCAACAAAATGTCAAGAGCCGAAGCTCCACCTTCGGTAGTACCCTGTATTATATGCCCCAGTTCTTTTCCAACCCCCTCAAAATAGGCTCCAACCCCTTGCGTGATGCCAGCAATAAATGCTTGCACAGCCTTAGGGTCGTTGGACATGGTTGAAAAATATTTCACTGACCGATCCAATTGTTTTTCAATTTTATGTAACTTATTAAATTGGTGTCTGGATGCAATGATGCTAAATGCTACGTCTGTCATGCTTTTACTTGGGGTTCCGGACACATTTAAATTAAATGGGCGCCACGCGCCATTCCAAATTAGTTCAAGTGGAACTGTTGTTACATGCAAATTGGTAGGTCCATTTTCATTAGCCCATACCCCTGGTTTTATTTCATAGTATTTGTGGTCTTTATATTCACAGCTATCTAAGGGTGAATGGGTAATTAAGTCCATACTTCCTGGTGATAGGAACATCAAGTGTTCATGCCCTGGAAGTGAAACTGGTAAAAATTTGTAACATTTTTCATTTATTTTGTGACTAAAATGTATTTTTTCAGGTGTTACTTCGGAACACTCCCAAAACATGATAATGTCGCCATGCCATTCAGCGTACACATCTTGGCGACCCAGTAGGGCTCGCAATCCTAGTGTTGGGTTGAAAGTGGTGAATTGTGCAATTATGTCCAATTGATTTTGTCTCAAGTGGCACAATTGTTGCCAAATTAGTGCAAACTGTTGTGCTTCTAATTGTGCTATTTTGTCAATTGTAAATTGTCGTTGACTTGTAAGAAAAGCCGACAGATTCATTTTATTTATTCTTTTCTGTTCTTTACTTCTGTTAATTCTAGTTGTGTTACTTAATTTCTTTCCAAACTCAATAAATGTGGTGCCTTGATCAGTATATTTCGCTGTCACTGGCACACACTCAGAATTCTTTGGTCTTTCAGTTTGAGTAGTGACTGAAAATGCCGCTTGTAACGTTTGAATTACAATGTGATTTCCTGACACTTGTGCTTGATAATTTCCAAACATTTGGTAAGCACATTGGTCTTGGAATACTGTTGAATTCCAGATTGATACTGCATTGTCACTATCGAAACAGTATCCTGCAGTTGGTGCACAATGTGACAAGTCTTGGACTTCAGAAACAAGCTTTTTCCCATCCAAGCTTGCTACAGTGCCAATTTCAATATGAAAATTAGTCACTGTATTTGTATAATTTTGGCAAAAATAGCAATAATCAATATTGAGTGATTGATTAGTGCTCCAAAGTGCTTTGTTAATTTGTACTAGTGGTATGTTTTTCCACATTTTACTTTTTATCACTTCCATGCATTCTGCCGTGGAAACAATGTTGTTTTTTACTATTTCTGGAGGTAACATTGCCTTTCCTCCAACCAGGCTCATATATGTTATGATGCTATGTTGTTGTTCATAGCATCTTTGAACACTGGTTTGTTGTGGTATCGTTTTGAGGGACCACACTCGCACACCTATTTCTTTTACTTCTTTTGACTCTGGAAATTTGCAATTGACTTTATTCGGTATTTGGATTGCATGCCCAGTCCTTGTTTTGTGACACAAGTGAAATTTCCGTTGCATGTTGTTTACTTCTGAATTTTCTGCGTAAGCTCCCATGCAATTTATTAGCATGATGCAAGCCATGGTGCTCCAAAAGGCGTAAGTCCCAGTGTACCTACAGCCTCTTTTAGGATTCCTTTTTACTTCTTCTTTCTTAGGGTCATTTGTTAATTTTTGTTGATTTTCTTCTTTTAACTTTGGTGGATTTATTTCCAGTGGGCAAAGTTGACTAGGTGAACGTTCAATTTCTTTTTTCGTGTTAGTTATTACTGTTACACTTCTTATCACTTGATCTGATGATCTGTTAATTTTCACAATTTTTCCAAGGGGCCAGGCGCCTCTTGGCATTTTGTCAACTTGCACCAAAACAACTTGGTCGATTTTTGGTTCTTCTGTTATTTTGTTTCTTTGCTTTAATTTTGCGCTAGCTTCTTTCAAAGCATCTAGGTAGTATTTTGTCCATGCTGCCCACAGCGCTTGTCTACTTGCTCTCAGTGTTTCCCATAATTTTATCATATCATCTTTTTCCTTTTCTGCAATTGATGTCAATTCTAACTGATCTATGCAATTTGGTTCACTTTCAATTTCTTTCTCTTGTAACTTATCTCCCTCTGGGCACAACAGAGGGGGCGCACCCCACAAAAAATGAATTGGCCGTAACACTCGTGCACTTATGTCGTCGTTTGACACGTAAGTGACTGGACGAGTGTTGACTGCATATTCAGTGTCTAGAATTACTGTCACAAATTCAGGCCATGTGAGTATGCGCCGACCACATGCTTTTCGCAGTAGCCGTTTCACTAATCCTACCATGCGCTCATACACGCCACCTTGCCAGGGGCTGCATGCTGTTATAAAATGCCATTTTATTTCATGTAATGTTTTTGTGCAATTGCGGAATGCTCCGGCATTGTCGCTCCAAATTTCACGCGGCATGCCTCGCCTGCAAATAAATCTGTTAATGGCCATGAGTGTGTCTGCAGTTGACACAGAATCGCAACATTCCAAATGGATTGCGCGCGTTGTAAAGCAGGTTATTAGTAATATATGTTGTTTCATTGTCACTTGATTTTGGGTATACAGTAGTGGCCCCATATAATCAATGCCACATACTGTGAATGGTTTAGTCTGCACTTGAGTTCGTGTGATCGGCATGGTGTGGAATTTCGGCAATTCGAAATTGTTTCCTTCTGCCTTCCTACAGATCACACAATTTTTTATTACTGTGGAAACAAGGCATTTTGCATTTGGTAGCCAGCACTGTTCTCTCAAGTCTGCTACTGTATGCAAAACCCCTGCATGTTTTGTTAATTTGTGAAAGTGCTGAATTGTTAATTCTGTCAAATGACCATGCTTTGGCAAATAATACAGGATCACTGGGGATCGAGTTTCATTTTTTGCTTGACGAGTGACTCTAGCCAACAATTGCCATTTTTCATCCCAGGCAAGCTCAGGGTGATCGTTTTGTTGTACTTGTTCAATTAATTGGCTAATATGTTCAGTTTGGGCACAACGTAGGGCATATTTCCATGCGTTGTCCCATTCTTCTTCAGTGATTGGATCATTTAATTTCGTTGTCATTTGATCCTTTTTTGTCAAAACTTTGCATAGACGTTGTAAACGCGCAATGGTGTTCAATAATTTCGTCAATGTGCCAAATCTGGTCATGTCAATTTCAAATGGGTTTGTGTTTTCACTTACAATTGGTTCACTTTTTACTTCCGCTGCGGCCCCTGCCCAAATTGGGCACCGCATATTGTTATCACCCTTTGTTAATTCTGTGGTTTCTTGCTGGTACTGGGTGACATCTAACATTTGTGATGTCAGTGGCTTGGTGAGAAATTCTGGTCCACATTGCCATTGTTTGTTTTGCAACATTTCTTCAATGGAACACCCTCGAGATGCTAGGTCAGCTGGATTTTCTTCAGTGGCTACTTTGACTACTTTGCACCACATTTTTGACTTAAAGTGTTTATTCGCTGCACCCTATTGTGGACGAAAGTTGCCAAAGGTTTGGCAGTGGATAACCAGCCCAGTACCACTGTACTGTCTGTCCAAATGTAAATTTGTTGAATTTGCCAGTTCCCCAATGTTATTAATTCTGTGGTCAAATAATTTGCTAATTCTGCTCCAATGGTTACTGACAGCAGCTCCAACCTTGTGATGGGGGTTGTGGCACCAGTTTTGGATGGCAAAGGTGCTAATTTCGTTTTTGCTGTGATGAAAGCAGTTGCGTGTGTTTGTTCTGTTATTTCACTATTCTGTAATTTCAATTGTTGTCTCACATAGGCACATGTTGCGTAGCCCACTTTAGAGGCGTCGCAAAAGATGTGCAGTTCTGTGGGTCTATTTTTATCATAAACATTGATGTTAAATTCATGCAAAGATCTAGGGAGTTGCACTCGATGCAGTTGTGTTAAGTGATGTTTCATTTGTTCCATCAAACTCAACACTCTGTCATCTTCAATGCGCTCATCCCATGCAGATGTTTTTGTTTCTTTCAACACTGTCGACAATTGTGACTTGAAAGTTAGTGTGCTGGGCGCTGTCAGGCCCATTGGGTCAAAAGCGGATGCCAACAATTTGTTAAGATTGCGTCTTGTTGGGACAACAATCCCTTCAGTTTGTAACTTTGGGGTTGCTAGGGTGAAATAGTCAGTGGTGTGGTCATACTTCATACCCAGCACTGAAATGGTTTTTTCGAGCTTTGGACTTAAATCATCCTTGGGCAGCTCTTTAACAACCTTTTCTGAATTACTGAGCCACTCCCTCATGTTCATGGAGCACTCAGTAAAGAGTTTTTTCACGTACTTGTAAATTAATATTGCTTGATTTTCGAAGTTTACACTGACAATAAAATTGTCAACATAAATGTTATTTGCGATGAAGGCAATGTAATCTGCTTCATCATCCGAAGTTGTGGGGTCTGTCAAATACTTTTCTAGGTGGTATTTGATTACTGCACCCAAAATCGCGGGGCTGCAGACTAATCCAAATAACACCCGAGTGAATCTCATTATCTGTATGTTATTTTCCACATCAAGATTGTTAGTGTTTTTCAGCCAAAGAAACCTTGTAATGTCTCTGGCTGACTCATGTAGGCCTATCTGCAAGAATGCCTTTTCAATGTCAGCGATTAGTGTTATTTTGCCACCCCGAAACCGTAACAATAGCCCTAAGGATTTTGGTGTGGTGATTGGCCCGCGGTACAAGCATTCATTTAAGCTTGGTTTTCCCGCCGAGCCATCATAGACGACACGACATGCTGTTGACTTCCCTGGTGTCAATACGGGTTGGTGTGGTAAGTAATGTATCACATTGTCGCTGTCATTTTCATCACATATTTCAATTACATTATTTTCAAGTTGATCTTTTAATACTTTTGCGTAATCTTTGAACAATTCTGGTTCTTTCTTGAAACGCCTCAGTAAAGATTTGAATCGCCCAAAGGATTCACCATAATTACTTGGTAAATCTTTAATTGACTTTTTATAAGGCCAATCAATGTAATATCTCTGTTCAGTTTTGTCAAGTGTTATTGATGCAATTATCATTTCTTCTGCAATGTCATCGTCGATCACATATGGATCATCCACGATGCCCACTGCTTCCAAACTATGGAATTGTTGTAAAGTCTCTTTTCCCACGCCAATTGCAGTTGAACTACATGCTAGCGCGGAGACTTCAATATCATTGTGTTTTTGTGACGTGTCAATTTCAGTTGCTCCAGCTAGCATTAGTCCCAAGATGGATTCAACTACAATTAACCCCGACGGCAGAGTAATGCCTGTGGGTTTGATGTCAAATTTCCAGTAATTGTCCTGTCCAATGACAATTGCTGGCTGTTTCATTTGTAGTTCATTTGTTAATGCTGTTTCTTCAAATTTTTCAGCAAATTGATCTTGCGCGTGTGGACACCATTGGTGATAAATCACGCTTTTATCAAAATGTGTCAGAGGGGGTGGCTGGCAATATGTCGCCAGTTCCGGAACCGCCCTCAATGTTAATTTCATGTCATTCTTACCTTTGTGACTTAATGGTATTGTTACTTGTACCATTTTTGCTTGTACCGAGATGGGTTTTGGAACGGCAAACACTTGCATAGTGAGAAGCATATTTCCCTTATTTTCTAGTTCTAATTCTTCTGCTACTTGTGACCTGATGTATGAATACTCACACCCAGTGTCGAAGATGTTTTCATATTCCGATGCTATTCCTGTTTCAGGGTTCAATAGCATTGACTGGGCGATTTGCAATCGTACAACTTTTCTACTGAACTCACAGTCATCAAGGGCACCAGCGCGGCATTGGGCGGCAGCGACCGTCACATTGTCAATTCCCATGGCTGGTCTCGCGGGTTCCATTGTCACTTGCTGTAATGTGGCAAAGTTTGATGTTGTTGCTTGAGTTTCGGTGGCACTATTCGCACTATTGTTATTTTCTTTTACCTGTTTTGTCATTGGTGATCTGTTATTTCCCTTTCCACCAAACTGTTGAGGGCACAAACTGCTGTGGTGCTCCTCTTTAGCCCTACAATAGTAGCAACTAAGTACAGTGTAGCAATCTGCCTTTTTGTGGCCCCATTTTGTGCAACGCAGACATGTGTCAGTTTTCTGCTTGAGCGCATTTATGCGCGTTGCCACAGTTGGATAGTGTCGGCAGTCAGTTGTATAATGATTGCTTTGGCCACAAAAGAGACAGAAATAATTGGGTGGCGGATGGCTGTCACTCTTTTTAGTTGCACCGCCCTTGTTACTTGATGCAGCGGCGTTCACCGTCCGCTGTGGTGTCACTTGTTGTTCAGTGCTGGAAAAGGCCACAGTATTGTTAAACGTTTTCGATTTGTTATTATTAAATTTATTAGTTTTACTGGATGATGCAGTTTTTGTTGAAGTTTCGGCTTGTGCCGCTTGTTCAGCTGGCATACATGTTAACCTATTTTTTGCAACCTCATCTAAAGCGTCCACAAACCTTTCCACGGTCATCGGTGAGTTGGGCTGCCCCCTTGTTGTGTTGCGATGCTCCTCGGTAACTGCGAGCATGATGTTAGTTGGTAAATATGTTTTTAATTTCCGTAAAACGGAATTTGTCTCAACTTGTTCGCCCCGTTCTCTTAATTGTTTCAGTGTTGTTCTTAAATTTCTAGCAAATTTTATTAATGAATCGCCTCTTTGATTTGGGCGTTCCATATTTTCTAATTGATTCCATAGGGCATTTGTTACTTGGTCGGTATCACCAAAATAAGATTTTAGTAGTTGAATGACTGTATCGTAATCAGTCCCATCAACTTTCATACCTCCTAGCAACTTTTTAGCTTCCCCTTTCAGTGCATAGCTCAAATATTTAAAGCGTAATGCATCTGTCATGTCCTCTCGGTCATGAATTTCATCTTGAAAGATAGCCCACCACCCTTCCCATTTCAGGGGGTCGCCATCATAATTTTCAATTCCTACTTTTGGCAACCTGAAGTGTTTACTTTTACCAGGTGGTTTGTCGTCCTCCGACGACGCCCGACTGTCACTTTTTTTAATTTTGGACTCACGTTTTCCAGTCAAATCCTTGATGTCCCGTTGCGTTGTGGTAATTAACGCTGTCACTTGGCTTCCCATATCCCGCAATCTGTCCAATAGTACGTAAATTCCATTTTCACTGTATAGCACTTCCTCTAATTTGTTACTTTCGGCCTGTGCTGCATCTTTGTCTTGTTTAGTTGCGCTAGGGCTTGTAGCCGTTTTAATTATTTCTTGGACGCACTCTTGGTATCTGTCACATGCGGTCTGGAGTAATGTCACTTTTTTGTTCACTTTGTCAAGTTGCACCAGCAGACTAGCTTCCACTGATACTGCCACCTCTTTGTTACTTTCGGTGGATAGAGTTTCATTAAATTTGTAAATTTCCACTTTTTCGCGTAGCGCTTAAACCGCTTGGCAACGGTACGCATTTATCGACGCCCGTAGCGGTTTAGTGATTGTTATTTCACTCATAGTGCCTGCGCGACAAAAAATACGGAAAAGCTGTCAATTTGTCACTTTTACTTGTCACTTCAAACAGATGTTAATTGTCAAATTGTTAATTGAGGTCTCCTAGGTAAATTAACTGCGGCTGCGCCATATAAATTCCTCGCATGCAAGTTCTACTTTATGAATGCGGAAATCTAGTTTATTATATTTCTTAATTAATTTCAAATCAATCAAAGCTTTCTTTACTTTATTATATTCTCAAAGTCGTTCAGAATGAGTGAATTCGTTCGGTTTTCGATCATATATAAAATGTTATCACTCGCTAGCGAAAGGCAATATTTTGACTAAAAACAAATGCAAAAGGTACATTCTTTCAAGTCGAAGCACACGGCATAAAATCACCCTTTAGCTAATTTTAAATGGCGTCAAAATAAATCATAAATAAGTGAAATACTTCAAATAAATGCTTTAAATTAAAATATGAAGTAAAGTTATCACGGCACTTCACATCCGGAGGGGGGGTATTTCGAGGGGGGGGTTATTATTTCCCCACCCCATTTTGAGGGGGGGTTAATTCGAGGGGGGGGGTTAATTCAAGGGGGGGGGATAATTCGAGGTAGTACGGCAGATACCGTACATGAACGACCGCTCGCATGAATGATACCGGACTACCCTGAACGACATTTGGTAAGGCAATACTAAATATGTACTTTTGGGTTCAATGGATTCAACGCGCAAAAAAATTTCGTTGGGCTAATGAACTTTTTTTCCCCGGGAAAGTGACCAGTCAAGTGACATGGATCGCCTGCAAGCTATGTCCCTGAAGGCAGACATCAATGCATTCATGCCTGAAACTACAACAACTTTCTAGGATAGGTTCCCAAAACTAAGTGCAGAAACTTTCTCAGCAGTAGTTACTGCCGTAAGTGCTGAGCGCTTATTTAGTCAAATATCCATTGCCACAAGTAATCCCAAAATTTTATGGCCCAAGTCCAGTATACGTAGAGCGCAAAATGTTTTTGAATTTGTCATTGAGGTTGTAAATACGTCAAATTTTGTTATTTTGATGTTTTGACTTGTCAAATATTGTATCAAAAGAATACTGCTTGCGAAATGATAATAGGTAAATGGATTGAGGGGTATTTTAAAATAATTTTTTGTGCTTGCAAACTGTAAAAAAGCTCAAAATATCACTTGAAATCTAAATAAAGCGCGAGTGATTTTTTGAGATTTTTTTTTAGTTTAAAGGGATTTTTTTCAGTAATTTAATCATATTTTCTGAAAACCTACAGTGATTTATATATATTTATGTTTTCTCAAAAATCTGAGTGATATATTTATTTATAGGTATTTTCCAAAAAAATGGTGATTTTTTCGGATGCTAAACACACTCTACTTTCACACATTGATCAAAGTCCCATCTATGTAGTACTGTTCGTGTACACACATGCATCAGAGTGCAGCAGTGCAGCAGTACATGCACCAACACACTGTGTCAATGGGTTGAAAAACGTGCCGAGTAGCCTGCCGTCTGCGGGGGCCGAGCATAGGGGCAGCGGGGAAGCTAAACTAGTTGCAACGGCGGCCGCGCGTCGGTACGCCGTCAACGGGCGCCCTTGCCGCCGTGCCGTGCCCGTTGTATGCGCCGCGCCGCCGCACTGGCTGGCCGCTAGCCCGTGTGCGCAGCTGCGCATGCATTCCGCCCAACCCCGGACGCGTGCGCCCGCTCGCGCGCACTGGAGCTGCCGCTGCTGCTGCCGCATCTCGCTTGTCAACATGCTTACATGCATACGTACGCGCCGACCGAGTGTGTTTTGCGATGGCTATCCATGCGCATCTTGGCTGCCAACGAGTCAGCCGTTTTTCCGCTTCTCATTGCACTCGCTGCCCTGACGACTGGCGGATCATAACAAAGAAAAAGTCGCACAATTGATTGTCTGTCCTTACTGTTTTGTATGCATGTTTTTAATGTTGTATTGTCTTTTCTATATTGTACTGCATTGTACAGCCACTATAGGCGTTAGGGCATAATCTTTTGTTTCAGGCAGAAAGGTTTTAGTAGGTACATGAATGTACATATAATAAGTAAATCACCCCCACCGATGTTTTTGATAAAAACGTTTTTGTGCAATACCCCTTTTTCACCTTTTTACTTTGTTATTTGCACACATATACGACCAGGCTTATCTGAAATGACAGTGAAGGGGTCAACTTTCACACTGTCGAGTACACTGACAGGGTAGGAAATTGACAAGTCTACGTAAAAGTGACGAGTATTTTCATTTACGCATTCACCAGTTATAATTAAAATACTAGCTTACATGGTTACCAGTTGGCAGTTACGCTTCTATAATCATTCTCAGTTATAATTTCACCTGTAACTTGACAAGGTGTGCAATTGACACTGGATTCAGCATTACAAATTGGATGTACAAAGTAATCAAATCATACTAATTAATTGTAGATTGTACTGATAAAACAGCGTCTCCCGTTTTTAATATTTACGGAAGCAGAAATGCCGCCTTATTTATGCTTGTCCACCCACCCCACAGGCGCCGCGGAGCCCCGCAGCTAACTAGCGGCAGATAATAAATCCCGGCGCATCGCGGCGGCCGCGCGCCGCAGGAAACATGCGTCTGTGCTTCAACAAACAGCCGGCGAGCAGTCTGTCTGAGCGCGAGGGCATGCTGTACGCCAGCTCGAGCACGGCCGCGCGCAAACCGAGTCGCCGCCGCTGCCCCGCCGCGCCGCCGCGGCACACATTGATCGCCCGCAGCCGCGGCCCTATGCGCAGCGCCGCGCCGCGCGATGCACCTGACGGAAATTTTCGTTCTCACACGCGCTGCCGCAGTCGGGCGGCCGCTTCAGCGCGCGTACGTACTTCAGAATGTACGGGCTTCTCATGGCGCCCACGCGCCGAATGAATACGAGTGACGTTCTGTGCACATCGAGCTAAATATAATTAAGGTGTATCGGCGCGCCGCGCGGCACAGTGCAGTGCAAGGCGATTCGGTGCGGCTAGGGCGTGCGGCTAGGGCGCGGCTCGTTTTGCGTACGGCCAGTGGGTGGCACGTTGACGGCTGAGTCCGCGGGGCGGATGGACGCCGGTCGGGCGAACGCCGCTTCGAACGCGACCATGGGCTCGGCGCCCAAGCGGCGCTCGGTGCGATCCGCGTGCAGGCAGCTGCGCGTGCTCGCCACCACCGCCGCCGACGGGCACTCGGGCGTGCGCGGCCGCGGCGCCTCCGTCGCCAGGGCGTGCTGCTTCTGCTGGTGCTGTTGTTGTTCCTGTTCGTGGTCAGTTTCTTTTGGGACAGTCGGTCTTATGCGTTTGCTCCATGTTGCCAGGTTGACTCGCAGCGTAATCATGCGCTAGGCGGCGGGCGGCGCGCCCCTGCGCAGCGGCGCACTCGCGCCGCGGGCGATCATTACCCCCTTATGGAACGCTAGTAACCCTGCCTGCTGCTAGAGCTGCTGTACACGTAGAGCTAAACGTTGACTTAACCCGTGACTCGAGGAGTACTCCGAAATGCTTACCAGAGAACTAGAATTTGCCATCCCCACAAGTTCGCGATCTCGCGACCAGGGCCCAGATTTAATTAGGAAAACTATCATTAGGATTGCGACGAATAGTTTTTTTGTAAATTTTATCGATCGTTCTATGGACCATATTTGCATTTCTTGGGCATGCCGGGAGTGCCGGGCGCGCCTGCCTTCGTAATTAAAGCTGGAGCCAGGTGCTAATCAGAGTTGTTAAAAGACTGGTATTTTTGAAAAACGTAACCATAAATACCTTTTCAAATTTTGGACTATTAATACTGAACTGTACGGTATTTCAAAAATACCTGGGAAGAAGTAAAATAAAACTTAATGTAAAGTTTGTTAAGCGCTTCCACTATCCGCTTCCGCTTCCAAATTTTAAAAATCATGTTTTTACAATTTTTTCATCTCCCCTAGATTTAAATTAACATTTTTTACATGTTTCGTGACAAAGAAATAAAACAGTTGATTGCAGGAAATTTTATCTGAAATTTGTTGGGGAATTTTGATGGCATTGTGCGGTTCCCTCACTCAACCGCTCGCTCGCCGACGCACACTGCGCCGCTCACCAGCAAGTGTGAGTGGCACAGTAGCCGAGTACCACTGCGGCTCGCTACCGAACCGCTCGCACCGTGATCCCTTGCTGAGCCGCTCACTGGCAAGTGTGAGTGGCACAGCAACTGAGCATTGAGGCCTGTCTCTCAAGAACTGATAGACAGGGCCTCAGACAAGCCGCTCAGCTCCGAGCGAGTGGAGAGGAGTCACGGGCGGGATGGGAAAGTGCCGGAACCGAACTTTAGCGAGGATCGCGACGTTGATTTCTGACACGTTCAAATCTGATCTCTCACTGAATCAACGCTTGAAACTTCATTTTTCATGATCGTATTTGCACATAGAAAAGTATAACTCCCTCCACCAGCCAAATGTACTGAACTACCAAAAATCAACCCGCCATCACTTATATACCCACTATGCATGCGACGCCGCAGCGCCGAGACGCATGAAAATCAGAATTATCGGGGCGCATGCAAAAATCGATTGATAACACGCATGACGGGAAAACACCCACTGGCGAATCGCCAACAGTATAACTGGTCTGGATCACTCTGGCATTGCGCTGTCTACAGTGGTAATTCAATTACTGCATCTCCTCACAATACCCCCAGGGTTTTTTTTATTTAGCCAGCAAATTTCTAGGAGTTCATTCAAGGGGGACTTATTTAAGGAGGGTTAACATTTCAACAAAAATTTGATGTAATTTCATGGTTTGTTCACAGTTCACAAACTGTAGTCCTTGTCATTTACATTTCCCTTACACTAAATTGGGGTGGGGGTAATTGAAGTGTTTTTTTCCCCAGCTCGCTCACACCTGGAGTATATTTCGAGGGGGGGATCAAATCCAGGTGGATAATTCTTGGAAATAAAAATATGAGCAATTGAATCTGCTAAATTTTTCCCATGACAGGAATTGATAATAACCGTAAAAACGTCACAGAAGATAAAACAACACATTTATGTATACCATATTTCCTCGAAATACCCCCCTCGAAATACCCCTGTCTCGAAATATCCCCCCCCCTCAAAATGGATACTATGAATTAAAAAAATGGACTCAAAATGGACCTCGAAATAGCCCCCTCCTCGAAATACCCCCCCCTCAAGTTGACTGTAAACAGAACGTACATGACTGTTTGCGATCCGGACGATGCAGAACAGACGTTAAAACAATGACTTTGTTACGTTAGAACTTGTTTTACACCATCTACATACTTATGTAAGTCTATAGACTCTTATACATGGACCTTTTTGTTGCATTTTTCGATGTCAGCGTACGTTACAAACAACAATTTAGCACCCGGCGTTCAAAAAATTTCTGGCGAAATAATAAGCCCCCCCTCGAAATACCCCCCTCAAAATTCTCACTCTGAAACAGTGACCCCCGGGGGGTATTTCGTGGAAATACGGTATAACCTATTTTACATGAATATTTATGCAATGCAGTAAACACAATGCTTCACTGCAATTGCACATGCAGGATCACCTTGCGGTTGTTTTTGAAGAGGTTTCTTTTACATTTTTGTGTAACAGTTCTCATTTTTGTCTACTGGCAGAAACAATAAGCTGCAATATTCAAGACTATATGCAGTATATATTTAGGAAGTATTTTGGGAATACTTCCCGATTTTATTTTCATTTTCATTGGCGTAGACACAGGGACAGGATACTACGAGTCAAATTTCAAACAAATTTACTGAAGTTTTTCAGTGCTAATTAAAATTCCCCTTTCCAAAATAAATATGGGGGCTGAATATATCTATGGCTCGAGTTTCGTAAGATGATACAAAAGTATGCCGACTCGTACCCGAGTTCTCAAAATCACATATTTGAGGTCTTATAGTGCTCTAACACTATAGCGCATGCATAGGGCGGTTTCATTTTGCATTCTTTCACGATGGTGTCACCATGACAACGTGGCTAAACCATTTCAATGCCTTTGTTAATTAAGCTCGTATTTACATACCTATAATAAAGTATGAACCATAGCCACTAGCAATGATTCCTTAGATCTCAAAAACACGTGCCTGTGCCGTTTCTCGTCCTAATTGGGTTTGGGAAGTACAGTTTTATGCGTCGGCACACAAAAAAATATTGGAATACTGCGCCCTTTTACTTCTAAGCATGATGATCAGCAAAGTTATGTTCTGTTTGCCAGCTAACGAAGCGTCTTCGACAGATGGAGCGCGCAGGTGCGGTGTGTGTAAAGCTGTAAAGTTCCGTATATACTCGAAAAACTCACCCTTGAATAATTCCCCTCTCTTTGAAGAGTGAGGAAAATAAGTCCCCCTCGAATAATCTCCCCTTTAGGCTTATGATTGATGCAATTTAAACAAAATACAAAAGGTTTTTGCATCCAATTTGAACAAAAACTGCACGTTATTTGTTAAATAAAGCACCCCCTTGAACAATTCTTCCTCGAATAGCCCCCCTCAAAAAAATCGGACGAAAAAATAATTTCCCGGGGGGATTATTCGAGTATATACTCAAGTTCGAGTAGGAAAAATCCTGTGAAGCTGCGATTACAGCTCGACGTAAAATTTTATCGCAAATTTGATTACGTACAAAAATGATACAGGTCTCCAAATTATCATGGACCAAGTGTACTAATCCATCCCTTAGTTGTGTCCAAAACTCAACATACATGGACCGGAGTTGTTAACAGTACTGAACTTAATGTAAAGTTTTTTTACTCACAGCTAGTGATGGAAAAATGCCAGAAAAAATGGCGCCATGGCGCCATTCCATCACTACTCACAGCTGAGTACAGAAAATGAAAAAATTTCTACCTAAAACGTATTTGTTTTAATCTTTACACTGCGTAAAATATGAGTAAAATACTTTTTCTGGGAAAACATCAAAGTGAGTATTTTTCTAACAGAAAGTGTAAAGTCAGTATTTGACAGTTTTTTACTCTGGCTGGAATACACCAAAGATGCATTTTTCGATCTGATAAGTATTTCTTCGGAAAGTATGCTATGTTTGTTTGTCACTTTCTGTCTGTCAAAATATAACTTTCTTTGCTCCCTTAAGACACGTTTTCTTTACTTGCATACACTTTCAAAACTTGTGAGTACAGGAATTTTTTCCAGACGAAACGTAAAAGAATTTACTCAGTACGCTAGTATACGTACTTTTTAGTAAACGTAAATACGTTTTAACAACTACGGTAGGGTCCATCGTTTCCGGACATATCGTTTTTTCGATGATTTTGCGTCGAAATTTTATTTTGCGTCGTCTTATATTTCCATGTAAAATCATTGAAAAATCCATATCTCCAGAAAATCTTGACCTTACACGCTGAATATTGGACACAAGAAATCGATTAGTGTCCACCTTTTTATGTAGGTATTTGATTTTGCTGTGAAAGTTGACGTTTGAATTTTACACAGAGTTATAATCGCAGCTTAAGAAGTGATTTAACTTGTAAATGTAATTCCCATAGGAAAAGACACGATTTTACCACATTTTTCGTCAGCAAAATATTCCCTGATATTCAACGTTCCAGCTAATACATTTATCCTTTTGTAGAATTATGACGTCATGTTCGGGTTCTTATGGCAGTCCCGCACCGTGTACAGAGTAAAGCAAAACAAATGTCAAACATATCGTTTTAAATGTCATGCAAATTGTTTTAAATGTCACGTAAAATGGCAAAATGTCGATAATAAAATCTTTTCCTTTTTTATCTTACCTTATTGATATTTTACATGACACTTACTTCACACAATTATTTGACACTTTATGGTGGGGGATCCAGAGATCCATATGAAATGATGAACATGTTTTTAAATGTTGAATATGTTGCAGCTTGGCGATGCAAAACGACATTAGAGGCGGTGGACCTGAAGGAATCTCAGTCCGATCGAAACTTGATGAATGTGGAGATGAGAGGTGTGTTTCTGCTCTTTTCACTGCCACAATTCAATGATTTCATTTGAAATATTCTGTCTGGGGTACAGAACAACCGGAAACTTCTTTCACCAGCTTGTTCCTCGTGTGTTTTATAAAGTGCTCCATATTGACCAAACTTATTGAAAATGCTCAATGAAGATGGTTTTCAGGTTGCTGTGGTAAATACTGTGAAGCCCTAAACACCGTATTCATAATGTATTATATTTAACACGTTTTACAGACCTACTTACGAGCAAGTGGTGGAATGGGGATCATCATTTGACAGTCTCATGGAATGTCGCGGTACGTTGCTGCTTTTATTTCATCGGTTTACAATTGAGGCGTCCCCCCACTTCTAAAACTAAAAATTTCGGAAATTGAGTTAGCACAGAAACCGCATCAAGAATTGTTTTTTAATTGCATTTTTCAACATTTCCCAATTTCTTTCGGCGTCACTTTCCCCTGTTTTAAAGACACTTTCACACATATCGCATTCGCATTGCTGGCAGGGAATTGGAAATACCAAAAACATAAAATGTAGTTTTCTCGAAATCAACTTTTGGATTTATCGACTTTTAGAAGTGAGGTCCTAAAAATTTGTGACTACGTGTTTAGTTGGCTCCAATCAAACAGCATTTCAAGCTATCAGGCAGCCTGACCTTGAAAACTGTTAAATTTACCTTGTTTTACAGTTGGGCAAGCAACTTTTGCAACGTTCCTGAGGAGTGAATACAGTGATGAAAATATCCTTTTCTGGCAAGCCTGTGAGCAATTGAAGCAAGAAGTCGATCCGGACAGGATAGAGGAGAAGGCCAGAATTATATATGAGGATTTCATTTCAATTTTATCACCAAAAGAGGTGGGTGAATGGTTGAATTTTCTATAGTTGATCTACAATAAGTTTTTGAATACATCCCCCGGGGTAAACATTTACATCATTCTTTATTTATGGAGTAGTTATTCGAGCGAAACTGCTTATATTTTTTATTGTACATTCGATGGTATTTTTATGAGAAATTGTACAAAAGTTCCCGACCTTCTAAATATTAGGTTGGAAAGAAAGTTCTGTCAGTTTCTAGCAACGGAGCGGAGCGCTCCGCTTAAAGCAGCAGGAACTGACAGAACATTCTTTCCAACCTAATGGTTACCCACCCCATTTGCAGGTTTCACTGGACTCTCGCGTTCGCGAACTGATCAACAACAACATGACCAAACCCACTATGCACACGTTTGCAGAGGCGCAACTGCAAATCTATCAGTTGATGCAGAGGGATTCATATCCGCGCTTTGTGGGTTCCACGCTCTACAAGCAGTTGCTGCAATCATTCTCTCATCAAGTCGAGGAATTATAGCAGTCATTTTCCGGTTGAAGGGCATATTACATTAATATTTACATTTTTGTTGTCCTGTTACCACCCCCAGACCCTGTAAAAGACCCTGTACGTAAGTGTAAAAGACCCTGTAAAATGTCATGTGTTGGGTAAAGACCTTGCAAAGTGTCATGTGTATCTAAATCTCATTTTATCATATTCAAATATTATGTTTTTCTATCCAAATCTTATGCCAAAAAAGATTTGGATAGGATAAAAATAAGATTTGGATACACCTGTCACTTTACAGGTCGTTTACATTAAATTTGACACTTACAGTGTTTTACATAACACATGACATTTTACAGGGTTTTTTACATGACACATGACATCTTACAAGGTATTTAACACTTTACAGGGTCTTTAACAGGGTCTGGGAGTGCCCCCTAGTGTCATATGGCGCTGCATCTTTGCCTCTCGGGCCATGTTTTTATGCTTTACGATCACTAAGTCGATGTATTTATTTATGTATTCGCTGTATTTACTTTTTATGATCTGATTTACCGATCTGTCTATCTGATTCCAATTCGTGTCACTCGATAGTCTAGTATTGTCCAACGGGGCAGTTTTTGGTTAAATTCATCTATTGATAAACTACCTATTTTTATCTATCATCTGAATTTCAACGTGCGCAGTCAAAAGAAGAGTTACCTATCAACTCACACTAGGGTTGGTTGAAAATGAATTTTTTAATAGCTTGGGTAAAATTGAGTCCTACTGTTCTTTGTAATCACCTTTGAGGAAGTAAACACCTTCCAAGCCGGGTTCGGCACCTACTTTCTTGGGTCGGTGCCGAATACCGTATCTCCAGCAATGGGGGGATCCTAAATGTTGGGATTTTATACTCAAAATGGCAGCGAGTAGGGGATGGCGACCCACCTGGGTGAATATATTTTTTTTCAGTGTCCAAGCGGTGATTCGGCATCGGCACCAACCCTATTTCTCAGTGTTAACGGCCCCCAGTGCACAACGCCTGGGGCTTTACACAGCTCTATAGCGCCCCCGGGGCGCTACGCTAGGTTGAAAAAATTCATTGAACTTTAGCTGCATTGAACTTTAGCTGGAAGTTCCCAGTGGGAACAAACAATATGTAAGTACATAAATAGTTTTTGACATAAAATGCATCTGGAACTAGTGTTTCGTCATTGGCACTTCATCGAAGTCTACCACCGTGTACAGAACTGGGAAAATGTTGGGTACCCCCCCCCCCCAACAACCAGATATATAGCATATATTCTGCACCAATTCAGAAAATAGGTGCCAAACCTGGCTTGTGTAGTAAATAGTTGATTAGATAAACTAATAGCTGTATATAATGATAGCCAGTGTACTGTTATGCCTTCTGCAGTAACATAGGTAATTACTGTAGAGCTTTAGAAAAGCATGACAGTTTGCTATGTTCAAGTTAAAGAACAATTGATTTGTTATATTTGCTGTGTGAATCACATTTCATTCACCATTTGCATGTTTGTTGGCAGAAACTGTGTATTCCTGCTGAGAACACTGGCTGAATAATTTTGGCAGTGAATGTGACTGTATTTACACTTGTGTTCAATATGAAAACTTATAAGCATAACTGTGTATACTTCCCCCCAATGATTCACAGCTTACCATGCAGACTTAAAAGCGTCTGAAAGGGACGCTACTCCACTAAATTTGCTAAAATATCCAAGAAGACAAGCAACCAATTCATCCCATTTGATACTGCGTGCTTGAGCGTTTTTTTGCATTTAAGTACCACAATTTTTGCTAGGGATTTTCATAAAATCGCTAAAAAATCAATTGCCAACCCTAACTCACACTATCATTATAACACGTAAACATCTAAACTTTGAGGTAAATTGAGACAAACTCGAACATTCAGTTTTTTTTTTCTGTGAATATTACCGTGAATTTTCTGATTTACAAATGTATTGTAAAATATTTAGCGTGATTCCTGGTGATCTATTCCCACAATGGGTAATTTGCTGCTAGAAAGGGTTCAAGTTGTCACATCATGTGCTACATATTCGATACTGTTGTATTTCTTAAATAATACATTTTTGTGGTGATATATTTCCATAAAAATTCTTATTATTATTTCATGCATTTCACAGGGATACACTCCCAGTATTTCACATAAATCTTTTTACAAATTGCATGATTGATAGCCTGGAGCGACATTAAAATGAGAAAGGGATGAGTAAACTAACCACATACTACTACTAAATATTGAATAAATAATTCAGTATAGACATGCTGAAAAAGCGGTTTTACCAACCGCATGTTTGAAATATATATGTAAATACCGTATTTGCCTGAATATGTCACCTTGAATAATACCCCATCTTGAATAATTCCCCCCTGTTCGACGAGTGAGGAAAAAATTATCCCTCCCCTTGAATAACCCCCCCCCCTTAAGGCATGTTATCAATTTGACCAATTCCCCAGGCGAATAATTCGAGCAAATACGGTACCGTATTACCTCGAAATACCCCCATGGGGGTTTATTATTTCGCCAGCAAAATTTGAGGGGGGGTTAAATCGAGGGGGGGTTTATTCGAGGGGGGGTCTTATTATTTCGTCAGAAATTTTCGTAAGGATCGTAGTAAATAGTAGGCATTTGCATGCCCAAAACAGGTAATAAATGTGTCCAAACAATGTATATTTGGACATAAAAACGTAGATTAGCTACACAAACATGTCCATGTGTAGCTGCAATACAAATAAACAGTAATATACATCATGTACATTGCATACATGGCGTATTTATTATGTACATGACGTACATCATTCCGAAGGGGGGGGGGTATTTCGAGGGGGGGGGGTTTATTTCCCCAGCCGATTTTGAGGGGGGGGGGGTTAATTCGAGGGGGGGGTGAATTCAAGGGGGGGATAATACGGTATATTTATTTCGCAAGAAAATTTCTAACATTTCTCCAGTAAATATTTATTAAAATATTCTTTAATCACTAGTAGTAGGGATGTGAACATTGTTAAATAGTTTCTTATATGTTCGATCTTCCCGGGGCGTACGTACGTCGTAAATTTGATCAGGCGCTTGTGGACGCACTTTCTGGGCAGTGTTCCTCCCCCTGAATTGGCAGCGAGGGAGCATCCTGGAAGGTGGCATCCTTTATGGCGATCTTGCGTCGCACCTGAAATCGGGGAGAGTTCATCACGTGACGGTTTGATCACTCGCGACACAAATCAGCCCCACTCGGCATGGAACTGAGTCAATACGCAAACAGCTGAAACCATGACATGCCGACATAGGTAACTACGGAATTTGTTGCATTAGGGGGTAACTTGTGGGTTGTTTTCTGCGTTCAAAATCGCTTATTTCCAACCCTTTTACCCATTTCAGCTTTCCACCTTCAAAATCACCATTAAACATGCCTATTGCCCATTTTCAGTAATTTTTGGTTAAAATCCATTTAGGTAGGCAATCAACAACTCACTCGACGACTACAGTGAAAGGAGCAAACTTACAGGTTCTAATATTTTAGCCACTGCAGCAGGTGGTGGTGCCGCCGGCGGTAAGACCCGGGCGTTGTGCCGTTTGTTTTTGTTTGTTGCAGTCACCGAAGCACCTGCGTTTAATCAGGGTTCATTACTTATTTCAATTGCTTCAGACGTACTCCGTGGGCAGCGCGGTTTCCGTCGACACCCAGTTATGCCTTAGCTTAGCGCCCATGCGCCAACGAGATACTTAAAGGTGGAGTTACAGCGCAACGACAAATAGGGCGTGAAATATTCATTATTTTGACGTTTTCAAGTTTTCACTTCAAAATTCATGTTCAATACTCAAGTTTTTTTTTGTAAAAATTTATTATGTATAAACAAGAGGTGTTAAATTAGAATTTGAAAGAAAAACGTTGAGTGAAAAATGGTCCGCCGACAAATCAATTTCATGGTGAGGCACTAAAATCAATTTGTCGGCGGTCATTTGCATGCAATGACGATCGACAAATTGATTTTAGGGCGTCACCGTAAATTGATTTGTCGGCGGACCATTTTTCATCCAACGTTTTTCTTTCAAATTCGAATTTAACATCTCGCACATAATAAATTTGTGTAAAAAATAAAGTATTGAACATAAATTTTGAAAATAAAACATGAAAACAAAATAATGGAAATAATGGATTATGCGGTGGCGTTTTATTTCTCGTATCCCAAAAGAAAAATATTTAGGTAGGTAAGTACAAAAGAAAAAGGCGGAGTCGTGTATCAGCAACGCATGTTTTGTGCCTGAAACTAGGATCGAGACGAGATGACTTTTCGATAAAATACCGATATTCTTCTCCGTAATTGTCCCAACCTACCTGAAACGATTATAAATTTTGATAACGATGCCATCTTGATGGACTGTTTCGTTCAGAAAAAAATGACTCACCGGGCGCACTATGTTTGACTGTGTTCGTCGTCGCACTGGAATCAGCTGGTGGGGGCTCCATGACTGCGCGGGTGGCGGGTGTAGGGCAAACTGAATTACAAATTCACAGGGTTAAAAAAACCTACACTCGATCGTAGATTCGCCAGGATTAGGCCGGTCTTCGGTCGCTTCAAGGCTACCTTCCAAAATCTGCGCACAAATGTTTCATTATCAATGGATGATTCTATGCGGACTTGACTGGTTCTACATTTTATGTTTTTTTTCAATTGTTTTTAAGCTTTATGGGCTTCACCCCCCTCCAGCCCCCTGCATACGCGCTTGCATGTGCCTGATACACAATGCACATCATGCCAGGGGTCTTGTACATGACCCCTGTGGCAGATGATATACTTAGATAATAAATTTCTCCTCTGGAGGAATAAATAGCTGAAAATTTTTTCAGCATGGTGATAAAAACGAAGGCATTTGCAATAAAAAGGAATTTGCAATGGAAGGCTTCGTCAGATATAGTAAAAAGGGATAATATGTAGCTGATTAAATTATTTTGCTCTACGTATATCCTCGAAATACCCCCCCCCCCTCAAAATACCTCCCCCCAAATTGAGTGTAAAGACAAACGTAAATGACAAAAGCTGCAGTTTGTGATCCGAGCAATGCAGAACACGTTAAAAACAATGACTTTGTTACGTTAGAACCTGTTTTACACCATCTACATACTTATAATATGTAAGTCAATAGACTCTTATACATGGTGCTTATTGTTGCATTTTTCTACATCTGCGTAGTTACCAACAACAAATTAGTACTGGGATGGGAGTCCGAAAATTTCCTGGCGAAATAATAGACCCCTCTCAAAATACTCCTCCGTTTAATCCCCCTAAAAATTCTAAATCTGAAAAATAAAACCCCTGGGGGTATTTCTACGAGGAAATACGGTAAATAGAAAAACTCGATTGTAGGTTATTTTGTTAGAAAATTACAACTTCAAAGTGTATCATTATGAACGTTGAGCTGACTGTTGCTGGGTGCAATTTACTTATTGAACCATTGAGATGTTAGCAGCTAGACTTACAATTTCAACAATTTACAATTTTCTCAATATTATGAAAAGTCAATCAGTTCCAAATTTGGAAAATTGAGTTAAGCTAGGGTTGACCTAGGGTTGATCGTGCCTATTTTTTTACAATTTTCATAAAACATTTAGCATCACTTGCCTGTTTAAAAGTGTCACATTTCAAGATTTCTGACAAATTTGCAACAAAAAAACAGGCAAAAAGTTGATAGGAGCAGTTAGAATTGGACAAGAAGAAGCAGGTTGAAGCACTGATTGTAGTCACTATGGGCTTATATGGTGCCGCACGAGATGAGCACTCCATGCGTACCCTATTACCTCGAATTATCCCCCCTCGAATTACCCCCCCTCAAAATGGACTGGGGAAAGAATAAACCCCCCTCTAAATACCCCCCCCCCTCCGGAACGATGTACATCATGTATGCAATGTACATGATATATTTATTACTGCTAATTTGCATTGCAACTACACATAGACTAGTTTGTGTAGCTATCTACGTTCTTATGTCCAAATATATCCTGTTTGGACACATTTTCAACCTGTTTTGGGTACGCAAATACCTACTATTTACTACGATCCTTTCTGACGAAATAATAAAAACCCTTCGAATAAACCCCTCCCCTCGAATTGACACCCCCTCAAATCTTGCTGGCAAAATGATAAACCCCCATGGGGGTATTTCGAGGTAATACGGTATCTTCCAAAAACTAGAAAATACGCGGTAGAAACTGACCGATGGTACCTTTAAACTCTTTGCGACTGTCGGCCTCCCTTTAAAGTTTTTGCCTCGAACGCTGTTCCCACGCGTGCTTTTTCCGCGCGCACTCTTCGCGTGAACGGAACTCTTCCCACGAGCGCTTTTGCCACGGGCCACTCTTGCGTGCATGCTGTGCTCGAATGCTGCAAATTGTTCGGTAATTTAGGGGGGGGGATTTGAGGGGGCTGAGGGGGGGGGTCTAAAGGAGATTGGGTTTTTGTTGGGCGCTAAACGCAATTTTGAGCGTTTTTCTTTTTATTTCTAGAAAGAGGCTACTTATCAGAAAGATTGGCACAAAGTAGAGAAAACCTACTTATTTTATATGGGTAATTGTTTCGATATAACCCGTGGAGGCATATTAATCTAGCTAGGCGTAAATAAATAGTTATCATCTACATGTGCAAATTTCGTATGTCGATGTTTTTGTACAAAGTGTATTATATTTAGCTCGAGTGAGGTGATTTGTTCGAAGATCGACAACAGTCAAAACCAACAATGTTGCGTAGTTTCATCTGAACGCCGGTGCTCGTTCCTGGGGGCACTCCCAGACCCTGTAAAAGACCCTGTAAAATGTCTTGTGTCATGTAAAAGACCCTGTAAAGTGTCATGTGTCATGAAAAGGACCCTGTAAAATGTCATGTGTGATGTAAAAGACCCTGTAAAGTGTCACGTGTATTCAAATCTTATTTTATTGCATCCTAATCTATGTTTTTGTATCCAAATCTTACTCTTTGGCATAAGATTTGGATACAAAAAAACATAAGATTTGTATACGATAAAATAATATTTGGATACACATAACACTTTACAGGTTTTTTTTATGACACATGACATTTTACAGGGTCTTTGACACTTAACAGGGTCTGGGAGTGGCACCTGGCCGGCGGCGAGACAGCGCTCGGCTTGCCCGCAGAAGTGCGCTGTGTCGCCGGATTGTGCATGGTGCCCTTCGCCTTCGCCGCTGCGTGCAGCACCATTTGATAAAGGACAATCGCTGACAAATAAAACAAGTGACAAATTGTTTGTCGAGTGTCAGAAGCAGGTTCAATTTCAATTAATTATCGCAATCAGCAGTGCAAGTGTTTCGAATAAGCGGCGAGGAATTCGCCCATCGCAACTGAGAGTGTAAACCTGCGTCCAACTGCAGTGACTTCCTCCTGCGACTGATCTGCAGCGAGCGTCGCTTCGATATCACTTGTTCGGTTGGCGGCGTTACTTCCTGCAGGGTTCCCCCGACAATATTTTTTGAGCAGGTAACATTGAATGCACAGCAGAGTTGTTAAAAGTACTGTACTTTTTTAAACTAAACGTAAACGTTAAGTATTGTATTTTAAGTCACCCCTGAGTACAGAAAACGTAAAGTAATTTTTTTTACTTTTACACTGCGTAAAAGTTGAGTAAACGTGAAAACGTAAAAGTCAGTATTTTTTCGATTTTGTACCCATGAAAATATAAAATGTAGTAAAAGTAAAAGTGAGAGTTGTCGCCTTCCCTACTCATCGCAAGTTTGATCACTTCCGCTGACATTTTTGCAGCCGTTTTGAGTTTTCGCTTTGAGTCGTTCTTGCTTTTTATTCACCCCACTCATTTTTCGTTTTACGTTGTCAGTACTCGCGTACTTTCAAAAAGTATGCGTAAAGATGAGTACAGTTATTTTCTCCGAAGGAAACGTAAAAGTCTTTCCTCGGTACTCGAGTATACCGTATTACCTCGAGCTCGAAATACCCACGGGGGGTTTATCATTTCGCCAGCAAAAATTGACGGGGATTATTCAAGGAGGGGGGTATTCGAGCGGGGGGGGGGGGTCTATCATTTCGCCAGAAATTTTTGGAAATTCCCCATACTCAGACGTATTAAAATCAAACAGTTACATAGATGTACATGTGTTTATAATCATATATGACTGTATATACACATAAACCCTTCCCTAACGTGACTCAATCATCGGTTTTAACGTTTGTTCTGCATTGTACAGATCACAAACTGTGGTATTTGTCATGTATGTTCTCTTTACATTCAATTTTAGGGGGGGTATTTCGGGGGGGGGGGTATTATTTCCTCAGGCAAATTTTAGGGGGGGGTATTTCGAGGTGGGGGTTAAGTCAAGGTGGGGGTTAATTCGAGGTAATACAGTACTTATTTTTCAAGTAAACATAAACACGTTTCAACAACTACGGTGCACACCAACGTGTGCGCCAGCCGCACCTGCACTTGGCTGCCGAGCAGCGCGTTTCGGTCGTTCTTGTCGCACAGCAACCGACGGCGCGGGCGAATTCGGCACCGCCGCTCGCCTCGCCGCCCGCAGCCGAAATTTAGCATCGTCAAAGTCAATAGAATCGCTACTATTACAAACATACTTTTACATCGGACCTTTTATTTTTCTCGTGATTTGGAAAAATATTTTGCGGCTTCGTGTTGTCGTTTTTCGGTATTTATTCTGATGCGGTGGGAAGCGGGAAGTATGTAAGAATTACCGCAGAAATGGTAATTACAAATTCGCAATTACAATTACTCATTTTATAAATTGTTTATTTTGATGATTTTGAAACAATTGGGTATTCTCAATTTTCTCCAACAAGGAGTCAATAACTCCATAATGTATCCAGCGCTAAGTCTATAAGTCGACTCTTTTTATGGGAAAAATTTGTATCACGCAGTTACATTGGCACGATTATTACCTACTTATATGGATTTTACGAAGGTGTGTATACTCCACGGACCACACGCTATGCATTTTTCTGAAGGAAACCCTCCACCATGACGTCATCGTTAATAAAAAAAATTGTTCCAGCAAAAAAAACATTTCAGGAAAAACATTCACCCCAAACAAACACTCCGCCTTTTCCTTTTTGAAATGTTTTTCTTTTTTTGTGAAAGTGAATACGTAAGTAACCTGCTCGCGCATTATCGATCAAGACATAAATAATTTTGGGCGCATACTTTGCGGTTCGCCAAGTATACCTATTTGTTTACAAGTGTAGTATTTGATTGAAATACAATTCAATCAAATACTACACAAGGTATACCTGTGACTAGTGATGAAAAAGTCTTCGGTGCTGAATGCAAACGTACAGGATACCTTAAAATACAAGGACACCGCACCGATACCGTTGGCCCGGGTCATTTCAGCGCTACGTGTGACAACGATGTATTTTATCCGAGGGGGTATCTTTGCCCGCAACAGTCCCGCTTCAGTGCACCACTTCAATACAACACACCGGGTCGATAACTTCCACAAAAACAAAAACATCCACAAAAACGCAATGGATATTTTTCGAGTAACGGAAGCAGCGCAGCAACGTTGAACTCAAATTAACCAGTTTCACCAATCAAGATCTGATCGCAACTGTTCGAATCAAAAAAGAAGCACAAAACTGTACACAACAATAAAATCAAATGTCTCCCGCTCTACCTCCTTCTTGTCTAGTACCCACGATCTAAGATCAATCGATCTCCCGTATAGTAGACCACGCTTTCAGCGATACATCTGGGGGGCTGTCCAAACCCTGTAAAAGAACCTGTTAAGTGTAAAAAAACCTGTAAAATGTCATGTGTCATGTAAAAGACCCTGTAAAGTGTCATGCGTATACAAATATTATTGCGTCATATCCATATCTTATGTTTTTGTATCATAATATTTGGATACAAAAAAATAACATTTGGATACGATACAGTATGATTTGGATGACACTTTACAGGGTTTCTTTACATGACACATGGCGTTTTACAGGGTCTTTTACATGACATTTGACATTTTACAGGGTATTTTACACTTTACAGGGTCTTTTACAGGGTCTGGAACTGGCACCTGGTAACATGTGCTTGATCAATTCACATCATCAGGTTCTTCAGACAGCCGCAGCAATGCGGTCGCGCTGGCTTGGTTCTCGTCGAATCCCATGTCTCTGGAGGTTGCCGCGAACATGCTCGATGAAGAATGGGTTTCGCCAGTCGCGCCGTTGATATGTCCTGCGCCTGAAATAGCATCAGGGTGCAGGTGAAGCGCATGTAAGGGCCCACACATACTAGTTGACATCAAAATTCGTGTCAACTAAATTTTGGTTTATTATGTGCTTTAAACTTTCGTATGTGACACCTGTACATCGTGACACTTAATTTTCATTCTTTCTGTTAGGTGTGATGATTTTCAATTTTTAGTGTGATATTTAGTTGACATTCAGTTGACATTTATTTGTGATGTCAACTAGTGTGTGTGGGCTCTAAAGCAACGGACCCAAACACCGGTGGCGGCTGGCAACAAACCAGTGGAATTGTCGTTGCACTGCTCGCAAGTGGAGATCTGCCTGGAGCCGTGGCGCGACCCCTGCGTCACACTGGCATCCTTGGAAAGCTGCCGGCTGCACGACTGATCGTCGTCGGCCGTGTAGCTGGCCGCCTCCTCCGGCACGCCCTCGAGCGCGTGGTGCACGTGGCACGTCTGCGCATTTATATTTATTCTACTTTTGTGTAAGGCAAATGAAATCTAAATAAAAACCGTATTTACTCGAAATCATCCCAGGGGGTTTATTTTTTCCAACACATTTTGATGGTTTTATTCGACGGGGCTTATTCAAGGGGGGTATTATTTAATCAGAAAATTTCGTGAAGGATCGTGGTAAGAATAGATCAAAACATACACAAAACTGGTAATAGATGAAACCAAACACGATATATTTGGACATTTATTGTGGTTTATTTTTTCCTCAGGTCGCTCAGACCTGGTGGTATTTCAAGGGGGGTCAATTCAAGGGGGGGGGGTAATTCGAAGAAATACGGTACATGGTTCAGCGGTGGTAACGACGCACGTTGCGCATGGCAGCGGGGAAGGCGGGGTCGCACCCGGTGCTGGTAGTGGGCGGACCGCCGCTGCTCGCGCTCCCGTTGCCCGGGCTGCCCGCCAGCTCGTGGTGAGTGGGCGACCAGCGCCCTTCAGCATCGGCCCTGCCGCTGCTGCCGCCTGAAGCCTGCCTTTGCTTGACCGAACCCGACGGGTGCAGTTGTTGCATCTGCGGCGGCTGGCGGCCCAACGGCGACCGTATTGTGTTAAAGTCCTCTAATGAAGCCAGCATCGTGGGGTCGAAGCCGAATATCTGTCAAATTCAAGTCACTGTGAATCGTAGTTACGAAACGTATTTACGTTTGTTTACCCGGAATACTCGGGCATTTGTACTTACGTTTTCGCCCAATTTTACAATAGATCTCTCCAATCAAAAATGTCTGATTAGAAAGATATTGAAATAAAATTGAGCAAAATAACTTCTTTTTCTAGAGCATATTGAGCTTCAAATTCCATGGTCTGCACAGCCATTGAAAAAATGCACTTTATAGACACTCTTAACTTAAATGTAATCTCTGATAAATGAAATTGGTAATGACCCCAACCCAAACACCAACATAAATAATTATGGTGACAAAATTAGCCCATACAAAACAGATAAACCAAAATCCCAAAAACCTAGGATGTTGCTCTAAAAACCCCAGGCTAACGTTGCTGTGCGTGTGCGGCGTATGCGACAACTGCGACTGCATCCTTGAAAGCGGCATAGCGATGGCGCTATCGAAGTCGTCGGGCACGTTGACCCAGTGAGCGCTGCAGCCCAACTCACTCGGACGTCGACTGGCGTGCGACACGAGGCGAGAAATGGACACCGGATGCGAAGTGGTGGCACGGCCGCGCTGGTCCGGCTGCGGCGCGTGGGCGTCCACGTTGACCGAATCGCTCATCTGCAGCAGGCCGTGCCTCGAGCCGGGCGGACTGCAGTTGGAAAAGGCGCCGCCCAAGCGCTGGGCGCCCAGACTAGGAGGCTTGCTGGGGTGGCAGTTCAACATGTGCCGCGTGCGGGCAATGTCGTGCTTGACCGGCTCGCTCATTTGCCGGTGGTAGCTCGCTGACGGTGGCATCTTCCAGGCCACGTTGGCGCGCGCAGATCCTTCGTCTGAGATTGATTTAGTGATAAGATTGAGATTGATTTCGTCATTTATTGGCATCACAGCTTTAACTTTTATTTAAACAACAGGAGCTTCGAATTGTGCACCTGTAGTGATTGCAAGTCGGTCTGGGACCAGTAAGAACTTTGTAAAATGTCATGTTAAATATTAACTCCCGGTAAGATTTTTGCGATTTTATAATGTTTTGCATGACGCATGAAATTTTACAGGGTCTTTTACATGACTTTTTACATTTTGCATGACATTAAACATTTTTTTACAAATTTTTGCTTGACAAATGAAATTTTACCAGCTCTTTTACATGACACATGACATTTTCCAGGGAATTTTATACTTTACAGGGTGTTCTACATGGTTGGAAATGGGGAGTTTCATTCTAAAAAAGCATATATCCAAGTTTTTCGATTTTTCAAAATCGCATTTTAAAGTTTGATGCTGGCCCGACGGCGCTATGTTTGGGGGACAACGCTTGCCCCGCACTTTTCAGATAGATCCGACATTTCTCTACAATTTTTGTAATCACAAATTTTGTTGGCCGGGAAATATTTAGGGAGTTATGTGAGATTTTGTAAGTCACCCAAAATTGGGAACAAATCTGAACATTTGAAATTAAATGTTAAATAACTTTTCAACGGTGCATCGTATGATAAAACGAATCACATCACTGCAAAGCCCGTGTCTAAAAGTACCTCTACCTAAATTTTCAGATCAATATATGCACGCATATTGGATTTATAGTGCAAAATAGATTTGGAAATTCACGTATGCATTTTTGGAAATGAAACTTTTTTTTGTATGGGAATTCCGGCCTGCTCTTCGCGGCCGCGCCGAAGCACGCGTGCATTTTTGGAAATGAAACTATTTTTTGGATATGTGCACTTATGAAACTCCGGTGGTCCGAGATCGATATGTGCACTTACGAAATGAAAGTCCTGTTTTTCATAGGGGATCTGAGATGGATATGTACACTTTCTATGTGAAAATTGTGATTTTTCTGAAAAACGGTACCACTGTATCTCGGGAACGAAATGGACTATAACGCTGATTTTTTTTCTAAAATGTGAAAAACTATACGTGGAGCTCAAATCCACGCTTAACTCGATTTTTCTGGATTTGGCGCTTGTGAACTTTTAGAATGGAACTCCCAAAATGCACCCCCCACCGGAGCGTAGTTTATAGGGCACAATGTTAGCCGTCAAATAAAAAACCTTGTTCATTGCCGCGTTCGACTTCGGCGCGGTCGGCAGGCTCCGGCATTCTCCTAGACATGATGCCGCGCCTCTTTCTCGACCGCGCGGCGACATTGTTGCGCGGCGCCAGGCCGACGCGCGACGACACGATGCTGTTGATGCTGACCGTGCTGGCGCGGCTGAGCCGGTGGTGCGGGCCGCGCTCGGCCAACGACAGGCGCGACTGGCCCATGCGCAGGAGGCGGTCGCGCAGGGCGCTCAAAGGCTTGGCCAGTGCCCGCCGGCTGGGCGTTGGAGAGCCTGTTAGGGAAATGGCCAGTTGTCTTGGGGTGTTGTTAGCAGTGGTGGAAAAGCGCCATGGCGCTGGCGCCTGGCGCTAGCGCCAAAGCAAAAAGCGCCATGGTGCTTTTGACGCTTGGCGCTAAAACGCTCTGGCGCCATTGGCGCTTGGCGCTGGGATCTGAGAAAGCGCCATGGCGCTTTTGGCGCTTGGCGCCATTTTCTGGTGGCGCTATTGGCGCCTGGCGCCGGCATTTTTAATAGCGCCAAAAAAGCGCCAAGCATGATTATAAAATTCTTATGATTCAGTGAAAATGGACAAGCCAGTTGATAAATTTTGAGATTAACTGAATAAATATTTATTGTTAAATATAAGGGTGTAAGGGGACATTTATATTAATAAAATATTGATTAGGTAATATTTGGGGCAAATGAATATACCGTATTTCCTCGATATACCACCAGGGGGTTTATTTTTTCCGAGTGCAAATTTTGATGGGGGTATTTCGAGCGAAGGGTTTATTATTTCGTTAGGGATTTCCGTAAAGTATCGTGTAAAGAATAAGTATTTACATACCCATAACTGGTAGTAAACATGACTAAATGGGATATAATATTTAGGACCTGTCATCGCACGGCTGTTTGGCTGAAAAATAGGTGTATCCCTTGGGATTTTAACGATGTAGTGGTTGATTGAACTTTACTGGCAAAAGTTAAATCGACTACTGCGACATCAGCGGTATGTCACAACTACGAATTGATCATTCTACAAACGAATTGCAGAAGAAAAGTTTTTTGGCGCTGGCGCTATTGGCGCTTGGCGCCATCACTCTCTGGCGCCATTGGCGCTTGGCGCTGAGGTTCAGAAAAGCGCCAATGCGCTTTCGGCGCTTGGCGCTATTTTGCTCTGGCGCCATTGGCGCTTGGCGCTGGGGGTCGGAAAAGCGCCATGGCGCTTTTGGCGCTTGGCGCCAAAAGTCTGGCGCTTTTTCCATCACTAGTTGTTAGTTTGTACCGTATTTCTTCTGATAGAACGGCATACCTCCAATAGAACGGCACTTCCAATGAGGGTTGGAAAAAAACGTTTTTTTAAACTCCATGTTTTTTAAAAAAAACAACGTTTTTTAAAAATTAAAAACGTTTTTTTTAAACGTTTTTTTAAAAGCTCCCAGATATGGCCCTGAGTCAATATATATAGGTATATCAGACAAGTGACAATACTCTGTGATGTTATATATCACCATATAATGGCCGTGGAGCCATGGGATAGCATTATAAGTGGTGATTTGTGTCAAAAATGTCCATTTTTTCTCGACATGTTCGTATATTGCCTTATAGTCGAATGTTCATGACTTCAAGTGAAGTTTGGCACGGAATAGTGATCAAACAAGGTTATAAAAGGAGGTTGTTACTTTGGGAGTGATGTTACACACTGTGGAGGTACATGAAATCACATTACCTGAATATTATATACTACAGGAACATATGACGGCTTATTTACCAATGTTAGCACATAGAAATGGATGCTTTGATACTAAAAATGCCACAAAACCAATGAAAACTCCCACCAATGTCAATTTGTGTGTGAAATTGCGCGCTTGCGCGCAAACATTTTGCAAAATACCTAGTGCTTAGTACTAAAAATTTCGACCGATGTTTTTTAAAAAAAAAACGTTTCGGACCTCGTGTTTTTTATATAAAAAAAACGTTTTTTTATCATAAATAAAACGTTTAAAAAAAACATCGGCCAACCCTACTTCCAATAGAATGGCAGGTGAAAAAGTTGACGAAAAAATAGAACGGCGCTCTTCTGTAAGAAGAAATAAGGTATTTAGATGCCAGCGCAAAGGAAGCTAAATTGAACAGTAGCGTCACTTATAAATACCCCACCCTGTTAATTTATTATTTTCAAACTGCTAAAAATTTAGTTAAGACTGTCAAGAGATCTGTATAATCTTAAATGTCAGTCTGTCGAAAATGCTGTCAAAGTCTCAAGTGTTATAAGGACATGATCTCTGCCAAACAAACCCCCACCCGCCACCGCACTAACATTCATTAGACGGGTGTACGGTATCATTTCGAGCCGTATTCACGCCATTCGAGTTTAGTTGTGTTGAATTCGGATGCAAGCAACCGTCCTCAATTAATGCCTGCTTGTCATCCTGCAAAGAATTAATTATGCAGTGCAATGCAAGTGTGACTGCAGCAGTGTAGATTTGTTAAAAGTATTTTTTGATAAATTTTGCCCAATTTTCAGACCATTCACAAATTTTCATATTTTCACCATCAAACTCACCTATTTTTATGCTTTTTTGGTTATTTATGATGTTATATAGCAATTTTTGTAAATGTATTTACTCTGTACATGAGTACCGTATTTCCTCGAAATACCCCCCCCCCCCCTCGAAATACCCCCCCCCCTCGAAATACCCCCCCTCAAAATGGGCACTATGAATTTGTGGTCCGGGAAATGCATAACAGACGTTCAAAACACTTACTGTGTTACGTTAGAACATCGTTTATACCATCTAGATCCTTATATAAGGCTGTAAAACTTATAAATGGTGGTTATTGTTGCATTTTTCACGTTTTTCTCTCAAAATCTTCACTATGAAAAAATAACCCCCCGGGGGGTAATTGGAGGAAATACGGTATACGTATTATCGAGTAAAGATAAACACGTTTTACCAACTACGGTAAGCAGCCGTTTAAAGCGTCCACTTACAGGGGGACTTTTTGGCAGCGTGCCCTCTTCCGCCTCCTCTTCGATTGGTTCCATCCACTCCATACCCTTGGGTGCGATGCTGCAAAGTTGGTAAAGTGGTAAGTGTGAGTGGCTCTTTTTTCGTGGTTGGTTTGGTAGTCAGTTTTTTATCAGCTGTCGGTGCCGTGATTTGTCGAGTGAAAAGAAAAGTTATAAATGTTTACGTAGGTGGTGGGAAAAAAGTAAAAAAGTAATGTTTACTTAAGTTTTTAAGCATTTTTATACGTATAGAACTTTTCCTCTAACATAACTTTTGCTACTTAACTTATTACTATTCACAACATTTGTTGTCACTTCAAAAGAACAAGCTCTACGTTAAACACTGTGAAGTGGACCAACTCCATGTCGTACGCGCTGCCCATGAACGGCTCGGACCGGTGCGCCTCGGCCGCCGCCGTGTACGGAATCTCCGGCTCCAACTCGTTCCAGAAGGCGTCGCGCGTCAGCCGCGGGTGCTTGCGGTGCAGCGCGTCCGCGCACACGTACGACATTTGCACGTTCCGGTCGAGCACCCCTGCGGTGCAACGCGGTAATGTCGTCAACTATTGTGGTGCGTCTATCGTGTAGGGATGGGGAAATATTTTTAATGAGGTCTGGTTGAAAAAAACTTATTTCTTCAACCTCCCAAATACGATTATGAATCAAACATTTTAAAATACAAGGATATCGGCACAGTTGTTTAAATGTACGTACATTTACTTGAAAAATACGCGTACGCGAGTACGCGGTAAATACATTTACATATACTTTTGAAAAAAAATGTACTCACTTTTACGCATACATTTAAAAGTACACGCGTACAGAGAAAATGTATTTTTGTTGCTAAAGTCACAATTTTCTGTTGCAAAATAAGAAAATTTTGAAGAAATCATATATTTTTTTCTAAAAAATACCAAATAATCTTAAAAAAACGACATCTATTATGTCTCCCAGTGTAAAACTCACGCTCACATGTAAAAAGAAGTAGCTTTTACATTTCCCAGCGGGAAAAGTACTCGTTTTTACATTTTCCTGGGGAAAAAAGTATCTAGGTAGTAAAAAATTATTTAGTACCAAAATTGTTTGTGTCAAGTACAAAAAAATCTGACACTAAAACGGTCATTTTTAAATGAATGGAAAATGACGCGGGAAGATAAACTTCACATTTGATCCTTGTGCACTAACAGTATTTATAACATTTTGCGATTAAGTACGCAACATTTTTCAAATGTTTTATGTATGTTACTTGCAGAAACCACACACACTAACTTTTCCGTTAACATGTGTACTAAACGCCCCATCTCTGTGTCCACTTCACACAGATGTGTAACGCTTTTCGTTGACACAGGCCAGTCCACAGTTTGTAACTTGGGAGAGGCAAGTGTCTGTGCAGTGCAGTGCAAAAGCATATTCTGGAATGTGGATTTGTTTTTCAGGGTCACAATCTCCCAAATTAAAATTGGAAGAGGTGCATTTGCATGGTTGCAGAGTTGCATAAGGAGTTAAGGACTGCACAAGGTAAGTAATTTCCAAATGTACTTTTTGCAAATCCGAGTAACCAAAAGATCAAACTTATGAGAAAAAATGGCCAAAAACTAACAGTTCATTTCAAAATCATCATCATCTTCCCCATAGGGGCAGATCATTTCCTCGGCCACTTTGAGCCAGCCCATGTAAAAGAAAAACTGAAACAACGTGTACACTGGCACATATTTATCAATACCCCCCGCTGGCTCTTCTGTGTATAGATACTGACGTCCCAAAAGACAGGCAATGAAGAATATGTACACACCCACAGTGACTACCTGCAAATATACAAGATTTTGCAGCACTTAATTATGATAAAAATGTCTAAAAGTTACCTGTGTATAGACTAGTGGCACACTGATCCAATCATAACTCCACATCATGCCGCAATTGCCACGAAAAGCCAGCATTTCCTGCGTGTTTGGGTGATATTTCGCTTATTTGATTGATTGATTTTGGGTGATATTTGATGTGTTGCCCATTGAGTGCTTTCTCGAGGCCGATTATATTTGTATAATATTTTATATATTAAGGTATATGAAATTGTTCTATGGCATATCACTATGGGTTATTTGGAGAACATTTCAGTAAAATTCTCTGGTCGGCCGTTTGCGAGTTGTGCCAAAACGAGCATTATTTCAGGGCTTCCCTATTTATTTAATGTATTGGGGGTTATTGCAATTCACATGAAAGGGTGAAGTTATGCAAAAACGCCAGATACCAACATCAATGAGGGACTTGAGGTGCAGATCATCGAGTATCCTCCCTTCATGGCGGGCGGCCATTACGAGCTGGCAATACCACACGGATGGCACCCACCTGAGCGAGTGAACAGAATATTACGCCGTGTGGCTGGAATAGGCATGTAAATAATGTACCGTATTTCTTCAAAATACCCGCACGCCCGGTGGGTTTTTTATTTCGCCAGCACATTTAGAGGGGGGGATTATTCGAACTGGGTTTTATTATTTGTCAGAAATTTTCACAAAGAATCGTAAAAAGATAGGCTTCTACATACCTAAAACTGGTAATAAATGTGGCCAAACAGGATATATTTGGACATGTAAATATATATCTACAATACACAAACTAGTGTATGCTTAGGGGGTATTTCCAGGGGGATTATTCTTTCCTCAGCTCACTCGTGGTAGTCAGACGTGATTGGGGTATTTCGAGGGGGGTCAATCCAAGGGGGGGTACTTCGAGGAAATACAGTACGCATTCGCGCGCCAGACCAGTTTCCGTGTGGCGTGGTGCATTCCAGGAGCGCCGCGTGTTCATCAGTGGTCATCAGCCCCGCCTCCACGATGTGCTCCTCGGTGGGGAAGCGCTTCTTGACCACCGTGGACACGGAGCGGAAGGTGAGCACCGAGATCAGGTTCAGGTAGCGCACCAGCGTCCGTCTGGTCATCCGGCCGACCTCGTCCGTGCCTTGGATGTAGGCGCCCACTTGCAGCGCCGTTCTGGGGCGCAGGCGAGCGTGTAGAAACAATAACAGCGATGTAAACTATCCGTTCGTGATGGAAGTGCAATTCAAAAAGATGCTGCAGCGGAGAGTATCCGAAAAACCATTAATATTTAGTTAGCAACAGTATCGATCTACAAGTAGGCAAAGTGCACCAGCGCAGACACTGGTGAACCGGGAAATTTACAAGCGCACTGCACTTTTACCGGTGCTAATTCACTTTGGTGAACCTTTCGGTACAGCACTCTAATACAGCGGCACCGATGCACTTTTATCACTAATTAAAAAAGCCAGTGCTCACTTGTCCGGCCACGGGATGGCCATGTACATCTGCCACCATCTTCCCATCACGAATGTGACGTAAAAGCCCAGCACGAATGTTATCGGTATTAGTTCGGTAAACTCACGGCAGTAGACACTCAACTGCTCAAAAAGCCTGAAGATTGAAGGGTACGCGTTAGACAGAACAAACCGGTAAAATTTTAAATACCGTATTTCCTCGCAATACCCCCAGGGGTTTCGCCAGCAAATTTTGAGTGGGTTAATTCATGAGGGGCTTTTTCAAGGGTTTTATATTATTTCGTCAGAAAATTTCGTGAATGGTCGTAGAGTAAAGAATAGGCCAAAACATACCCAAAACTGGAAATAAATAAGACTAAACAGGATATATTTGGACATAAATGTAGCTACGATGGAATGTGGCAGCAATTAAAACATCATGTGCATTGCATACATGATGAACATCATTTGAGGCGGGGGTGGGTGTATTTCGAGAGGGGGGTGTTTTTTCTCAGGTCTCCCAGACCTGTACCTAGGTATTTCGAGGGGGGAATACTCGAGGTAATACAGTGAAAATATTCAAAATCGAACGCACCCTCGTTGGGCCGCATTCAGGCACACTCGGTAGGTAAAGGCAATGGCATAGAATAATACTAAGAAGACGAGCATTTCGCCGTACATTAGTCTGTAGATGCTGCCGCGCCATCTGAGCAGCAGCTTGGCGAAGCCGAACAGACGGGCGCGCGACACCTCGAGCGAGTATGTCACCGTCATGGCCCACTGCGATTAGACCGGCTCCTTGTGCGCGGTCGCCTTGCGACTGGGGATGGAGAAAAAAATGTTGTTTTTTTTCCATGACAAGGTTTAAAAAGAAGAAGTTTTTTTTCGAAAAAGGTTGTTTTTCAACCGTTTTTTCAAAAGCTCCAGATATGGTTATTAGTCAACAGATTCAGGAATCTCGGACAAATGGCAGTACTTTGTGATGTTATCTATAGCCATACAATGGCTATAGAGCCGTGGGATACCATTATCAGTGGTGATTTGCGTCAATTCTGTCCATCGTTCTGTGAACTCGTTATGTATATTGCCTTTTGTTGAACATTCGTGACTTGAAGTGAAGTTGGGCATGGAATAGTGCTTAAATAAGGTAAATATACGAGAAGGTTAATACAATGCCAGTGATGTTTCACATTGTGCAAGTATGTGGGAGCACATTGGCTGGATATTATATACAACACAAACACATTATTATAACACAATGGCATGAACAAATGGAAGTTTTTACACTTCGGAAGAAATTATCCAAAACAAATTAAAAAACCACCAATGGTAATGTGTATGTGAAATCGCGCGCTTGCGTGCAAAAAATTGCAAAATACCTACTGCTTCAGTACTAAAAAAATTGGCGGAGGTTTCTATTAAAAAACGGTTTCGATGCTTGCATTTTAAAAAACAACGTTTTTTTTAAATCCGACCATCCTTACTTGCGACATATTTTTTAATTGCTTCCCTACGGCGGCTAATAACCGCAGACACATGGTGACAAAGAGCGAAACTATTTGTGCAAATAAAGAACGTGAATGAAACGAATAACATACAGGCAAGGCAGCTCTCTAAACGCCGTGATGGTTTCATGACACACCGACCAGGCTTCTGGAGCCCAGCCCACCTCTGTAAAATGCCATTCAAATTTGTCAAGCAATGCAATGTAAAATGATCCGTCAATTTTTCTTTTGCATTTTGACAGTAAGTTTAATTTTCCATTTTACTTATTTTATCTGATATCTTATTTACATGAAATTCTACAGGGTAAAATCTCTAGCGCCTAGTAAATTAGCGAATCAAAGTTGTCACACTTTGAAAATAGGAGCATTTGAAATTTTTCACAATTAAATATACGATTTGAATTGTTGCTGTCGGACCTGGGGCCAGTTCCGCAAGTGGAAAAGTTAAGAGTTAAAACTTAAGAGTTGAGTAAAATGACAAATGACAAGTTATGAGTAAAGTTAAGAGTTGAGTAAAACGACAAATGATTTTACTCAAATCTTAAGTTTTAACTCTTAACTTTTCCACTTGCGGAACCGGCACCTGGTGGTTACCGTATTACCTCGGAACACCACAATGGGGGTTTATTATTTCGCCAGCAAAATTTGAGGGGGGGGGGTAATTCAAGGGGGGTTTATCATTTTGTCAGAAATTTTCGTAAGGATCGTAGTGAAAAGTAGGCATTTGCGTACCCAAAACAGGTAATAAATGTGTCCAAACGGGATATATTTGGACATAAAAACTTAGATAGCTACACAAACTAGTCTGTGTAGCTGCAATGCAAATTAGCAGTATACGTACATGACGTACATCATTCCGAAGGGGGGGGGGGTATTTCGAGGGGGTTTATTATCTCCCCAACCCATTTTGAGGGGGGTTAATTCGACGGGGGGGGGTTAATTCGAGGAGGGATTATTGGAGGTAATACGGTATACTCAAAGCAAAGCCGTCCAAAGTATTAAATGCCTTAGTCCCTAAGCCGCCAGCAGAATAACTATGACCACACTTATAGTAAAAATATTTAAAAAAGAATAAGGCGGAGTCGCGTACGCCGTTCAAGCGAGAAAAGTTTTTTTCCAGAACCATTTTTGGGGCTAATTTGATTTTATTAATCATGACGTCATGTTGGAGCATTTCCTTTCAGTAAAAAAACATAGCGTGCAGTCAGCACAGTAGAGCAAATTTGCGCGAGATTAAAATAATTTAAGTAGGTAGTCAGCTGAAAGTAGCATTGTAATGACTGGTTGCCGTACCAGTAATGTAAAAGCGCCACGGCGCTTACGACGCATAGCGCCATTTTTCTCTAGCGCCATCGGCATTTGGCTCTTGGGTTCGGAGCAGCGACGTGGCGCTTTTGGCGCCAAGTCCTGGCGCTTTTCGCATCACTAGTCGAGACCACTCCACTTAATTTTATCTATGGTGCTTGGAAGGACGTTGGGGCAGTACACTTTGAGCCAGTAATGGGGCGTTTTATGGGGGGAAGGAAACGTTACGGAACCCGATTTTTTCAAATTTAATGGTCGATTACAGTTAAATTTCACCTAACGATAAATTATGATGAAAAAATGTATAATATTTGGTTCATTATTCCACAGTTGTTATAAATACTTTTTTTACTCACACCCGAGTACAGAAAATGTAAAATGCTTTTTTTACCCATACTCATCAGTAAATACGTGTGAGTAACTTACTTTCCCCCAAGGAAAATGTAAAATCGGGTACTTTGTCCCTGGGAAAATGTAGAAGCGAGTACTTTTCGTCATAGAATGTGTAAAAGTGGGTACTTTTTTCATGGATAATGTAAAACTTAGTACTTTTTCACATGTGAGAGCGATTTTTACACTGGAAGACATAATAGATGTACTTTTTAGTGATTATTTAGAAAAAATGATATGATTTCTTCAAGATTTTCTTATTTTGGCAACAAAAAATTGCGATTTTAATGACAACAAATACATTTTCTGTACACGTGTACTTTACAAAAGTACGCGTACAGGCGAGTACGGGTACTTTAAAAAAGTATATGTGTATGTATTTAAAAATTACTTGAGTATATGTATTTTTCGAGTAAATGTAAATACATTTTGAAAACTGTGCATTATTCATGATGGATTATGTTAGGTTTTCTTTTACTAAGTGTGATGTCCGCCGAGTATACAAATCTTACATCCGACGTTTGTGCTTACTGGGTTTTGGCAAGTCACATTCATTATATTTACTGCCAAAACAATGTAACATACTAAATTGCAAACTGTTACACTGTTCACATGTTCTCGAGTATATGTATTTTTAGAGTAAACGTAAATACGTTTTAACAATTATGTCGCACACATGTGATGATTATTTCAACCTTCTCGGGCAGACAAATTTATAATGTTTCATGCTAAATGTATGATGTTCTGATGACTTGAGCTTTGGAGTTAGCAAGGTACAGAGTGAAAACTGATGACGACAAAGCTTTTAAGGCTAGATGTGTGAGAAGAGCGATTTGAGCAAACAATTTATAGCGGCGTAAACAAAGATGTGTCATAAATCCCAGCTTTTTTTGTAACCGGTGTTCCCAAAAAATACGTGTTAATGAAGGATTTTGGATAATTTTATTTAAAATATATACCGGATTTCCTTGAAATACCCCCCCCCCTCCCCTCAAAATGGCCACTATGCATTAATAGACCCCCCTCGAAATACCCGACACAAAATTGAGTGTAAACAGAACGTAAATGACAAATTGCAGAACACACGTATTGTGGCTGCACACACTAGTTTACTAACACAAGTAAACTCAATTTGGGTGCCCATAAATCAGCTTTGAACGTATTTGACTTTACCAGAATACGTTTTTTAGATCCTCGTCAACTGTAGTTTACAGATACCTCATTTTGGTAAACTCAAATGCGTTCAAAGCTGATTTATGAGCACCCAAAATGAGTTTACTTTGTGTTAGTAAACTAGTGTGTGCAGCGCCATTGATTCGTTAGAACAGGGTTTACACCTACATACATAGGTATATATAGGTACCGTATTACCTCGAAGTACCCCCTGGGAGTTTATTATTTCGCCAGCAAAATTAGATAAAACACGTACCCAAAACAGGTAATAAATGTATCCAAACAGGATATATTTGGACATAAAAACGTAGATAGCTACACAAACTAGTCTATGTGTAGCTGCAATGCAAATTAGCAGTAATATACATCATGTACATTGCATACATGACGTATTTATTACGTACATGACGTACATCATTCCGAAGGGGGGGTATTTCGAGGGGGGGTTTATTATTTCCCCAGCTCATTTTGAGGGGGGTTAATTCGAGGGGGGGGGGGGGTAATTCGAATGGGTGATAATCCGAGGTAATACGGTAAGTCTATAGACTCTTATATAGGTATGGCTATTATTTTAGCATTTTTCTACATCTGCATATGTTACACAAAACAAATTAGTACTGCGAGTTCAAGAAAATTCTGGCGAAATAATACCCCCCTCGAAATACCCCCTCAAAATTTCAACTGTGAAAAAATAAGTCCCGACGGGTATTTCGAGGAAATACTGTATTAATAGTATTTATACCTGATCAGAACCCCCCCCCCCCCCCCCCCGCAACGAAATACCGCAGAGCCATTGCCCAAAACATTTTTTAAATACAGATTTGTGTGTAATGGCGCCCTGTAGTTGGCATTGTACAGCTTCACCGTTTGTGTTTCGTCCCTATCATAGTAGGTAGTTCATTGAAAGTAGGTAAGTTCAATCAACTACTGCACTGCAATTAAGGAGGGATTTGGTAATATTATTATACAAAAGATTGGCTGTCACAACCTTGTTAAGCTGTTCCGACCTTTCTATACCCTGAAAAACAACGTTTTTAGACAAATACTACAGAAAAAAGCCAACAAACGGTCTGCAGGCCTACAGGCTAATTGATCGTCACTTCTCATCACCCAAATTAGGTAGATTGTCAACTCGTTGTAATATCATAAATTAATACTTTCCAATTATCAGTAGTCACGAGACGAGTCAGGTTGTCACAATAACCAAAAATTCGAACACGTAAATAAGAACCTAAAAACGAACACCTAAATCAGAATACGAAAAGATATAATAGCTCAGCAGTCAGCATAAGGCAAGATATTTTTTCAAGGAGAAATTTAACATAAAATGATTACTTACAGTGCAGGCGGTTTAGAATTTGAATAAATAAATGCCAATTACACTTGTCCAGGAGATAAAAATTCTCTTAAATGTCAAAAGGTTGAAAGGTTTAAAAACCAGACATTTCTGGATTTCAAGTGTTTATGGGAAAGCATTTTTTGTTTCTGTGTGAACGGTTCAATACAAATTCCTATTTATCTTCACACATTTAGGTTCGAGATGTGTGCAACTACGACTGTAGACAAGTGGGTGCGACAACACACAAAACTATGAACACCGCTGATCACACGCGGCTTAGACACGCTCGCAGAAGCGCGTCACACAAAATTCACAGTTTTTCACATTTTTTCCCGAAAAACGTCGACGATTCAGTGGAGCGTAAAGTGGTGATAGAAAAAGATGCCCTCTGCTCCCTTAGACAAAGACGGGTTAACGACCAGACCAGCGAACCCACGAGACAAGCGGAGTTGATTTGGATACGAAATTCCAGCGGGTACAATAAAGCTTCAGTTTACAGTGTTCTTTAATAAATACTAAATATCTACTTATGCTTAGCTCCCTTACCCCAGGAAAAGTTTCTAATTATTCTGAACAAGGTATATAGTTTGTTATCCCCGAGTGATGTCGTATGACATACAGTGTTTCTAACATAGTTGTTAAAATGTATTTACGTTTGCTAAAAAAATAGGTACTCGAGTACTGAGTAAATACATTTACGTTTCCCTTGAAAAAGACCTCTATTCGCTTTTATGTATACTTTTCGAAAGTACTCGAGTACAGAAAACGTAATTCAGAAAAATCAATGAGGTGCTGAACTCAAACGAATTGAAAGAACTGCAAAAATGGTAGTGGAAATGATAGAAGTTGCGACAAGTAGGGAAAATAAAAACTCTTACTCACTTTTATGTTTTCCTGGATACAAAATTGTAAAAAATAAAGTTATCACTGAAAAATTCTAGCCTTTGTGTTTACTCCCTTTTCCGAGAAGAAAAACTTTGTTAAAATTCACTTTGAAAAAGTTCAGTACTTTTAACAACTCTGGTTTCTTACATGAGAGGTTTTTGATGTGTCCAGTTGGCATTCTGACATTACGCATCAGGAAATTTATATTTTTTTCTAGTTGCAATGATGTTTGAATGTTGAACAATTCACCAATACAATGAAGTTCAATACAAAGTCATGAAGGCCTATACATTCAACATGAAAACACACCATAAGTAACGGGAGCATTTTTAACTGTTTGAATGGGGATTTTTTCTGAAAAGAACACACATTGATAGCATTTTTAAAAGTATTTTTGTAAGTTACTATTTAGTACTTTCCATCCCAAACAATAAGTATAATTTACATATATTTTCAGCCAATAAATGCCATTATCCCAATAATATTTACTAGATGAGACCAAGCGTATGGTGTATATGTATTTGTATGACATGATGCCAGTCCAACATGCCATAAGCCCTAGACTGCCATAGTGTCTGGTAAGTATGTTACACGCACGATATGTCATATTTAGCGCAAGCGCACATGTTGTTTACTGTTCCAGAAGTTTCGAGGCTTGTCCTCTTGGGATTACACAAACGCAAATCACAAATCCGGTCTCAATAACACATACACACATCTTGATAAAGTTTAAATAACTGTTATTACTATTTTGAATGAGCGGTTTCAAGCTGACTTGTGTGGCTTACATATAGGGAAAAGTATAAAAAGTAAGATAAATCAGGGTCTATCATTGATAGAAAAAATTGTAACTGGTAAATCAAGCAAAAAGTCTACATAAATACTTTAATTTACCTATTATCTAGACACTTGACCAGACCATCTCTACTTGCCACTCAGCTTTAGTTCTAACTTTCCTTGTCACTTCACAATTTGCGGAAGTGTCATTTGTGCCAGTATTTTACCATGCTGTAACGATAGCAGCAGTAGCAGACTGACTGTTTATAAATATAATATGTCAATAATAATCAGTTGTTTTAATCAAGAGAAATGCCATGGCAGAAATAACACATGGCTATCCCTTCCAGCTGACGACAGTTGATTAGATTAAAGAGGTATAAACCTACACATAAATATCAGATCAGGGTACTCATAAAAAATAAATACATGTAACGCTTATATTGTAACATGCAAGAGATTCATCCACCGCGTAATAATTTATCATGAGAAAAAAATCGCAATAAATTAAAAATGCGCAGCGGGGATTTCCGTCTAAATAACATACAGAATATCAAAACAGTCGGAAAGAAGTATAAACTCGCTCATTAATCAATTCATGTGCGTCGTGCTGCGACACAAAATTGAAGGCGTAGCGAGAATACCCTTGTATCGATTAAAATAAACGCAATAAATTTATGAAATTTAAAAAAAACGCGAGTGGCGGGCGGTGGGGCCAGATGGTTTGTAAAAACCTTAAATGCCGCCAATGTGAACAGAGAAACGTGGAAATGCGGAATGCATAGGTTACCAACGCTTTACAGATGTCTACTCACCGAAAAAAATCATCTGAGCAGAAGCTAGATTTAAAAACGATCTACATACATATTCAAATAATAAAATCTTTGTAATGAGGATAGATATACGTCTTTTTGGGCAACAGGCCCCAAAAATTTTCAAATTGGTCCTGCAATTATGCATGTCTAATTTTTCAGTAAAATCCATTCAAAATACCATGAAGTTTACCATATACGATCTGAATTTAAAAAAAACAAGAATTTTTTCTCATCAACTTTAGGATTTAGGAGATTTAGGATTCATATAAGTAAAATCTCAAGTTGAACAAAGCCAAAATTATTGATGTAAAACAATGTTTCAGTTTATGCTGACTGTTTCTGTTGTCAAAGTCATAAACCCCTGTTTACCACGGCATTGAAAAGAGAGTAAGTGTGCCATCGTGGAAACAGCAGCTACCGGGATTGTGGAATGTGGACACGACATTTGCATGTCGAGGGTAGTGACGTAAAAAGCGCCAGAACTCTGGCGCCAAGCGCCAAATCGCCATGGCGCTTTTCTGACCCATAGCGCCAAGCGCCAATGGCGCCGGTGCAAAATGGCGCGAAACGTCAGAAGCGCCATGGCGCTTTTTGCTTTGCCCTAGCGCCAAGCGCCAGCGCCAGGCATTTTGTTCCTGGCGCCAGTCAAAGATAGCGTCAAGCGCCAAAAGCGTAATGGCGCTTTTCGTGGGTATAGCGCCAAGCGCCAATGGTGCCACAGCAAAATAGCGCCAAGCGCCAAAAGCGCCACAGCGCTTTTTGCTTTGGCGCTGGCGCTTTCACATCAATAGTTGAGGAAATCCCGCTTTTTAACCATGTCGATTGATAAGCCCACGATTACCAAGCCAAAGTGATGAGTATGAAGAGATGCATGGAAAATGTGATACCTTGCACCACCCGGACACAAAAATATTAAGGTGCAATTGGTCTCTGAAAAATTCCCCGAGGGGGGGGGGTGTTTTGAATGATAGCGCAGTCGCGCAAAACAAAATAGTGCCCCTTATCTACAGGTATTTTTTTGATGTAAAGGTAACGTAAATGTATTTACTCAGTACTCAAGGATGAGTATTATTCGAGTAAACGTAAATAGGTACGACTATAGGTTTAACTAGGTAAATAGGTTTAACAACTATGCCACAATGTAAATACATAAAAATACCCAACAAGTAATTACGAATTTCAAGTCATGAAATCTTGACTGAACATATAGGCATGTGAAATATTCCACCATTTGCCTTAAAAACGTAGCTTCGGAGTAAATAGCTGCATTCAAGACGCAGCTAACATGGTGACCATCCAAAAGACATGAAATCGAATTCCGGTGAAACATCTGCACATGCTCAAACTTTTCTCAAGTGATGTCTCGCACTACAGATGTCTCCTCAATAGAAAATGTTTTCATGACTAACCAAGACCCGTGCAGTGCAATGCAACCTGTGAAGTCACAGGCATGTAGCTTGCAATGCACACATGCAACGTATGCAATACTGACGTGTCAGCTACGCATGCAGGATTTTTGAATCGTGGGTGGTTTCATTTCAGAACCCGCTGTAAGGGGGGGGGGGCTAAAACGCCGCAAAAAATTACCTACACTATGATGGATTGGAAAAATGGCGCTGGCGCCAAAGGCGCTATTGGCATTGGCGCGAAGAACAGCTACATTACATGCGATGTGTTTAGGAATACTCGGTGGACATCACACTTAGTATGGAAACCTATCATAACCTGTGTGAATAGTGAAGCAAAAGTTATACAATTTTTCATCAAAATATTTCGTTTTCACTATGGAATAATTAATTTGCGAAATATATCACAAGATTTTATTCATTAAATTATGGTAGGATTCTGAGCATACTTTGCGGCCCGCCGAGTATATACAATTTACAGGAACTTGATATTTTTTACATAGACCAATCTGACGATAATAGCCCTAGTGCGATGGACAAACTGTGTGCTTGCACGCAAAATCGTCACACACTTTCCAAAATGTCTACCGAATTTTGCATTTCCCGAATTTTCCTTGCCCGAAGCGCGGGGGGGGGGAGGGGGGGGGGCTACGGCAACACCCCGCCCACCTTGGATACGCCCCGATGACATCAATACAAAATCCGGATTGATCTAGTTCATACAATGTGAACAATTGAAAGAACGGAGAACGAAGGTGTGTGGTCTACGATTGAAATTGAAAGGGTGCTTAATGCTGTGAAACCAAACAGACATAGGTACATACCCGCCGCGACCATTCAGCGAGGGAATTAATCAGGCTTGAAACACTCATCGCTTCCTCGATGACTCAAAACACGGCAAGGACACAAACAGACCTACAAGGATGTGAAATAGGTAAATAAGTAGGGTGCGGAGCAACTCACACGCAGCTTCCAGCTGCATGTGGGACAGTAGTGCACTGCGCGGCACTTTCACTATGCCAGCGCCGCGCGCGCGCCCGCTCAATAGTCGTCCAAGTCGATCGATTTTTTTTCTCGCGCACTATACCACAAATTCCACTGTCATTCGCGTTGGCTGCGGGGGCTGCGAGCGGGGAGCGGATTAATTTCTAAAATGGCATCGAAATGAAAAATTTATTAGCTTTATTTCGGGGAATTTTCAATTCACTTCACTGCTAATAACAACGACGATTCCAGATGTTAATATTCACTAGTGTGGAAGAAAAGAATAGAATACCTATTTACACTTATGAAATGCGATACCCTTTGTTCTTGAATAAGCCCCTGGTGAGTTATATTTAGACCCGGAATTGTTTATGAGAGTTATTCATGTCGCATGGGGACTAGTGATGGAATGGCGCCATGGCGCGCGCCATTTGAGGGCGCCAAAGGGCGCCGCGCCATATCGCCATTGGCGCCCTTTTTCTGTGGCGCCCACTTTCTGAAAGGCGCCATGTAGGGCTCGAAACTCGATTTTTTTCAAACTCGAGTTCGAGTCGCAACCCCAAATTTTTTCCGGTCGAGTCGACGAGTCGAGTCGGGCGAGCCAGTGAAAGGTCGAGTCGAGTCAGGCAAAAATCTCGAGTCTCGAGTCGAGTCGGATGCGTTACTTTTTGGTATGGCCCTTGCAGTAATTTTTGATACTGGTCTCTGTGCCAATGTTTTCACACACACTTAATGAAGTCTAAATGCCAACAGTTCATTTAAATATCAAAATAAAGCAAAAACAGAGCTTTTTATCACTCATGTTGCTACAAATAAAGTTGCAAAAATAAAATCGGCCTAGGGATGGAAAATCTTTCACAACATTTTTTTGGATCAGTGCCAACATTGTGCAATGTGTTTGAGGTGGTGTCTGTGTTTCACATGTGGCGCTGCACAAGCTAGTTTACTGCCAGATTTTGGTAAACACATAAATCGGCTTTGAACACATTTGAATTTACCATAATGATGTATCTGTCAACTGTAGTTTATGGGGATTAAGAATAATTCATTTCAGTAAACTCAAATGCATTTTATCAAAGCTGATTTATGAGTTTACCAAAATCTGGCACTAAACTAGCATGCACATGCACATTATGTAGAATTGTATTGTAATAAGAAATTTGAGTTTAAACACCATTCAATACATATGCCAAGCCAATCGACAATATATCACACATGTGGTGTGGAAATGCGCGCTCACGCGCAAAATTTTTGAAAAATATGTTTAAAATTTCATATCAAAATTGATATTTTAGGACATTATTCAATGGAAACCCTGACTCAAAATTTGCCAAATGTTTTGAGTCGAGTCAGGCAAAAACCTCGAGTCTCGAGTTTGGGCCATATTTTTCCGGTCGAGTCAGACGAGTCGAGTCGGTACCCCATTTTACCCTCGAGTTACGAGTTGAGTCGAGTTCCCGACTTCATGAGCCCTAGCGCCATGGCGCCCTTTTTCTGTGGCGCCCTGCCCTAAAAGGGCGCCAAAATGGCGCCAGCATGGTTTCAAGGTGACCGTCAGTGGATAATTGAAAATCGCCATTAAAATGGATGAAGGGTTAAGAGTGGGTGCAATTTTTTTTCGCCCATCGGTTAATCAGACGCATCTGACTGATCAGAAGGTGAGAATGATGAACCGTCGAACTTGCAAACCCATAATCAATGGATTCAAATTGTCATATTACCGTTTTTGTCCATTTCCAGAAAACATTTGTGAGCAGGAAGCAATAAAACCTAATTTGCGTTATATGAACTGAGTAAGTTTTTTTGTCAAATGACAGTTTTCATCGTGTTTGAATTGAATGTAACGTGGGGGTATGATGTTATGCTAAATGTTTTTGTTTCATTGGTCTCATTTTTGTTAATTACATCCTGGAGAAAGTGAATAAACACATAAATGTGTGCTCGAGATTGCTAGAATCATGTTTTTAGAACACTCAGGGTACTGTACACACTTATTTTGATTGGCGCCTGTGGCGCCTGGCGCCCAATTTTTTTAATGGCGCCATGGCGCCCTCTTTCTGTGGCGCCATTGGCGCCTGGCGCCCACATTCCGAATGGCGCCATGGCGCCCTTGGCGGCTGGCGCCGTTTTTCCGTGGCGCCCTTGGCGCTTCGCGCCCAGTTTCTGAATGGCGCCATGGCGCTGGCGCTTCTCTCTGGCGCTTTTCCATCACTAATGGGGACCTAGGTCGGACGCTAAAACAAAACGTTCAAAACATGCTAAATATGGTAGTGCAAAACGACAATTTATGCTAAGCAATCTATAAAGTAGCTTCGTCAGTATGATACTCGTGGTTTTCATGCTTTCAAACAACAATTTAATCAACAGTGTAATCAGCATCTAACAAATTAACTTCAATAAAATAGCCGGTCACTTTGACATGGATGGCTATTACATCAACTACCATGTCAGTATACTACCATACCATCTACTACCATAAAACATGGCAAATGAGGGATTCAAAATTTTTTTGAACACATTTGTATGATATACATTAGGGAGAGAACAGGAATGTGTAGGATATCTGTGTGCTGTAAGATACATCAGACTTTTTGAAAAATCGGGAAAGGTCGTTACAATTTTACAATGGTGTTTTAGCTGCGTTCGAGCATTCATGCCTTTTCAGCAATAACTCCCTCCCCAGGGGTCTCGAATGGGGGGGGGGGTTACCCCCCCCCCAAACCGCCCAGCTATCTATCTATCCCAGAGGCCGCTCAGCTATCTATCTATCCCGGAGGCAAAATTTTGGGCTACTACCCTTTAAACCCCCCCCCCCCAAATCGCCCAGCTATCTACCTATCTGGAGCGATTTTTTAGAAACTATACCCCAATTTTCGCTCAAAATCGCTAGTTTTCATACCTAATATAGATTTTCACCTCCAAAATCACTGGTTCATGCATCTAACTGCCTATTTTCAGCGATTTTAAGTACTATATGCTCTTGTATACCCATTTTGAGCTATTTTACACCTACTTTTAGCGATTTTCTCCCTTTTCTTCCTTCTATGCCCTGAAAAAGCCTATATATCGAACCACTGTGAGCAAAAGTGGGTGTCCAAAAAACTGTAAAATTCCAAAAAATTTTAAACGTAAATGTATATACCGTTCACCTAATGAGTTTATGTAGATGTTTGTTTACACTTCCGAGCTTACAGTAATTAAAACATTTCAGTTCTACTTCGACGTGGGGTTTGGGCGATTCGGTGGTGGGCGAACGTGGCGTTGACGTTTTTGGCGACGTTGCGTTGCTGCGCTACGTTGGCGACGTGCATTTCCGTTTTTCCGGTGCCCCATTGTGTTATGTGTGTCCATTTGGCCATGGAAAGGATTGGAGGTATTGAGGATCTGACACAAAGTTGACGCTGTGATGTAAATAGTTATTTTTTTATGTCTAGCAATTTTTTTTATTCAATTAGGTATTTTTTCTTAAAAGTGAAGAAGTGAGACAAGTGAGGTGGCAACAATTTTATTTGTGGCAAATTGACTAAAAAGTAATTTTCTAAATTTTACCTGCAGTTTAGATTGCATAATTAAGTTTCGTTTATTTTCTCTAAGTAGAAAAGTGACGCTATTGTTACGTGTCGTGGTGCGTGAATGGTCAGTGATGGCTGAGGACACATAAGTTGATACTTGACTAACTTTCGCTGCATTTTTTGGAAGTGAGGGCCGTGGCTATTGGTCTAGTATGTACTGTGCATTTCTGCATTTCCGATTGAGAGACAAAAGTTAATTTACAGGCGATTTTACAAAAGTACACTGATTATAGCGGTGCGGTGATGATTGGTGTTGAAAATGAGAGGTAATTAAAAGAATCGAGTCTAACTCGACAAACATGAGTTCATGTTTAAATGCCTACTCCCTTGGCTCGTTGTGAAAACAGCCCAGTCCGCCGATCTCATCGAAACAAGCACCCATACAGTGACAAGTGTACTTATTTTTGAGTGGATTGAATAGTTCGGTATTTTCGGGGTGTGGTTTTTGCACAGTGCGTATGGGACCAAAAGCCATGGTTAACTAATTAACATTCTGGTAGCAGAATGAGTGGTGTAGCAGCGAAAGTGGTCATTTTCTAGAGATAAGTGTCTTCGGTGGTTAGTGGCTGTTGCGTTTCGGCATGTGGCAGTGGATTCACTCAGATATTTCGTTCAGTTTCGAACTTCTAAAAGTCATGCAATCTAAACATGCATTTGAGCTAAAAAGATTGAAGTTGTCAAGGTTTCTGTTGCCAATCATTTGCGTTCGTATTTTGTGTCATACCGATTTCACATTCATTTTAATTTTAGGTTTGGTAGGGAATAGGTAAAACTCGAGTATGTTAATTTTTGTCTGATTTTTATTTTTGCAACTTCGCTATGTTTTATCTACCTAATCCTAGATAGTTTTTGAGTATTTCCTTTTCCCTTAAAAACTGATTAACTTGACATTCGGATATTTAGGAATTTATGCAAATTTCGTGATTGATCTTTAGTATACAAAGAGATGAAATAATAAGCCGCTTGTTTTTCCTGTTTTTTTCCCCCGAATATTTTGATAAGGGTAAAGGTGATCTGATTTGAGTGCGTATTTTATCACTCTGGTGGAATTTCCGCTTAGCGTCTTTAAAACGGTACCGTAATTTTATTTTTCCTTGACAGTCAGTGTGAAAGTTAATTCCATTCGCCTTACCGGTATCCTAATTTCATCATGGATTATCCCCCTTACGACATTTTGTCATTGTGCATTAATAATACGTGTGCGTCTTACGTTTTGGATATCAACGTTATTTTCGTTTACTATACACTCTTTTTGCTAATGGGACTGTTGTTTGCGTGCCTATTTGTTTCACTTATCGCTGTGTGTTTCCCCGTTCGTGGAGGTGGTTTTGGATTTTCGGTAGAATTCGCTGAGTAATTTTTGAATCGCCCGCCATTTTTTTTGCGCTAAAACAAGTTTTTACAGTATCTCCTGTGCTTTTCCTGTTCTTTTTATTCTTCTCGCATTTGTTCATTTTCTATTTTCGTACTCATTCCCGTTCCCATCCATTTTTGCGCGTGAATTCTTTGTGTTTTTGTGTACTTTGATCGACATATCCTGTAAACTGACGCCGTGAATAATTTTAGGTATGCCCATTTTCAAATTCCGCGTGTCCGTCAAATCGGCTGTAAGCATGCTTCTCGTGGTATGTGGAAGTGTTGTCTGGACTTGGCTTATGTTGTTGCGTATAAAAGAGTACCGTAATTTAGAATAGAGGTCAATTCAGTCGAAATTGCTTCGGTTTTATTTCTTGGAGTGTTTTCGAAGGTTTTGTGCCATTGGTTAGAAACTCGCTCTCAGTGTGTTCCCTGTGTTCTATTTGAATGTGTGAATTCTGAGTCTAAAATCGCCTACAATAAAAACTCTTCTAAAAAACTTTGGACCCCTTGGTGTAAATTAGACATTCAACTAATTACTATTGCGTTGATAAAAACGCTATTCGCTAAAAAAGCTAACTTAATTGACGTAGCGTACACCTGTGAAATTCACTTCGGTGGATTCACCATTGTGCGTTGCGAATTCAATCGGTAGTCGCTTTTCCGTTGCCTTACTTTGTCACTCATCCAACGAGTAGGTGTGAGATCGGTAAAACTTGGCAGTGTGCCATAGTAGAATTTGGTTGAGTAAAAAGCAGCCGGTGAAAATTCATGACACCACCACAACCCCCCCCCCCCCCAGAAAAATTTTCAGCTATCTATCCCTCCGGAGGAGTGATTTGCTATCTATCCAACCACTTGGAGGGTCAAAATTCAAGATACCCCTGCTCCCCCTCTTGAATAACTCCCCCCTGTTGGCGAAGTGAGAAAAAAATAACTCCCCCCCCCCCTTGAATAACTCCCCCTCCTGAAAAACTCCCCATGTGTATGTATAGGACAGAATACAAAATACAAAGAATATTATCCAACGGCAGCGACAGCAGATAAATACATGATGTGTATGCAGTGTATACACATATTTTTGTTGTTGTGTACAGTTGAATACCTGAATAACATGAGTTGACAGGCTGCATCTGCAATGATTCGAGTCCAAGTTGTCTGAGGAAAAAATAACTCCCCCCCTCGAATAACTCCCCCCTTGAATAAGTCCCCCCTCCAAAACATCTGACGGAAAAATAACTTCCCTGGGGTCTTATTCGAGGATTTAGGGTATAAACTTATCCGGCACTCGTCGTCGTCTATGATTAATATTCAAAACTTGCCACACTGCATTCCGGTAGCATGATACTGCTTAGGTAGTGTTTCGATGCTGATAATGACGTTTAAACGTGGGACGCTTTGAAATTGTCAAAGTAAAACATGGTGCTCTTCGACATAGAGCTGAGGTAGATGCTGAGTCATTGAAAACATTCAAGCAGCCTTTTCAGTGTCAAATTTCAAAAATGAAATAATGACCAAAAATTCTTATTGCCTACTGCCCTCGGCTAAATATCATTACTTTCATTATAAATAGTGCTGTTTTATAACATTTTATAACTTTAAAAAAACATGTTAAAAAAATGCTAGGATCGAAACTGCTTTTGTAAACTGCAGCCAAATTTTTTAGTTCTTCTGCACTAGGTAATTTATTTTTTGTGCACAAGCACACAACAACAGCATGCATATGACAACTGGTTTTTGATTGGTTTTGTTGCATTTTTATCAGAGTTGTTCAAATTACTGAACTTTTTTCAAAGTATACGTACCTTTTTATATCTAAAATACTTTTTCACTCACTGTGAGTACAGAAAATGTAAAATAATTTTTTTTTCCTGTACTCATGTGTACATGTGCAAGGATGTATCCAGGGGGGCGAGGGGGCTACAGCCCCCCCCCCCCCGCGTTCCTGGGTGAGACTGGAAAAAATTGAGGAAAATGCAGTTTTTTGTGCGAATTTCCAAGGTTTTATGTAAAATTTTTGCGCACGAGCCCATATTTTTGTCTGTCCACGTGGATTATCAGAAAATTGGTACCTGTACCCTCAAATCCCTGATAATACATTATTGTATTTATGCCTATCTCTCTATAAGAACTTTTCCCTGGAAAATGTAAAAGCGAGTAATATACTCCATAGAATATGTGAAAGTGGGTACTTTTTCATGTAAATTTGACTATAAACAGAGTTTGAATCTATACTACGTTTTACATGTGCGAGCGATTTTTACACTTAAAGGCATAACAGATGTTAATTTTTATAAATTTTTAGTATCTTTATAGGAAAATGACAAGATTTCATCCAGGTTGCCTAATTTTATCCACAAAAAAATACATTTTCTGTTAGGGTTGGCAATCTGATTTTTTTTTTAAATCAAGGGGTGGAAACTTATTTTATTTATAAAAAAATCAAAATGAAAAATCTCTGGTAGACTTGCACTAGGTATTTTGCAATATTTTGCGCGCTAGCGCGCAATTTCTAATACACATTACCATTGGTGGTGTTTTCGTGGGTTTTGGGGCATTTTTAGTGTAAAAGTTTGCATTTATTCATGCTACAGTGTACTAATAAGCCGTGATATGCTAGTGTAGTATATAATATTCAGCCAATGTACCCTCACATATTTCTACAGTGTGTAGCATCACTGTCAATGTATTAGCCTTCTCTTACAGCCTTATTTAAGCACTATTCCATGCTGAACTTCACTTGAAGTCATGAACGTTCGACAAGAGGTGATATACGTAACAAGTCAACATAAAATACATATTTTTGAATGAAATCACTGCTTATAATACTATCCCATGACTCCACAGTCATAATATGACCACAATAGACATAACAATACATTGTCTGACACTTAACATAGACATATTTTTTCTCTATACCCCCATTTTGGGCGATTTTTAAAAAAATCTGATTTTAATTTTAAAAAATCAATTTTTTTAATTGATTTTTTTTTAAATCAAGGCGTTTAAATTTTTTTTATTTTTTCCAACCCTATAATTTCTGTACACAAGTACTTTTCAAAAGTATGTGTACAGGTGAGTATAGGTACCCTTTTAAAAGTATATGTATGTTTTTACCGAAACCCGGTACTCCAGTACATTTATGTATTTTTGACTAACTGTAGGGTTCAAACGATATATCGTATCGAATATCGAATATCGGATATCGACCTATTTTTAATATCGAATATTGAATATCGATATCGAAAATTTTGAAAAAATATCGAATATCGAATATCGATATCGAAAATTTTGAAAAAATATCGAATATCGATATCGAATATCGATATCGAATATCGACCATTTTTTCGATATATCGAACCTGTATTGTGTCCCCAAATTTACTTTTCATTTTCATTTTGAGATGTTTATGGTTGATCTGATGTGCTTATAGTATTGTATTTGATGAGTAAAGGTACAGTATTTATAAAGTCATTGTTGTTGGAGTGCTAAATTTGAAGCCAGAAAACGCTGATATACTTTTTTTTGCAACATGCCCTTAAGCAATTAGGTTAGGATGAACTGTAATATCTACCAATTGTTATTTGTCTGATACACTTTGATTCATCATGTTTTTCTTCTATTTTCTACCATTGAGTGATGTAAAGCTTGTTAAAATCACTTGTACCATTCAAATTTCAGTAAAGAGATGATTAAACATGTGTGCAACCACTTGAAAATACAATATGCCACTTGAAATATGCCTTGCTATACCAAAAGCATATCGCAATATCGAATATCGAAAATATCGAATATCGACAATTTTTCAATATCGAATATCGAATATCGATATCGAGGTTCCATATCGTATCGATATCGAATATCGAGTTTCAGAAAAAAATATCGAATATCGATATCAAAAATTTTGAAAAATATCGAATATCGAATATCGATATCGAAAAGTCATATCGTTTGAACCCTAACTAACTGTAAATACGTTTTTGTGATATTTAGTATATAAGCTTTTATTTTTATGCTAGTATGTAATTAGGGTTGGGACGATATGACTTTATTACTTTATGACGATATTGATATTGCATTTTTTTCTGAAACATGATATTCGATATCGATATGATATGGACCCTCGATATTTGATTTGCCATATGCCATACAATAAAAATGTCTCAAAACCAATGAAAACAACCACCAATGATAATGTGTATGTGAAATTGCATGCTTGCACTCGAAAAAGTTGCAAAGTACCAAGTGCAAAAGTACAAAAAAAATTTCCAGCAGTTTTTTTATGTGCTGGTCCCTTGCACTTTAAAAAAGTAGCTTTTGAAAAAAGTGCTGGCCATCCCTAGTGACGAGTCAACCTATACAGGTATGTCAGACAAATTACAGTACTTTGTGATGTCATATATAGCCATCGAATGGCTGTGGAGCCATGGGGTAGCATGATAATAGCATCCTAGTTGACTCATTGTGTACATTGCTTTTTGTAGAACATGCACAACTTCCAAGTGAGGTTCAGCATGGAAAAGTGCTTAAATAAGGTTATAAAGGAACACTAATACATTGACAGTGATGTTTCACACTGTAGAAGCATTTGGGAGCAGATTTTTGTATATCTTATGCTTCACTAACATATCACAGCTTATTATTACAGAATAGCATGAAGAAATGGAAGCTTTTATACTAAATATGGCTAAAAACCAATGAATACAACCACCATGGTAATGTTCATGTGATATTGCACACTTGCACAGGAACAAAATCATTAAATACCAGTGCATTTGCCTAGGAATGGCGCCAGCGCCATTCCGTCCCTCTGTAGGCAAAATTTTAGGGGGACCGGGCTCTGTAAACAAGCAGCCCCCCCTCCGCACAAAAATCCTGGATACGTCCCTGATCCTAACTAGTAGGGTTGGCACTCGATTTTTTTAAACTGACTTTTAAAAAAAATCAAAGGGTGGAAACTGATTTTAATTTTAAAAAATCAAAAGGCAAAATTTCTGGTAGACTTGCACTAGGTATTTTGGATTTTTTTTAGCGCGCAAGCGTGCAATTTCTCATGCATATTACCATTTGTGGTGTTTTCATGGGTTTTGGGGCATTTTTAGTGTAAAGTCTTCCATTTATTCATGTAACCATGTAATAATAATATGCTAGTGTGGTATATAATATCAAACCAATGTGCTCCCACATACTTCTACAGTGTGTAACATCACTGTCAATTTATTAGCCTTCTCTTACAACCTTATTTAAGCACTATTCCATGCTGAACTTCACTTGAAGTCACGAACATTCGACAAAAGGCGATATACGTAATAAGTCGACGTAAAATGGATATTTTTGAAAGGAATCACTGCTTATAATGCTATTCCATGACTTCACAGTCATAAATAATATGACCACAATAGACATAACAATACATTGTCTGACACTTAACATACATATATATTTTTATATATCCCCATTTTGGGAAATTTAAAAAAAATCTGATTTTAATTCTTTTTAATCAAGGCGTTTAAAAAAAATTGATTTTTCCAACCCTACTTACTAGTGTGTAATAATAAGTTATGATATATTCGTGTAGTATAAGATATACAGAAAAATGTGCTCCCAATTACTTCCGCAGTGTGAAACATTTTTAAGCATTTTTCAAACACTAAGGTTTCTTAAAAATCTTGCAAAAAGGTATGTAAATATGTCTAACCAGCGTTCTGCCGACTGAGCCACAGCGCGAAACACATCTGTATGCAAAAAATGGCGCCCCGATGCCCAAATGCTGGGTGCCAAAGGCGAAAGTATCCATCGAAATTTCGAACACCTGAAAAATAGGCAAATATATGGTCATTATGTCTATCTGAGAGCTGTAACTGATACAATCTGCCAAAACTATTTAAATCAATCATTTTTCTATCGAAAGAATGCAAAAAGCGAAAATGTATTTACTTCAGAGTATTGAACAAAAAAGCTCAATAGCTGGATGTGGTCAATAAAACGCGGTGAATGGCGATACATTTTCAACACCAACGAACATCCAGTCGAAAACTTGTTCATGTATGTATGAGGCACTTTTTGTTTCGAAATAATTAATTTTTATAATTTCTATGTCGTTTGGATACCACTCTATAGTCGTGGACAATAATTTATATCGCGTATGAATATAATAAATGTATCGTTCGACAGTTGATATAAAGCAGACACGTTCGATAAGAGTTTCCGCGTGAATAACCAGGCGCCCTGTTTGAAAATAACGCGTCGATTAGTTAGGCAAAATGTGCCGTGTATCCATTTCAACATTGAGATACAGTTGGCACTGTGCCAGCATCCAATTCGCTTTATACTGTTTTCTGGATAAGTGCCAGCGTATCCAAACGTTGATGTTGGTTGGGATGTATTATACGAACGACTGTGAAAGTGCTCAAAGTGCTAAAATTCGGTAAAATTAGCTCCATTTTGCCAATTTTCACCTTCATAATCGCTATTTTGTCTATATACATGGTTATATACCTACTTTTGGCTTATTTCTTTTATATTTATAGCGATTTCGAAATTGTTTGGCCGACTGCCAAGTATACATTTGCCGTTTACGCCAAGTTGCCGCTGGTGGGAGCTTCGTCGAACCTCAGCTCCTCACAGCCTCTTGGATCGAGTCTGCGCACTGCGGACTCATGGATTCGCCGTGTGCGTGTAGTCGGCTGCGAACGGTGGCTAGCGCGTATGCAAATGCTTTGGGCGGCGCGGCGGCATCGTGCATTGCGCATGCGTCCGCCGCGGCGGGCCGGTCGGGCGGGGCGGCCACTTCAAAGGGCGCTCGTTTGCAGCGGACGCATTTGAGCGACGATTCGAAATGGCAGCGCGCTCGCTCGCCTTGGCGCGGCCCGCTGCCGCCGCCGCGCCCGGTTAGATGCATTTTGCACAGTTAACTGAGCGGCTTTATTGATTTATAAAACTGCTTCTGGGAAAGGCGCGTAGGCGGATAGTGATGAGGCTCTGATGAATATTATTCGCTGCGGAAAGGTCGCTTTTTTCTTTAACTTTGTCTCTAACTTAAACATTGGTTTTACTGTCACTTTTTTGCGTCTGTCTCACTCTGCAGTTTCACTCTGAGTTTTATGTGCATGTTGTGACAGGGCAAACTCTTAACTTGTTTCCCGAAAAATATTCCAGCAAATTCGTTGTTTTTTTATCTCGACTCTCGCCGGACCGAACTCTAGGGCTATAAATTCGTATTGGTGCTTTGCTGGGCAAAAATGAATGCACATGGCGGTAATAAAGCGCGTTACGTGCCGCCAGTGCCATTACTCCGCTCCATCAGTCGGCGGCCGGCGGCGGGGGGAGTCATACTGTGCTCGAAAGCGTCGCAAAACTAAAGTGCGGCGCCTAGATCAAAGGGCGCCGCCGCCGCCAGCCCGCTCGGCCGCGCGTACGCGCAGAGCAGTGGTGCGGCGGCGGCGGCGGGGCGGGCGGCAATAACGCCGCCCGCCCGGCCGTGCCGTGTGTTAGTGGTCGTATGCATTCAGTGTGCGTGCGCTCCGCTCTGCGTTGGTGTGCGCCTGGTCGCAAGGCGCACTGGTTAGACGGCTGGCAGTGTGCCGCCCGACCTTTTTGTGCGCGCACCAGTTGCGTTGCCGTCGTAGCCAGGTGCCGTGTTCCGCCCGGCCAGCGGGCGCCTCCTTGTCGCCCCCAAGTGCGTCACTGGGACGCCTGGCGCCGCGCCAGCCCGATGCGGCCGCTGTGGGCGCGACGGCTCCCGAAGTCGGGCCATCGCTGCACGCGCCCCCATATCCATGCGGCCGGTCGGCCGTCATGCCGCAGCTCGGAGCACAACATAAATCGTCATTTATCACCACGACGGTCGATCCGGCCCCGCTAGGGCAGCTTTGCGTGTGCGCGCGCGTGTGTTGTGAGCTGCCGCACCGCCGCCCCTCCCCAGAAGGTGTTGTCTGTTTCGCCAGGCTCGCTCAGCTTTTGATGACCCATCTGCCGCGCTGCGCTTTCTTTCGAAAACCGCCTTTCTCCTCTATGCTTATCACCCACTTATCCTTATTTTTGATGCTTAGATAAATACACACAAAGATGCAGAGTTTTCCTTTCCTCTGAGGCCATCCGCCAAAATTTGCCCGGGCCCATCAATCTCCACATTGGCGCACATTATGTATGGAAATAAAAAGTTAGCAGGCACTTAGCCGTATTTGGCAAGTAGCTGGTAAGAAGCACTCAAATTCGAGTGCTTTGTTTGCTCTTTTCAGCCCCTATTGCAGCCGGCGGCGTTTCACTGTTCATTGCCAAATGCTTAAATATTTCTGCGTTCACTCAGTTTTTCTGTGAATATTTACAGTGATTGTTATTTATTCCCTTCTCGCTATTCCAGCGCCCATTTACTATCGCCGAACAGTTTTATTTATCAGTGAAATATGCGACCGGCGGCGACGTGACGACATCTGCGGCAAGTGTTTCTGTTGTCGGCGCGAAATTATCGGCGGTCGGCTGGATGCAAGCCGTAAGTGCGGCGCTAATTGAGTGCGAATTTGCGCGGAGACGGGAATCATGGCGGCGGCCACCAGACCGACAAACTCCGGTGAGTGTCCGCACCGCACCGCAGTACGGTGCGCCGGTCGCGTGCGTTGCGATGCCTTATTTCATTGCGGTCTGGCCGGCGGCCTCGGTCCACTCGCATCAGATGAAGGGCCGCCTCGACGGCGCGTTTGAAGTACGCCGCCGGCCATGTTGCATGGGCCAATCACGCATGTCGTGCACCTACACCGTCGGCACGACTGACGTACACAGACGGGCGTTAATAATGATCATGCACGTCGGCGGCCCGCCGCCTTTGATGGTGTAGCTTAGTGAAGTCGGCCGCATTAGTCGCTCTGTCCCGTTGAGCCGCCGCGCACCGGCATTCTCTTTTGATGTCTTATTATATTCGCCGTGCACTCACCTTCTTTCAAATGAGACGTTGTAAGTGATGCCTTCGTGTTGATTGTTTGATTGTTTTTAAAACTATTTAGGGTCATATTGCCCAAACCATTAAGGCTCACCTGGCGCAATCTCCTAATTTCTTTCGTGATAAAAACTGCCGCCTGTCTATAAAGCGTCACTTTTGCAACTTCACATCGATAAACCACCTTCCCACTTCCCAACACTGTTTCTATTACATCCAGACCGCGACCCGTCGCCTTTAGTATCAACGTGCGCCTCTTCGTGGGCAGTGGAAGACACTGTGGTGAACTTCGGCGCGACCATGCTCGCGTCGGCCAGCCGCCCGTCCACCAGCTCGAGCAGTTCCAATCACAATCTGGCTGCTGTCGCTAGACCCGTGGCGCCGAGCAGCGCGCCGCCGCACCAAGCGCAGAATGATGCCAAGTTTGTTGTTTTTGTTCATGGATTGGGATTTTGTTGGGTTGATTTTTTACACATGGGGAGGGGGCACGTCCAGACTCTGTAGAATATCATGTCAAATGTCAAATGTCATGTAAAGTGGCAACAGTCATGTAAAATGCATCGTAAAATGGAAACTGGTGCACAACGCAAGGCATTGCCTCACCTGATGCAAACATTCCTTGCACAACGATTTTACTGATTGCAATTTTATTGATTTTCGGCCACTGTCCTATTTATCCTTCTGCGCGACACAATGCCGCTCCATACAAGCGATTTTTAAAATAAGTTCGAACGTTTTTTGGCAAAGTATGAATTCCGTATTTCTTCTAATAGAAGAGCGCCGTTCTATTTTTTTCGTCAACCTCCAATAGAACGGCAGGTAAACAAGTTGACGAAAAAAATAGAACGGCGCTCTTCTATTAGAAGAAATACGGTATTCATACTTTACCAAAAAACGTTCCAACTTAGTTTTAAAATCGCTGTGTGTGGAGCCGCTTTATTGATTTTCAGCTGCTGCGTCATATGTACGCTTCTGCGCGACACATTCGTTCACTATATTCAACCCTATCATAAACCAACCCCCATCCCTTCGCAGCTGGATGGGCAGTCGCAGCGCGGGCGGCACAGTCGGCGGCTCGGCGCAGTCGCTCGCCGGCAGCGCGGCCGCCGCCGGCGAGCAGCTAGCCAGCCGCCACAGCGGCTCCGCAGACTTCGCCGAGCAGCCGCAGCGGCATGGACAGACCAGCGGGCCCGGCAGCGCCAGGGCCACCCCTTCCTACTTGAGGTGGGCCAAGGACTTGAGCTGCGTCATGGAGGACTATGAAGGTGTGTTTGTTGGGTCAGGGGGTTTTGGAGATTTTGGATTTGCGGGGGGTTAGGGGATAGTAGCCAAAAAATCCCCGGGAAAACCTCCGGGATAGATAGCTGAGCGGCCTCCGGGATAGATAGATAGATTGCTGGCGGATTTGAGGGGAGGTAACCCTCAACTAGGGTTGGCCGATGTTTTTTTTTAAACGTTTTTTATTAAAAAAAAACGTTTTTTTTAAAAAAAAAACATGACGTCCGAAATGTTTTTTTTTAAAAAAAAACATCGACCGAAATTTTTAGTACTAAGCACTAGGTATTTTGCAAAATTTTTGCGCGCAAGCGCGCAATTTCACACACAAATTGACATTGGTGGTTGTTTTCATTGGTTTTGTGGCATTTTTAGTATCAAAGTATCCAATTCTATGTGCTACCATGGGTTAATAAGCCGTCATATGTTGCTGTAGTTATATAATATTGAGGTAATGTGCTTCCATGTACCTCCACAGTGTGTAACATCACTCCCAAAGTAACAACCTCCTTTTTTAACCTTGTTTCATCACTATTCCGTGCGAAACTTTACCTGAAGTCACAAACATTTGACTATAAGGCGATATACGAACAATATGTCGACGAAAAATGGATATTTTTGACACAAATCACCACTTATAATGCTATCCCATGGCTCAACAGCCATTATATGGTAATATATAACATCACAGAGTATTGCAACTGTCTGATATACCTATATATGTTGACACAACGTCATATCTGGGAGCTTTTAAAAAAAAACGTTTTTTATTAAAAAAAAACGTTTTTTTTTAAAAAAAAACGTTTTTTTTTAAAAAAAAACATCGAGTTAAAAAAAAACGTTTTTTTTCCAACCCTACCCTCAACCTAGGGTTCAAACGATATATCGTATCGAATATCGAATATCGGATATCGACCATTTTTTAATATCGAATATCGATATCGAAAATTTTGAAAAAATATCGAATATCGATATCGAAAAGTCATATCGTTTGAACCCTACCTCAACCCCCCCCCTACTAAACCCCTGGTTAGGTCGAGCTTGGTATTTTTGGTGACGTTTTTAGCCGCTTCATGGATCTTAAAAATCTCCCAACCGCAGGCCTGCAAGTGTTCAAGGTGTTCCTGTTGAACGAGGACGGCAACGACGACGCGATCAACTTCTACTTCGGCTGCAAGTTCCTGTCGGACAACGGGGCCGCGTCGGAGCCGCTGTCCGCCGACGACCGGTCGCTCATCAAGGGCCTGTACGCGAAGTACGTCCGCCGGCGGCTGCCCTGCATTGGAGCGGACACGCGGCAGCGCGTCAGGCAACTGGTGGCGCACGACTCGTTCGACAGGCTCGTGTACGACCAGGCGCTCGCCGAGGTGGTCGAGCACCTGCGCGTGCGACACGCTTTGTTCGTCCGCTCTGATATGTACTTGCAGGTGCGTCGACTTTGTTGCATGTGTGTGTGTGTGTGTGTATGTGTGTCATCACTTCCGAATGTAAGGCCGAATGTTTTTTAAAAAAACAGCGTTGAACAGCTAAGCAACGTTTACACGGCCTCGTGTGTCGACAACCGTGAAAAGTTCCAAAATAGTGAAAAAAATAAGTGAAAAAGTTCCAAAATACCGGAATAAAATCTATTCGACAACAAAAATTCGTTTTCAAATGCTTATACGTATTGAACGGCAGGCTCAAATTATCTCCAAATCGGCATGTGTGTACACTCAACTAGTGAGCACACTTCACCGCCTTTTCTTACAGATATGGAACTTTATTCGGGAATTATATAACTTTCGCACTTCGCACTCGACTTTCGTTGGCACGCTAGGCTACGTATACTGCCGTTTACGAACTTGTCATTTACTTTTTCGCCAATAACTTCAATTCTTTCCTCACAGGCCGTACAAGAGTTCGAAGAGCACGGCGCGTGGCTGTCCAACCCAGCAACGTGCGGCGACGCGGCCGGCGGCGGCGAGCCGTCAAATGCATTCAACCGGTCCGCGTCGTTCCCCGAGGCGCTCGGCCAGTCGTCCGCCGCCATGCAGGGCACCATGTCCACTGTGGGCTACAGCGCCTTCGAGCTGCACGACTTGCACATGCACGCCGCCGTGTCTGGCGCCGTTAATCCAGCGGGGTTGGTTTGGGTTGTTGAGTTTGATTGTATGAACGGTAGAGCTTGGGTTAGTGGCAGATTGATAAAAATCGCAAAATCGAATCAGTTTTTTTAAATGAAAAATCTTTGGCTGAAATTTTGGTATGGATGTTCTATTTAGGTTTGTTGCTATTATCATGCTCCTACTGAAGTCGAACTATTGGAGAAGTAATTCTACCAATGTATTCTCATATCATTAACGTTTACGTTAACTTCCAAATTGACTTTGTCTTTTTTCTCAAAAGGAAAATTATCATCAACAAAATTGCCTCAAACCTCAAACCCACCCTGTCTCCCAAACTCGCAGCCTGGAACCGGTAGCGGAAGAAGACCAGGCCGGCTCCAGCTCGGAGCACACGGCCCTCTCAACGGTCGGCGCCAAGCCGCCCAGCAACGAGCAGTCGTCAAACGGCTGCAAGTCGACGGCGCCGCAGCCGCGCGGCTCCACGCTCACCGCCAAGACGGTGGTCACCCGGCAGCAGGTGCTCGCGCCCACGCCGCCCACCGGCGGCCGGTTGAAAGAGCTCCCACCTAATCCGTATCACACGAATTATGTGCCCAATGTGGCGCCGTCGATTCGGGACTCTGCAGTGAGCAGCGCGATTTCTAGCGGCGCGGACACCGCGAGCAGCATGTAGGTTACGTTGACGACGCGAATGTTTTTGACAGTGGTTTTTTAGAACGTTTGAGGTCTAGGAGTATGGATGTTTTTTGAGTAAGGAATTTCCAAGTACATGGAAAAGTCGGAAGACAAAGTAAAATCGGTTGAATTAACCCAAGCATTTTGGGCAATTTTGAGAGGAAATCAGGAGAGAAAAAAACTTTGATAGATTTTGAATAAATGTTTTTTGATGAAACTGTAGAAGTCTTTGCTAAACATGAAAACTTCTTTGATTGTCTATCGAAAGAAGGCTGGGCAGATGGATTTTATCAATTTCTGCCAGCTCCATTTTATGACAAGTGTGGGAAAGTTTGTTATACCGCGCCCCTAGATCCCCGATGATACCTAAATAAGTCGATTTCCCGTCCATCATTCACCTCAACGACCCCTTCCCAGGGAACAACCAAAGGGCGGCCGGCACGCGCACAGCCGCCACGGCTACGGCAAGTACCACCCGCAGCAGATGCAGCACATGTTGGCCACCGGCGCCCAGCACGTGCCGCACACGCCCAACGTGAGCGCGCGCGATAGACATCACCATTCCAAGGATGTCCAGAAGGAGTGCCAAGTGCGCGCTAATAAGGAAACTAATATGGTCAAGATTATACCTGTGAGTTGGGTGAGGGGTTGTTTGGTTGTGAATTGTATGGGGATAAGTGTTTTTTGAAGTGATAAGAGGGATTTAAGTGTTAGGATAAAAATAAGTTTTCATTAAAGTAAGAAAAATATATTGTTTAAGTTTACTTATCACTTTCCTATCACGTATCAAATTCAACGATATCGATTTTGAGTTAGCACCAGATGTCGCTTCCTCTAGAGACAAAATAAAAGTTTGGAGTAAATGATAAGAGTTTTGAGAAACAATAAGTGTTTTGACTATAATTTGGTAGGGGTGGGCGTAGGGTTGGCCGATGTTTTTTTTAAACGTTTTTTTTTTAACGTTTTTTTTTTAAAAAACATGACGTCCGAAATGTTTTTTTTTTAAAAAAAACATCGGCCGAAATTTTTAGTACTAAGCACTAGGTATTTTGCAAAATTTTTGCGCGCAAGCGCGCAATTTCACACACAAATTGACATTGGTGGTTGTTTTCATTGGTTTTGTTGCACTTTTAGTATCAAAACATCCATTTCTATGTGCTACCATGGGTGAATAAGCCGACATATGTTGCTGTAATATATAATATTGAGGTAATGTGCTTCCATGTACCTCCACAGTGTGTAACTTCACTCCCAAAGTAACAACCTCCTTTTATAACCTTGTTTGATCACCATTCCGTGCCAAACTTTACCTGAAGTCACGAACATTCGACTATAAGGCGATATACGAACGATATGTCGACAAAAAATGTATATTTTTGACACAAATCATCACTTATAATGCTATCCCATGGCTCCACAGCCATTATATGGTCATATTCAACATCACAGAGTATTGCCAGTGTCTGATATACCTATATATGTTGACACTAGGTAGGGTTCAAACGGGATTGACTTTTCGGGATCGGGATCGGGATTCACTTTTTGAGATTTCGGGATCGGGATCGGGATTGGGGTTTCGGGATCGGGATTGGTTTTTTGAGATTTCGGGATCGGGATCAGGATTGGTCGGGATTGGGGTCACGGGATCGGGATTGGGATAGGCATTTTTCCGTTATCGGGATTGGGTTCTAGGGATAGAGATTTTGGCCATTTTTCTGGCATTCACAGTTGTTCATAAAGGTCTCAAAACACTGCTGGATGCCAGAAAAGTGGCATAAAATTGATGCTGGGGGTTTGCACCCACTTTTTTGCATGCAAAAACGTCATTATTTCACTTTTTATAATTTCCACTAATTTTTCCGGGATCGGGATCCCGGACTTGGGAGTTTCTCGGGATCGGGATCGGGATTTGAAAACTTTCGGGATCGGGATCGGGATTGGTATTTTTGAGATTTCGGGATCGGGATCGGGATCGGGATTGGGGTTTCGGGATCGGGATCGGGACTGGTAAATCCCGGAATTTCACGGGATCCGGGATCGGGATCGGGATCCCGTTTGAACCCTAACACTAGGTCATATCTGGGAGCTTTAAAAAAACAAACGTTTTTTATTTTAAAAAAAACGTTGTTTTTTTTAAAAAACATCGAGTTAAAAAAAACGTTTTTTTTCCAACCCTAGGTGGGCGACCTTTGAAGTTAAAAGTAAAGTTTAAAGGAACGTTTAAAGTAAAGTAAAATAATGGATGGCATGTAAAAAGTAAATTTGAAAAACGTGAAAACCCCTTCTAGCGGAGCTAGCTCCAGGTCAATGAATACCTCTATCTTGATACGGAACAATGCGTTCGCAGCGTACCCAACGAGAGGACGGAGCGGCGCGTGCCATGCGCCAACCGCGGCCCGACGGCAGCCGACAAGAACGCGATCAGTTCGCCAAGCTGCTGTGCGACCGTTTGCGCGAGGTGCAGCGCAGCCAAGAGCGCGACGCCAAGCTCGCCGAGACTTTGCTCACTCTGCAAGGCGACGCGGGCCAGTGCAAGCAGAGCTTCCAGCAGTCGATGGCCGAACTGCAGAAGCTGTCCTTCGGCGACGAGGACGACCGCGCCGTGCTTGACGCGCACTTCTCGCAGCAGCAGTGGGGCGACAGCGCCAAGCACAGCCCCGGCGGCGTGGCCATCTGCACGCCGCCGATCTCGGCCGCGCTGCAGCCCGCCTTACATCTGCAGCAGCAGCACAAGCAGATGTTGCTGCAGCACAGACGACGGTCGTCTGGTTAGCCTTTTGTCAAGTTTTTTTATCAATTTCAGTGTAATGTTGCATTTTCTAATTGGGATGGCATGGAAATTTTCGTAAGTCTCAGACCCTGTAAAATGTCAAATGTTACGCAAAGTGTCAGAAGTCATGAAAAATGCCCTGTAAAATGGCTACTCTGTCGCCATTTTGCAGGGCATTTTACCTGACTTTTGACACTTTGCAGGCCATTCCATCTTCCAGGGCATTTGACAGAATCCGGGACTGCCCTCAGGTGCCAATTTCCCACCCACATCATTGCCATTTCGCAGGCTCCCGTTCGCCGGACACGCGCGGCTTGGTGGCCGGCCGGGCGCAGCGAGCTTTGGGCCGCATGGAGGCCAGTTATCCGGTGCAGGCGACGTCACATGCGTTCGGAAACACGCACCAGGCTACCTCGTCGCACGGCAGAGCCGCGCAACCGCCGCCGCCGATAGCCAAGCAAACGTTGGTGTTTAGTTTGGGCTACTTGAGGTTCAGATCATTTGTTGATGGGTTTGGAACGATGTGGAAATCGGATATAAGCAACTTAAATATAGAATTTGTATATATAAAATTTTCTGAATATAAATGTGGAAGTCGATATGAAAGTTTCAGGAACTACGAATTGTTAAGTGCAAAATCAATTCGATGTCGCATGATAAATATTTTCTCGCGCAGGAGATGCGCCAACGACGCCGGACAACAAGCTGCGCCGCAGCGCGGCAGTGCCAAACCGGTACTGTGCGTCATGCATCAACAACAGTCGCACCAGGCGTCCGTAGCCGAGTCGAGCACGGGCACGGCGAGCACGGGCAAGCAGCACATCATCGACGACACGTCGGGCATCTCGTCGGGCATGTCGAGCAGCGCGAGCGCCTTCAGCGCGTTCAAGCCCGCCGCCGTGGCCCCGTCGGCGGTGTCGTCGAGTCTGGCCGCGCAGCAGCACAAGGCGGCCAACATCAGCATGTGGCCGCAGCCCACGCCCGCCACCCATGCAACTAGAGAGCGTAGTAGACAGCAGGCCGGATCGAACTCGTTGCCGTGAGTCGACTGTTTTTCAACTTGTTGGCTTTTTTAGGTCGACTACATTTTCAATCGACATTTTCTCTCCATCAATTTTTTTGAGTTTTTTTGTGTTTTTCAATCAACCATTTTTTATCTGAAAAATACATTCCAGACGGCGGCGTCGCGGCGGCGCGGCGCAGTTGAACACGAGCGGCGGGTCGAACGACAGCGCGCTGATGTCCGCGTCGCAGCACGTGGAGGCGTCGCTGCCGCAGCAGCACAGGCCGTCCATTAGCGTCGGTTATTACCTGCCCGGCGAGTCGGTGCCGTACAAGCAGAAGTTCGACGGCGACTGCATCACTTTGAAGCAGTTCAAGAGTTTGGTCGCCAGAAAAGGCGGCTACAGGTGCGTATTGTTCGATGATTTTTTTCATTGAGTTTTTGTGCGTCACGTGTTTACGTGTGGTTCGAGTAGACTGAATTCACAACGGCGAATTCACTATATTCATAGTTTTTGAAGTCATTTATTCGTTGGATGGGAGAAATAAATGACGCTTTCACTTTGGCACTTTAAACCTTTAAAATCTTCATAATTTTTTAAATCAAATATTCACTAGACATTTTGCGATTTTCTACGTTTAAGCGCGCAATTTTGTTTCATTTTAAATCTCCATAAAATATTTTTTATCTAATTGCAAAAATATTCACTAGATATTTTGCAATTTTCCACGTGTAAGCGCGCAATTTTACATGACATGAAATTGATATTATGTGGGGTGTTTCGTTGATTTTGCGGCATTTTAATGCCAAGGCTCCCATTTTTTTTCATGCTAAATGGTGTGTAGGGTGGCTAATTTTATGTTATTTTCAACATGATTTGTGCCACCGTAATCTTAAAAATCGGATCAATCGTGGACGAACGTCTGTGTAATTCATTCAAATCAAAATGTCTAATATTTTAATCCAACGTTTTAGTGTGTCGCACTTCACAGAATTGCTGATTGTAAAAGTGGAAATATCTAATGCGATTTTGTTCACTAGTCTGTTGTGAATGTGCGATCTCAGCAGGGCGCCATAAAGTTGCCTGAGTGCAATTTTTAGTTGTCCGCATCCATTATGGTTTAGGTTTAGACGCAGTAAAATTCAAGTGGAAAATGCCGCGTGTGAAAAAGTTATTATAGTGCGGCGGCATAGATCAAAGGCATAGGCTCCTTTTAACGACCGCTGTATACGCCGGCGTGCATGTAATCTTTTCGCCGTGCGCAATCGCATCGCAATAACCCAACACAATGACGAATGTTCGTTGGAAAAACGTGCTGCCCTGCCGCAGTCGGCCGCGTTTTGTGATGAATTTTGTGAAAAATCCTTGGACATTTCTGTGGGTAATTAGTCTTCCTGCATTCAGTTTGCATCCCACTGGGGCAGGAAGTGTGACCGCAGGGTCGGACTTCACAGGGCCGCGCCGCTAAGTGCGGATTGAAAATAACCGGCCGGCGCGGCTCTTTGATCAGCCGTTCGGCCGACATTTTGATCGCCTGATGAAAGGACATATGCGCAGCACCTTGCAGTCGGGCGCCCTCTGATGTTCGCCGCCGCTATTGTGAAATTGTGTGTCGCACGGCTGAAATTGCCCGACTGAAAGTCATTGTGTACATATTCGACAGACTGAAACGGCACGTGTGTCCTTTGCGTGTGTGCTTATTTGATTCGCTCGCATTAATTGGCGTTAATTCTATTTGCATGTATTCTTCTGGGGGACTGTATCATGGACAATGTAAAATTGCGTTCACTTCCAACATGACTGGAGACAAGCCACAACCTCGAATAGCTCACTCTCTTCGAGTCTAGTGTGATTTCTCTAATGCTTTCCGGGTCCGAACAGTGAGTGAGCGAATGCACATGGGTCCGATTGGGGGATGCCGCGCGGCGGCATAACAGCGCGATTAGTCATTCTTTGGGCGGCAGTCGCGCTCGCCTCCGGCCGCCGTCTCGCCGGGGACGGCGCGAAAAACAGCCGCTCTGCCTTCCGCCCCATCCATTTCTTGCGGAGAATCGATCGATCAAATCATTCTTGCCGCGTGCAAATACCCCCGGCCCGTGGTTAGCGCCGGTTTCGCGCCAACGATCGGCGGCGCGTCAGTGAAATTCCGCGTCGCGGCGTCTGGAAGGGAACCTTGTGCGGCTTGCACATTTTGTTGGACACGCTGTAGCGGGCGTCTGGCTGCCTGCCGGCTGGCACCCAATACTGCCGCGCGGCACGCACGCGCGCGCGCACACATTCCCTTAGACCTAACAGATAGGCGGTTCACACGGAGATATTTTATTTCACTGGAATCCAGAGTACGTCCTGGAGGGGCCGTATCATGATGTGGGATGTACACGCATGTAATTAGATGTGCATATATATTAAGTCAGTGCACTAAATATATGACTTATGTATTATGCCCCCTCCCCTGGTCTGTAAATACCTACTTTTAGAAAAAATTTAAATCGTCAACGATGATGCCAATTTTATCAGTTTCCCATCGCAAAACCGACAACTGATTTAAAAACAGCGTGATCTGTGCTAGATCATCACACTATAAAAAGATTACTTATGTCTGTACCATGTAATGTGCACACTCACATTTAATGCCAGTACCTATATCCACCAGTCCCCATTCCAAAGTACCCCCACCCCATTCGCAGATACTTTTTCAAGTGCGCCGACACGGACTTCGACACTGGCGGCGCCGTGTACCGCGAGGTGTCCGACGACACCGAGCCGCTGCCCCTGTGGGAGGGCAAAGTGATGGCCAAGATCGAGGACCGCGTCGACGAGTCCGACCGGCCGCGCCGCCGAGCGCACGCGCATCCCGCTGCCGCCGCCGCCGCGTCAGCAGCCGCTCATCCGACCCTGGACTGAGCGCCGCGGCCGCGCGGCAAAGTGCTCACTGCCGAGCTTCCTGGTTGATATGAATGAGAGTTTGTTTAATTCAGTGTACTATGCTCGGCGGACCGCAAAGTATTTGCAGAATCCTACCGTAATTTTATGAATAAGATATTGTGATAAATTTCGTAATCAATTATTCCATAGTAAAAACCAGAAATAGTGATGAAAAGAACTTCATCATTTTTGGTTCATTATTCAGATGGGTTATAGTAGGTTTCCATACTAGGTGTGATGTCCGCCGAGAATAAAGTGTTGACCTGCACTATTTTGTTGCTACATCGCATTTGAGCTCAAAAAAGTTTGTGTGTTCACGGAACACAGCGTAATTTCGTTATTAAAATTTGATCATATTTATATCTTTCATAGAACCCGATGTAACTGACAATTGTGTACCAGTTATGTTTTGTTAGAAAATTGATTTTTGCTGTCGTCGCTTTTTAAATAAATTGTAGATAAAGAGTTCTCATGGCATTTTAAGCATGGTATCGAGCCAAAGTCTTCTATTTGTATAAAATATTCATTTTGGATGATCAGTACTAAAAATTGTTGATGTGTTGCGGTATAGTTGTGAATTGTCCTCAAGTTGACAGACATTTAAGCATATTGTATAATTATTCTGTCACAAATTTTTTTGCATCAGATAGTACGATATTCACTTTACACGGAAATATTTATGTTTTTATTTGTGCTCGTAATTACCGCAAAATTGCATTTTAATTGCCTGTGTTAGGCCGGGAACTTGTCCATTTTAAAAGTCAAAATTTTCGTTCGTTATAATCGTTCGTTATTTAACTTCCCAATGCTTGTGTTTAGATTTCTAATCAACTGTGATATTGCAAAAAGTAGTAAACGACTCTACCTGCGATATATTTGCCAATAATTTGTACCTCAGAACCAGTTAGACAAAGGGCACTATATTTATTACAGTCAGTAAAGCTTATAGGTTTGACAATAGATTGTATATGCTCTCATGATTCATTTCCTGTCAGAATGATTGTCTATTGTCAAACCTATAAGCTTTACTTCCTATAATGATAATTACATTTCATACCTTCATATAATTAAACATTGTAATAGCATGCCTCCAATAGAACGGAAGTTTTGGCACATTTATGCGCTCACGAAAACAAGAGAATGGCAGACTCCGATTGAATGGCACCTCCAATAGAACGCCATGTAGAAATTATGTTGGGAGTTTGCCAAAACAAAAGTCAAAAATAAATGGTTAGAAGATTCAAAGCATGCAAAAACGTTTTAAATCTCAAATTGATCGTCTGGTATAAAAATATTGCTGAAGCTTTATTGAAAAATGAAAGATCTGTGATAAAAATATAACGGCAAACTCCAATAGAACGGCACCTCTAATAGCCCTGGAGCTAAAAAAGTTGACGAAAGAACGACGCTCTTCTATTAGAAGAAATACGGCATGTGTGCCCTTCATATCGTTGTCGCTTCATACCGTCATTGTCGCTTCCTCTGCCGGCCCGTGGCTCGCGTGACGTTTCTTCTGACGTTGCGGTGTCGCCGCTGCATTAGTTGGCATCCGGATGCCGGCTGGCACGTGCACACTGCGTGGACGATCGTGTGCGCCTGCAGCACGCAGCCGACTTAGTGGGCGGATTCCCCCCCCCCCAAATAGCTGTTTTTCATAGTTGTTAAAGCGTATTTACGTTTACTCGAAAAATACATACCGTACTCGATCGAGTACTGAGTAAATACGTTTACGTTTCTGGAGAAAATGCCAGTACTCATTTTTACACGTACTTTTCAAAAGTACCCCAGTACAGAAAATGTACTTTAAGTGGCATTTATAGGCGTAGCTCTCAACTTACTAAAACTTACTACTAAAAAAATACTCGCTTTTACGTTTTCCGTGAGAAAAATACTCAATTTTACGTTTTCCCTGAAATAAAGTAATTCTCTCCCCTTTTGCGCAGTGTTTACGTGTTAAACGTTTTACTTTGTTTTCTGTAGGTACTCAACAGTGACAACATATACTTTACGTTTACTTTGAAAAAAGTTCAATACTTTTAACAACTGTGGTGTTTTTCTGCTTTGTCTCTGATATATTTTCTCTTCTCGAATCGTCACCTGGTCGAAAAGCCTCCTCTCCGAACTATCTTAGAGGTTATCAGCCCCTATATTTTGTTTTACGGTGGCGATTTTTGTATGCTTGTAGGGCGGGTTGCTTCACGTAAATTGGAACAGACAAAGCGCATGTAAAGGTTTGCAGTTTTACTGCCTCATTTGAAGTAAGTGGAAGTGGCCGAGTGGCCACCAACATGCATAGGTATCCACATTGTTTCACTTCTACAGTGCACTGCGTGGATGCTTTGCTGCACGTGCGGCATTCTTTTTGCCTGGGGCGGGTCGGGCATTTCTATTCCATGGCATATAAGCTGGCACAAAAATGTCGTGCATGTTGGCATTCTTTATAGTAGTGGTGGAAAAGCGCCAAACGCCATTCAGAAACGGGACGCCGCAAAAAGGGCACCACTTGGAAACAGGGCTACATGTGTATGTTGATTGAACTTATACTACAAAAACTTGTAAACACCTTCCCGATCAAGTCCGGCCGCCTATTTTTTTTTCACATCGCAGGCCATATCTCCGGTTGCGGGAGGGGTGGAAAACTAAAACTTGGGTGGTATATAGGCGCAACCCCCCACTACCCCAAATGAATAAATGGGGCAGCGGTGACTCACTATAGAGGGGGTTGCCATATATGTGAAAAAAATTTGCAGCGTTTTCACTGTCCCGCACAGGTCCGGCCCCCAGTTGATTTCTTACACTGCGGGTCCCGTATCTCCAGCTGTGGGAGGGGTATAGATCTAAAATTTTTGGGGATGTGTCGCCAACACCCCTCCCCTACTATACACTGGCCAGGCGGTTTTTGGAAACTAACCACAGTGTGGGGTGCAAAGTTTAAAATTTATTAAAATGTTACTGTCCCACACAAGTCCAGCATCCAATTGAATTTCAAAAAATGGACACTTTTGTGTTGTTTTAACACTAATGTGGTTGACAATGTGAAATAAGCATGAAATATCTTCTAAAAATATCTTATCCAACCTAAAACTGGCCACCACATGAACCCCTTCCCCCAAGTGGGTGACAAAAAAATCACTTTTTACAACTTTTTTATGAGACACTTGAACGGCTGGTTTACAATAATTTATAGGGGAGGGTTAAAGGTCTCAAGTTGTGTAAAAAATCTTACCTCAAAAATGCCTTCATAAGAAAATTTGCTGGGCGTGAATTTTAAATTGTAAAAATGACATCATTGCAGGAACAAAAAAAGGCTAAATTCACAATTTGAAATTCACCCCCAGCAAATTTTCTTATGAAGGCATTTTTGAGATAAGGTTTTTTACACAATTTGAAACCTTTAACCCTCCTCTATAAATCATTGTAAACCAGCAGTTCAAGTGTCTGATGAAAAAGTTGTAAAACGTGATTTTTTTGTCACTCACTTGGGGGGGAGGGGTTCATGTGGTGGGCAGTTTTAGGTCAGATAAGATATTTTTTAAAGGATATTTCATGCTTTTTTCACATTGTCAACCACATTAGTGTTAAAACAACACAAAAGTGTCCATTTTTTGAAATTCAATTGGATGCTGTACTTGTGCGGGACAGTAACATTTTAATAAATTTTAAACTTTGCACCCCACACTGTGGTGAGTTGCCAAAGACCGCCTGGCCAGTGTATAGTAGGGGAGGGGTGTTGGCGACACATCCCCAAAATTTTAGATTTATACCCCTCCCACAGGTGGAGGTACGGCACCCGCAGTGAAAGAAATCAGTGGGGGCCGGACCTGTGTGGGACACTAAAAAAGCTGCAAATTTTTTTTGCACTCGGCAACCCACCCTGTAGGGGGTCGCCGCGACCCCTTAAATTCATGCGAAGTAGAGGGGGGTTGCGCCAATATCTACCCCAAGTTTCAGCTTTTGGCGCGTCCTAGAACAGGAGACAGGGCGTCAGAAGTAAAATAAAAAATGGGGGGCCGGACTTGATCGGGAAGGTGTTTATATGTTCAATTAACTACTACACATGAAAGAAATGTGGTGCGCCAATGGTGCGATGGCGCGGCGCCCTTTCCCCAAAAAACTGCGCCAGCGCCATGGCGCCATTCCACCACTACTTATAAGTAAACCGGTATATCACACATGCTGTGCACCGCAGCGCGTCAGTGCGTGTCAAAACGTATTTACAGATTTACCTAATTGAAAAAATGGTAGAAAAAGTACACTCTTCCATCTGCTATTTGAATCGACTACAGATCCCGACAGTCATATCGACCATCACATTGCTGCCGCGCGTACATCGACCGGGCGCCATGCAGCCGCGGTCGACCAGCACGCTGCCGCTCAGCCCGTCCGTGGCCAGCGAAAATGCCACCTCCAGCATGGCTACCATCGTGTCCGACCGCGGGCCGGCGCTGCGTTCCTGCAACGACGCATCTACCGCCGGCGAGTCATTTCTGACATTGTTTTTTAAATTTCGATTTGGGTTTTCAGTGGAGGGTTCCTGGCGGAAAACGCAGGCGGAAAACGGAAAGTCTTGCGAGATGTTTATTAGGCTGGTGCCGATGTCGCGTTCCGGATAAAAGCCGCACACTAGTTGACATGTGTGTCAACTGAAGTTTCGGCTTCACGTGTGGCAGAGCGATATCCGAATCCACATGCGGCAGTGTCGGAAGATAAATATTACCGCAAGTGCATTGAAATATCGTTGAATATTAGAAGATCCACACGTCACACGTGAAGCAGAATTCTCAGTTGACACAGTCCAATTGACACACATGTGTCAACTTGTGTGGGCTGTCAAAAATCGAAAGCTATAAATTTTGATAACAGAAACGGAAGCGTGAAGTGGATTTAGAACACTCCCGCAAACCTGAATCTACTGATCTACCGTATTTCCTCGAAATACCCCCAGGGGGTTTATGTTTTCAGAGTGGAAATTTTGAGGGGGTATCTCGAGGGGGTGGGCTTATTCAAGGGGGGTTTATTATTTCGTCAGAAGTTTTCGGGAAAATCATACTAAAGAAGACGCTTTTACATACACCAAACCCGCAAAAGACGTGACCAAGTAGTCTATATAAGGACATAACAGTGACGTGAACGTACATCGCTACACAAACTAGCGTAGGTATACATACAACTGCGATGCAAAATGGTCGCAAAAAATACATCATGTTCCTTGCATACATGATGTACCTTATTCCAGAGGGGGGGGGGGTTATTTTTCCCTCAGCTCGAAAACACCTGGGGGTATTTCGAGGGGGGTTAATTCAAGGGGAGGGGTATTTCGAGGAAATACGGTATTTACATTTGTCCAAACGTTTATTTCAGGCGACCACGCGCATCGACTGCAACCGGGCCTGGAACACCGGCTGCAGGTGGATATGGAGACCATGTGCGCCAAGCCGAGCAAGAGCGGCACATTCTGCTGCAACACCATGTTCGAAACTTGTCTAGACCTCAGTTTTCCGGCCCTGTTCGCGCTTGTTACGCTCTTTGTGTTCTATTTCACGCTGCCATTTGACAAGAGCCTCCAGCGACTTTGAAATGTCAGCCATGCTATTCCACTGTGTAGTTTTTCTTTCATTTACTTTGGATGCGAGATCGTTACTAGTCATTTACTGTTCTGTCTAATTATTTTAAGGTCATTGTCACATTTTCGATAAATCACTCTTAGGCGGCGTTTACACGGATTTTCTGTGACGACAAAAAATTTTTTTTAAACTGTTCTTGTGGAATCAACGTGAAATATATTATATTCATGTGTGATACCTCAATTGATTGTGATTGTGCCAGCTGCACTGCCTGGGGCAAACATCAAATTCCATAATTTCCCTCGCTAGCGAGGACGCGTAGAACAAACCCTCCCACAAACCTACGACAACAAGAAAAATACATTATCTACTGTGCATTATTGCGTAATATATAAAAATTAATTATTGTTCCATGTAATGGTGTCGATCAAATAATGATCAATTGAGGTGTCCGATCTATCTACTTATTGGTTTTCTTCCCAAAATATGGTTGACAAAATCACAATTTTTGTCGTCACAAAGAATCCGTGTAAACACCGCCTTATGATTATTTTCGCTACTGTTACTGCACTGTGAACTAAATATAATTACCGGACCGCATGCTTTGCACAGAATGTAACCATATTTTTATGAGAAAAGTCATGCGATAATTCTGTATTTTATTATTGTCTTATAGCGAGGACACCGTACTATGGAAAAAATTGTACTGTGGTTAATTAGTTATTCCGATGGTTGATTTCCGTGCAAACTATGGGGTCCAGTCGTCTTTATCAATAAATAGCTGTGGTCAGGTCCCCATGCACGAGTAGGTAACTAAATTGCAGAAAAACAGCACCTCAAATGAACATGAAAATAATTTATAAGAACAATAGTTTTTTTCCAACAACCAAATGCAGATTATCATTGCAAACATCTCGGGATATTTAAATTTAAAAAATTACTATTAGCAAATATGGAAAGTCAGAAATGGTAAAGCTAACCAGTGCATCAGAAACTACCGTCTTTGCTCTACCGAATAATCCCCCTTTTAGGCATATTAAAAATTTGTTGTGTGTAATTTGCAGAGTTGTTAAAATACCGGTATTTTTGGAAAGCGTAAGCGTAAGCGTAAATACACTTTCCAAATTTTTAGTATGGATACTGAAAGCGTAAGGTATTTTCAAAATACCTAGGAAAGCGTAAATAAAAGCGTAAGCGTAAAAATGTTTTAGAGGCTTTTTGCTCAGTGAATTCTTTCCAAATCAAGCTCTTTGTGACATTTTATGGATGTCCACTTAGTATAGTCTGCCCTCATATTTTGTTTGGTTATTCATCGGCAGCAACACTAATGTCATCCTCATCTTCTAACGTGGAGTTAGTGCTGTCAACGGCGATAAAATCGTCGTCGGGATCCATTTTCAGCAACAAAATGTCTAATCTGAAGCACGATTTTGCTCGATGACACAGTACATATTCACAAGACATTCATATTGGGACACAATTTGTACATGTGCCACATTTCCGGTGCATTACTGCACACACGCAGTCTTTTTTTGGTACGCAATCTTGTTCACTCCGTGTTTTTTTGTGGTTTTACACTTTTTCAAAAGCGTAAAACTACACTGTGTGAAAAGCTTTTTTACGCTTTTAGTACCCGGGTATTTTGGCCGGGAAAGCGTAAAAAAGCGTACGGGTATTTTACAAAAGCGTAAGCGTAAGCGTAAGTATAAATACCCATTTACCCGGGTATTTCGGGTAAGCGTAAATACGCTTTCGCAACTCTGGTAATTTGAACAAAAATGGCATGCTATGTTATTAATAAAGTATATTTCATAAAATGAGTTGATAAAAACACACATTAAAATTTTGACGCAAGCATAATTCCCCCTTGAATAATCGACCCTCTTGAATAGCCCACCTCAAAAGAGTGACAAAAACATAATTACCCGGGGGAATCATTCGAGCAAATACGGTATTTTTACCAAGAGCATTAACACTGTGTTTTCTGTAAACTACTTGCTGTTTTTCTCAAGAGGGAACTATTTAGGAAACTAAACTGTTGACTCTGCGGCAGTCGCATTGCATTTCCGCAGCTCTCATGTCACTGAATTAACAACAGTAGCTATTTTGCGCAATAGTTTCAACTGACGGAAGCATTTAAATGACAATTTTAGCCACGATAATAACCCTCGATGTGGCACTCGTGTCCGCGACGATACTAGAGACTGCGGCTGTGACCGTACTCCGCAGTGCAGTGCATGTCGTACAGCAACAGACCCCATGATATTTCTCCTGATAGAAGAGCGACGTTCTATTTTTTTCGGGAACTTTTTTACCTGCCGTTCTATTGGAGGCTGCCGTTCTATTCTTTTCACCAATCCTTTTCTCACATTTTTCAGTTGAACATAGTGTTTTTTAATTAAGCATGAACAATATTTTAAAATCAGAGCATCAATTCAAACAAAACCAAATGCGAAAAGAACCTTTGATCAAAGTTCTGAACACATGTTCTCACCACCCATTTCTCTAATATTTTTATGTTTTGTCACTTTCACAACGTCATTTCTACCTGCCGTTTTATTGTTTTCGTGAGTGCAAAAAAGTGTCAAAATCTGCCGCTCTATTGGAGGTGCCGTTCTATTGGAGGTATGCCGTTCTATTAGAATAAATACGGTACCTATTTATGATTAGTGCAGGCTTACTTATTACACGTTTAACATCCAGAACACTGCAGCATTCCACAGGATAGATAAATATAATAAGGTGTGTAAATTATCGCGACTAAATTAGCGACCTGCAAGCGCGATTCATCATGTTCATGCTACGACTCTTCGCATGAAAAGAAAAAAAGCGAAATATTACGCAACTGGGAGCGGCATATTTATTATATTGAAGATGTACCGGACGGCCGCCCGTCGATCGACTTCGTGCCACGCCAACCTGACGTCTAAATGCGTGCCCGGCTGCCAGCACCAATCCCTTATCATGTCAAGTGCAATGTCAGCGTCAAGTGAAAAATTTCAGAGTCCCGGTAAAGTGCTGCGTAACTTTTTCACTGACTTATCTTAAGAGTATTCAATATGACGAGTAGGTAAAGCTACAGATGGTATTCTCAAAAAACATTGTCTGAGGGATTTGCCTCTTTACAGGGTGCGTGATCGGCTGCAGAGCGGCGAGGCGGCACAACCGCGGCAAGAAGCAACACTCATGCAGTCGTCACAATTCGAGCGTTGAGCGGCGCTACAGCGGACACTTCGATCATCGAGCTACCAAGCGCGGCAGTTCAGTGAAATTGTGCTCCATAGTGTTTGACATTTTGGACGTTACTTTCCCGGCAATGTTCGCCATTATCATGCTGTCAACGTTGTTGGCGTGGTATTTCAGTTTGCCTGTCATGTCGCGACTTGATAATTGACAATTGTGACAATTTCAGCAAAATTGTATTTACGTGATCGAATCTGATTACCTAAATAAATAAAATTGATATACGTATCTGATTTGCGTTCTTTGATTCACTTTTTCCGTTTGCGAATTTCAACCCACCAGTTTTTTTCACAGAATAGTATCCATTTTCACATTGCAATCTCAACCAATCGATTTCAATAACGTCGCGTAGATTCCGAGGAACGAAATTCAATTAGCAGACACGTGTTGTCGGGCAGCCCAATGTATTCTTCAACACTTATCGGGACATCATCGGAACGGGTTCGGGCAGTGTACACTTCCATTTACTCCATTTATTTACTCGAATAATTCCCCGGGGGAATTTTTTTTTCGTCAGACTTTTTTGACGGGTGAGGGGGGGGGGCTATTCGGGGGGGGGGGGGCTATTCGGGGGGGGGGGCTATTGCGGTTGGGGGGCATTCTGTGGGCGGGATTATTCACGAGGGGATTATTATTTCGCGAAAATTATCAAGCATGTTTCTATCAACTGAGTTCATGAAATATGCTTTATTAACAGCATAACATGCCATTTTATTTGTTAAGATAATACACAGTAAATTAGGTAATCATATGCCTAAAAGGGAATGATTCGTGGGGGGATTATTTTTCCTCACACGTCTAACAGGGAGGAATTATTCAAGGGGGGAATTATGTGAATAAGTGGAGTACCTTGCATTTTTAATAATTGGGACACCCGAAAATGCATGTCAGCCCAATTAAATTTCGCAACAGTTCAGCTCAATCATCCTGGGCGGCCGCCCGCGTCAGTTTGCTGGTGGTCATTTCAGTTTGCACGGCGACGTGCCTCAACGGGCCGTCGGCGGGCTCAAACGAGCACAGCGTCACGTTGTCGGGCACGCGCAACAACGTGTCGCGCTTCTCGCGCATCTGTGAATGGGGTCGTGCACATTCTGAATCGCGTCAGAGAATGGCGGGGTAACTAGCTGCAGTCTCATTTACCTAGTAACCTTATATCCTCAAATGAGTCCCACGGGGAGTTATTTGTTTGTTAGAATTTTTGAGGGTACTTATTCGAGGGAGGGAATTATTTTTTCGTTAGAATTTTCAGTAAAATGAATCATTTATTGCGCGTGCGCACGCTAAACTGTAAACTGTTTGCTGGTAAACTCCTAAATCGGCGTTGAACGCATTTGAGTTTACTGGAATGAGTTATTCTGAATCCCCGTCAACTGCAGTTGACAGACACCTCATTTTGGTAAACTCAAATGCGTTCAAAGCCGATTTATGAGTTTACCAGCACACAGTTTACAGTTTAGCGTGCGTGCTCCCAATTACTGCACAAATAGGTTAAATTTGCTAACATGAACCATTTGTGGGAATACAAAAACCACAATTCAAGCAGTTATGTTATGTTAGCAGCAATGTTAGTGAACTCTAGCTGCAAGACAATACATGGTACTTACATAATAAATACATGAAATATGTTTTCTAAATTTGAAAGTTTGTGAAATGTTTCCTAGCCATCAAAGTGGGGGGGGGGGGTAGTTGAAGGGGTTATTTTTCCCCACGCTCACAAAAGGTGGAGTTATTCGAGGAGGACTTATTCGAAGGGGTGTTATTCGAGGGGGGACTTATTCGAGGATATACAGTTTATGCGGCTGCATCGCACTACTCACCTGCGTGTGCTTGGTTCGCCTATCGTCGCAGTGCAACATGTACTCTATGGACGCCTTGGTGCCGTCGCCGCCGTAGGTGCAATAAGGCGGCTCAGTGGTCGATATTGCCTCGCGTATTGACACTTGGTTCTCGACCACGTTGTAGATGTCCGGCGTGGAGATTGCCAGAGTCTGCGCGGCCGCCGCCAGGTCCGTCACGCTCGTCTGAGCGGCAGGGCTTCTCTGCGCGACCATCGAACTAGGCCCCGGTCGGGATTCAGCCGCGCGGTCGGCTGGCGCCGCCCCCCGCCACTTTATGGTTAGGTTTTATTTTATGCGAACGTTTCCACTGAATGTACCTTATGAGGCAATTAAAACTGACCCGACGGAGGCGCTTAATTAAGCGCAGGATCAACATCGGAAACGCGGTCATTGGCACGGGCACCACGCTGTTCGTGTCACTTTCCTGTGAGTGGTCGCAAGCTTGTGACGGTCACTTCATAAAATTATAAGCATGCCACGGATTTCTAAATATGAAAATAGATACGATTGACGTTGGCACTAACCGCGCTAGCAACAGAACTTCCCTCCAACAAGTTCCACCCGGCCCAAGGACTCGAGTCGCGGCGGGGGGACGCGGCGGGACTGGGCGGCGCGCTTTGTAGTGGCTCCCCATCAGCGCCGCTTGTGCTGTCCCGTCTGCGTCTACTGCGAAGCGGCGTGCACTTGCACTGGTCGGTTGGCTGCTGCAGGCCGCCGATGCTGCACAGATCGGGGATCTTGCCGCACCGGCTGCAACGGCCGTCCTGCGGCAGTGCCGAAATGTAGAGTTATAGAAGGTTCCAATCCCAGACCCTGTAAAATGCCCTGTAAAATGTCAAATGTCATGCAAAGTGTCAAAATGGTTGCCATTTTGCAGGGCATTTTACATGACTTTTGACACTTTGCATGACATTGCACATTTTACACGGTCTGGGACTGCCCCAAGGTCGATTGTCAAGAGAATACGGCATGCATTTCGATTTACTTGTTCGTAGTGGCCGCCTATATCAGCTGGGACGTCTGTCGACTGGTCGACTTTTGCTGGCAGGTCTGACTTTGTGCCTACACCCGATTCCGGTGAATTTGCATCGACTTGTGCCAACGGACTTCTTGCGAATGCGATATTGTACTCTGGGGATTCAGAAGGGATTGGTGTCTGCGTGACTGTTGCATCATCGGACTGTGGAAATGTCCTGGTGACCTCTGCAGGCGCACTTGTTTCAGGTGAACGTGTGCCCCCCTGGGGGCAGTGTCAGGCCCTGTAAAGTGCCCTGTAAAATTTCAAATTGATGCAAAGTGTCAAAAGTCATGTAAAATGCCCTGCAAAATAGCAACCGAGTTGCCATTTTGCAGGGCATTTTCCATGACTTTTGACACTTTGCATGACTTTTGACATTTTAGAGGGCATTTTACAGGGTCTGGGATTGGCACCTGGGCAAGCGTGGATGAGGGTGTTTTGCAAACGGGGCACTCCTGCGCGCTTTGCGTCTGAAACTCCTGACCGCCCGCGCTGCCGTCTTTCGTTCCCTTGTCACAGTAATCTGTAATTCATTCGGGACAAAATAAAATTTCGCGAGAAAGGAAAAGTCAAGTGAACCAGGGGTAAGTCACACAGCCTGAAAGTGTAAAGTAAAGTGTCAAATGTAAAGTCAATGCAAAGTAAAGTGTCAATCAAAACAAAAAAGGAAAGATTTTATTACTGAACTTTGCATGACAATTGACAGTTGAGTTTGCATTTGACTTTACATTTGACACTTTACTTTGCATTTGACTTAACATTTGACACTTGACTTTACACTTTACAGGGCTTGGGACTGCCCCCAGGGGTAAGTCTCACCCTGTAAAGTATAAAGTAAAGTTTCAAATGTCATGTAAAATGTCAATCAAAAAAGGAAACATGAATTTATTACTGAACATTGCATGACAATTGACACTTTTCATCTGTTTTGACAATTGACACGTTGCATGACATTTGACACTTCACTTTACACTTTACATAGTCTTGAATTAGCATCACGACACACCCGATCCGGCGGTCCACTCGGGCGACGTGCTGGTGATCAATTTGAAGCAGTGCGGACAAGCGGATGCGCTGCGGCACGCGTCCACCTGCGGCCGCGTGTCGCCGTAGTCGTGGCTCACGGCGCCGGGCAACAGCTGCATCGACGACACGGACGACTCGAGCGACGGCTCCGCGTTGACCGTGCCCACCAGGAGGCTCGATTGTTCGGGCGTGTTGGCTGCAGCTTCCTTTTCTGGCGTCACTTCTTTTTCGCCGCGTGCAGATTTTCTTGGTGTGATCGACCCGGACGAGGCGTCCTCCCACGATGAGAAGCTGCTCGGTCCCACGGGTAGTGGTACGGTGTTTTCGTTGGAGCCGGTTGATTTTGTCATCCGTGGGCCGGCTTCGTGCGCGAAATTACGTGGCGGTAAAATATTTATGAAACGTGTGAATAATACAGTGTTTTTTCTAATAGAAGAGCGCCATTTCATTTCGCCGTAAACTTATTTACCTGCCGCTCTATTAGAGGTGAATTCTATTGGAGGCTGTACCTCAATTTTTCACAAATTTTTCATTTGAACGTTGAACTCACATTCTGGCAATGTATCGGCAGCAGTCACTGAAATTTAAACACCATTTCAAGTATTTATTTGGGAACTGCGGCAAACCTAAAAACTACAAAGTCGAATCCGAACCTACCAAAAGATTCGCTAGTCGAGAAAACTTTCGATGCACGCTGAACGTCAAGCTTCTCAGTCGCGCCGGGCCTCTCTGACACACTACGCTGCTGCGTGGCCTCGTCTTCCAGCACAGTGGCAACTGGCGTGGGCGGCGGCGTCGCCGGCGCTGCCGCCGAATCGATCGAGCGACTCGGTGACGCGCGGCCGCATCGACGCACGGCGATCTCCACGCTGGTCAGCGACGCGTCCATCTGCGCCGTGCCGCCGCCGCTGTTGCTAGTGGTCACCGGCTGCAGCCGCACCACCATCTCTGAAGGCGACTCTGAGTACAGAGGAAGCTTTCTAGGGCGCGGAAAGAAAGTGACAGTGGATGTGTCGATTCCGCAGGGTATAAAATAACAAGAAAGGTGATGTTCTTGTGACATAAGTTTGACAGTGAAAAAAACTTGACAGGTACAAGTATTTTCAGTTACAAATTTACAAGTTACTTTTATAGTAGATCAATCAGCTAATGCACTTTGTCTAATTTATGTACTTGTCACGATTGCTGTAGCTTGAGTTACCACATTTTTTTCCTTTAGTTTCAAATGTTAAAGTCGTTCGAAATTTGTTTCTTAGCACTACCGCTTCCTTTCTAAATTTTCTCATCACTGTTCACCTTTCCTGTCACTTGGCAAAACTGCTGGCAATAGGCAAGCTACTGTTCCTAATTGCACAGTAGCTTAATTGATACACAATATGCAGCTGCCAACCTCTGGATAACTCCAACATCCGTTCCAGAACCTGTTGTAGAACCTGATCAAAGTTCTGATCGGCTGAAGGCCGGGCGTAAAATACACTACTTGGTGCTGTCGCAGTTGCAACCGCATCGCCTGACGACGACCTGGCGGCAGTTTTAGTTGGCACCGTTCCAATCTTCACAGAGTCCAGTTGCGTCGCTGATGAAACCATGGTTCCTACGCTCGCCGATTTTGTGGCTGCTTGAATGTTCGTCGCAAGGTTTACCGGCGGCGCGAGCGACATTCGCTGAAAAGTTGAAAATCAACAAATTTGAAAATAGTCCACTACTTTTTTTCTTCCCTTGTCCACAAATTGTCTAACTATTAAAACCTTCAAAGCTGCGTGTTTCATTTTTCAGTTTATTGATGTTGCATTTGTAGCTTGACTGCTGAAAAAAATGCAAAATAGCACATATCGAAGAATTTCATTGACCAATGTGTCGAGTTTTTCAACTAAATATTACCAAATAAAACGCGCTTTGTAAATACCTATCCCGTTTCATATAAAATTTTTCAGGTTGTTGTATTTAGATTGAATCGTAGTGCAGTGTTTCGCAACCCCCCGCCCGCAGGCCCAGCCAGCGCAACAGCGCACACACCTGCACCCAGTGCCTCGTCGCCGCATCACCCATCTCAAGTTGTCCAGCGGCCCTGGAGCGCTCGGCCACGGCGCACAGCGTGGACAGGTTCGACTCGGCCGAGTTGATCTCGCTGTAGCTGTCCGTGCCCGTGCTTTCCGACCACGTCTGCAAATGGCCAGGGGGTTGTAGTGATTTGCGGTGGATTTGACTTGACACAGCTGAAGGATTGAGTTACCGGTGCGGAAACGTATGGCGATCGATCGACTGTTTGATCGATGTCGTAGCCCTGGTTTATTGCTGCGCATTTGGTCAATTTATAGGGTGGCCTGTCAACAGTACAGGTAAATCGACAAAATTGAATCAAGCCGACAGGTTTTACCGACTTGCCCAAAAACTATCGGAGCTAATTGAAAAGTAAGCAAAGAAAAACGCACTCATCAGTTTATCATCCGCCATGGGCGATCGACGCACACTATCGATTTGCGGCGCGGAAATCACTTCGGCCCGCGAGTTGATTTGGACCGCCTTCTGCGGCTGCTGCTGAGGCGGTTCAGTTGTGGTCGGTTCTGGTGGCACTTACAAAGCCTGTAAAATGCCCTGTATAATGTCAAATGTCATGTTTAGTGTCAACATTCATGTAAAATGCCCTGCAAAATGGTTAACAATTTTTTTGATACATTTTCTAGTGCATTTTCCACGACTTGTGGCACTTTGCACGACGCTCGGTATTTTACAGGACATTTCACAAGGTCTGGGAGTGCTTCCTGAAGCTAGAGCTGGCTTTGTCTGGTCTTTTATCGCCCCGGCATCCCCTGTCGTTGACGCCTTCACGTCATCCGATTTGTCGATATCAGTGATTTTTGTTTTCGCAGCGGTCGTTGCACTGCGCTGTTCTTTTATCGGCGGTGCAATGGAGCGCGCGGGCAGCGGCGGCATGACTTTCGGGGGCGCTACCTGTAAATTGTTGATGCTGTTGATAAAGCGGCGTTTACACTGCGAGCTGTGCCAGCAAACTTTTTTCTGTCGGCAATGGACATTTTGTCACGACAATGCACAAATTTTACAGAAATCTTGCCTGTGCCGACAAAAAAGCCTCGTTCAACAGAAACCGAACCGACAATGAAAAAAGCCTCGTTGAAACCGATGCGAACCGACAACGGCTGACATGTCATACAAAGTGTCAAAGGTCATGTAAAACGTCCTAAATTATGTCAAATATGCAGTAATAAAAACATTGACAATTTACAGGGCTTTTAGCATGACTTTAGACAATTAATTGTTCACTATCACCCACAAATGATTACACACGTTTGACTGTGGCGCCCTTGGCACCTGGCGCCATGTTTCTGAATGGTGAAATGGTGACATTGCCTCTGGCGCTTTCCCATGGGAAACAAATCGTCATCACAATATTGTCGTCACAGAAAACACGTTCGCAGCTTGTGACGGCAACACGTCGATGAACCGACACATTGTCGACGCGCTCAGCGTCGTTTTTGCTCAATTTGTCGGTTTGGGTCTCGTTAACGAGACCCAAACCGACAAAAACAAAATATTAGGTTGTAAACTAAATAACCTTAATTTTTTGTGATTTCACATTCATGCATCCCATTCTGTTGTACATTGGCGGATATTAATGCTGTTCGAGTATGTTGGGGGTTGGCGTTGGGTCTATGACGAAATCTTTTTGTTTCCTCGAATAATCCCCCAGTCCCGAGATAAGGGGGGTTTATAAAAACGTGGTCATGTTGCATGGCCGATCATGCTGATTGAGTTAGAAGCTTAATAACTCGGTCATTTCTTGGCCGATTTGGACCATTCAGCACTTAAAATGATCGGGACAACCGTCAGATTCTATTTTTGATGTTGTATTAGTAATGTCTAAATTCCTTATGCCGATTTGACCTGGTTTTTAAACGCGTAAAATAAATTTATCTGAACATTCTATAGTATACTTTAGACCACAAGAAGTGGTATACCAAAAGAATGAGTTCAATATCTCGTTCCAATCAAAAGTTATAGCACTTCAAACTTTCGCCTCCCATCCACATAAATAACTGCATGAAGAATGATGTGTGCAACGTCAAAACTCGAGCGTTTCTCAGCCGATTTTCACTGATGAACACTTAAAATGATCACAATAACCTGCAGATTCCATTGTGATGCTCAGGTTATCTATATGCATTTTCAAAATGATAATTTCATACAAGAGTTTGCAATATTTTCTTGTATGGGAAATCTAGTTATGTATGTACAGATGATCTGAAGATCACAATGGAATCTCCAGGTTACTGAGATCATTTTAAGCATTGATCGACCCAGATCGGCCCAGAAATGGCTGATGTATGGAGCTTCAAAAGATCCGCCCAAAGTCCAGATCGGCCATTCAAAATGACATCTTTTTATAGACCCCCCTTATCTCGGGACTGGGGGATTATTTGAGGAAACAAAAAGATTTCGTCATAGACCCAACGCCAACCCCCAACATACTCGAACAGCATTAATATTCGCCAATTTACAACAGAATGGGATGCATGAATGTGAAATCACAAAAAATTAAGGTTATTTAGTTTACAACCTAATAAGACAAAAAATGCCCCACAGATGTGAAAAATAGGGTGGGCGCGCAAGCCGGAGATAATAAAATTTATTTTTAAATATAGGTAAACTTGGCAGACATGAAACGAGTCAGCTTTCCTTCTTTTATGTACAAGTAAGATATGCCTCAAATTCAAATTCGAACAGATGGATTCTGTTCAATTCACAGTTTATTGATACCGATTGAACTTTCAAGTATGAAAAATAAATGGATAAAGCACGGATATAAACTATATAAGATATCTCGCTCAAACAGTTCTAACGAATTCCTAAAAAGGATGAATGTGATAAATATCCAGTATGTTAACTTGGCATGCGTTGGGTTACGTATTATACGAATGAGGTGAAAGACGCAGGATTTACGTTTGCGTTACTCATTACATCTGTGGAATACAATTAAGCGACTGGAAATTATCGCAAATGTGTCAACTAGTGTACTTGTGATCATTTGTGATCATTTTCGGTCGATTTATTGCAATCCGCAGCGATAATTAGTGACGTGAACATGAAACCTATGTTTTTCGCTCTCATATGTCTGAAACGCAGAGCAACTTGGATGTGGGCCAAATTCACATGTTACCCTATTGTTGGTTTATACCGCACTCGTACAAAAATTCCTTAGACTTCCACAATGTCCGCTGAGTTTGATGATGGCAAACCCTCTGGAAAAAAGTATTTAAATTTTTTAAGTGTTTTTTTCAAAAATGACTTTTCGAATTTCGATTTTTTTCTGAAATTGGTTTTCAAATTTTTGAATTTAGTTTTCAAATTTTTGAATCTTTTTTTAATACTTTTTGAATTTTAAAATCTTTTTGGTCACTTTTCGAATTTTTTCCCCTAAAATTACTGCATTTTTGAATTTTTCTGGTGAACTTTAAATACACCTTTACATTTTACAGCTTCAAAGCTGTTACTGCAGGTACATCCACGCAGTTTTGTTCTGCACCTATGGATGGATTCTTGCAAAATTGACGTTTTCATTAAATGAAATATGTATTTTCATCCAAAAATGCTGAAAAAATTCAAAAACGTTTCAAATATATGAATTTTCAAATTTTTTGAAAATAAATTGATTTTTATGTCTTTTTTAAACCTCATGCTCAAAAATTCGAAAACGTTTTTGAATTTTCGAAGCTTTTTTGCCATCGTTAAATACTTATAAGCAAAGATAAAAAATCTTATTTTTTTGTTGTATTTTCTCTTGTCTATTTTTCCAGAGAGATTGAATTTTACCATATTTACTCGAAATACCCCCCTCAAAATGGCTGCTATGAAATTATACACCCTCCCTCCAGCTATCTATCTTTCCCGGAGGCCGCTCAGCAGGGGTCTTGTAAATTTGGACCCCCGCGAGGGTTCAGATTAGGGTGTCAAATTTCCGTTTCCGTTTTCCGTTTCTGCCTTTCCGCAGGAAAATTTTTTACCTTTCTGTTTTCCGTTTTCCGGCAGCCGAAAATTTTTTACCTTTCCGTTTTCCGGCATTTCATTTTTCTGTTTTCTGTTTTCCGGCTGACAATTTGTTTTACCTTCCCGTTTTCCGTTTTCCGCTGAGTGAAATTTTTTTACCTTTCAGTTTTCCGTTTTCCGCTGAGTGAAATTTTTTTACCTTTCCGTTTTCCGGCAGAAATTTTTTTTTACCTTTCCGTTTTCTGTAAAAAAATTTTTTTGACACCCTAGTTCAGATAGATAGTAAATCGCTCCTCCGGAGGGATAGATAGCTGAAAAAAATTGGGGGGGGGTGGGTTCAATATATAAGCTATTTTGAGGTTTATCAGCTAAAAAACTGGAAAAAATAGCTAAAAATAGGTTAAACATAGCTAAAAATAGGTTAAGATTAGGTACAGATAGGTACATAAGCACATAAATAGCTGAAAATGTGCAAATACACATTGATGATTTTGACGGTGAAAATATATAAATAGGTATGTAAAGTAGCGATTTTGAATGAAAAATAGGGTAAATTTCTCAAAAAGCGCTCCAGGATAGATAGATAGCCGGCGATTCTGGGGGGGGGGGTTTCAGGGGATAGTAGCCAAGAATTTTGCCTCGGGATAGATAGATAGCTGAGCGGCCTCCGGGATAGATAGATAGCTGGAGCATTTGCAGGGGGGGGTGACCCCCCCTATGAGACCCCTGCCACTCAGCTATCTATCTATCTATCCTGAGGCAAAATTTTTGGCTACTATCCGCTGAACCACCCCCCCCCCCCCACCCAAATAGCCGGCTATCTATCCTGGAGAATTTTTGGGAAATTTACCCTAATTTTCACTCAAAATCGCTTCTTTTCATACCTATTTATGTATTTTCACCTTCAAAATCATCAATGTGTGTCTTATAGCCTAATTTCAGCTATTTTTGTCTATTCATGTGCTTATCTATACCTATTTGTACCTACTCTTAACCTTTTTTAAGCTATGTTTCACCTATTTTTAGTGATTTCCCCCTTTTTTAGCTTCTTAACCTCAAAATAGCCTATATATTGAATCCCCCCAAACCCGCCCACCCCCCCCCCCAATTTTTTTCAGCTATCTATCCCTCCAGAGGAACAATTTACTATCTATCTGAACCCCCACGGGGTTCCAAATCTACAAGACTCCTGTAATTAGGTCTGTAGACTCTTATACATGGCAGACATTGTTACATTTTTCTGTACGCATCAATACAAGCACTCTGTCTGCGTACATGACAGACAACAAATTAGTACTGGGAATTCAAGAAATTTCTGGCGAAATAATAACCTGCCCCAGAAATATCCTCCTTGTTTTAACCCCCCCCCCTCAAAACTGCCACTCTGAAAAAAAACCCTGGGGTGTACTTTGAGGAAATACAGTATTCTATTTTTGGGAGAGATTTTCTGGAATTATATTGAATTATATTTCTTGGTACGCTAAATGCAGTACTGTATTTCTCTCAATAGAAGGTAGCCCTTTTATTTATTTTGTCAACTTTTACCTGCCCTTCTATTTTTTTGTCTTTTTCAGCCATAATGAAAGATAATAAAATAATAAAATATAAAAAATCTTATATTTATTTGTACTTAATATATTTATTTGTACTTAATATATTTATTTCTCCTGGTTTTTTCCAGAGAGATAGAATTTTACCATATATCCTCAAAATACCCCCTCAAAATGGCCAGTATAAAATTATAAACTCCCCTCAAAAAAAATTAACTGAGTGTAAAGAGAACATAAATGACAAAAGCTGCGGTCTGTGATCCAGGCAATGTGGAACACATGTTAAAAACAATGACTTGTTATGTAAAAACAGGGCAGGAGTAGGAAAGGGGGGGTTGGGCGGGTAACCGTCAAACCATCCAGCTATCTATCTGCCCTTGAGCCCGCTCAGCTATCTATCCATCCCAGAGGGAAAATTTTGGGCTACTATCCCCTACCGCCCCCCCCCCACCAAAATAAGCCAACTAGCTATTTTTCATATCTTTTAATAGACTTTCTCCGCCAAAATCATTAGTGCATGTTCGTTATTGCCTATTTTCAGCTACTTTGGCTATATATGTTCTTGTATACCAATTTTGAGCTATTGTATTTGACCCTATATTTTGAACCCCCGTGAAGCCCCCACAACCCCCCCCCCCATCCAAAGGGCGCCACAGAAAATGGTGCCATGGCACCATCTGAAATAATGGTGCCGGGTGCCAAAGGGCGCCAGAAACAATGGCGCCAACAATAAAAATCACTATTTCAGTATGTGTTTCATCCCAGAAGCATTTATAGAAGAGAAAAGTCTTATACCATTTTTCTGATGGTGAAAAGCCACAAAAAGTCACTCTATCATGAATACCATATTTTCTGGAATACCCCAAGGAATTTACTTTTTTGTCCGCAAAATTTGACAAGGTTAATTCAAGGGAGGCTTATTCCAGGGGGTCTATTATTTTGCCAGAACTTTTCTGAAATCACGTTTTCTATTCTTTGCTAGTAACATACATGGACAGTCAATGTATTTATAAAAATTCAACAATAAAAGAACATAAATATGTAAGTATTTAGACCTTCCCTCCCATCTAACGGTGGCAAACCCCCCGGAAAACAGTATTTAAATTTTCAAGTGTTTTTTTCTAAAATGAATTTTCAAATTTTTTCTCAAAATTTTGAATCTCTTTTGGGCAACTTTCGAATTTTTTTCAAAAAATATTGAATTTGAAGCTTTAAAGCAGTATTTGGATAGTTTCAATGTTTTTGATAGCTTTTTAACCTTTTTTCACATGTGATTTACCTTAGTTCAGCTAAATTTAGCACAAATATGTTCTATTTTAAGAGCTTCCATGACTTTGACACTTTGCATGACATTTTACCGGGCATTTTAAAGGGTCTGAAAGTGGCACATGTTGGACACTGCTCTGTTCAAATTACGTCCAACAATAACTCAAGTTGCATCTGCTTTAGCGGAAGTCAATAGAGTTCGGTTCGATCAGTGCATTCCTAAATGGATGTGTCTGTGTCCGCCATGGATGCCATTTCAACGTTTTTGATGTTGTTTTAAATTTAAATTTATGCTTTTTCAGACTCAGCACACATGAATTAATGATTCATTTATGATGTTAAACTTAAGAATGTGTTTTGTGGCCTGGAATTCTGTATAAAATTCAAAAATAATTTTCGAATTTTAGAATTTTTTTAAAAATAAATCGATTTTTATGTGTTTTTTCCAGGGGTGAAACAAAAATTCGAAAATTCCAGAAAAATTCAAATTTTCAAATATTCACAATCTTTTTTTTTGCCATCGTTACTCCCGTTGCATCTTAATGAACTATCGTATTTCCTTAAATTAACCCCCCCCCCTTCAAAATACCCCCAGTTCTGGGCAAGCAGTGGAAAAAATTTCCCCGTGATGGTATTTCATTTAAGTAAAGTCATTGGGTTTGACATGTGTAGTGGATTATACAGATCAAACTGCAGTTTTTGTCATGTATATAAATAGATACATTAACTTTATGCTTAATGCAGGTGAGGATATTTCAAGGGGGTCTATTTTTGTCCCAGCTCATGCAGACCTGGGGCTATATTGAGGGGGGTATTTCAAGGAAATCCAGTGTATTTATATTCAAAAATTTTATCGGGAACAATGTAATTTCTTTACTTTTCTTCAGGTGCACTGTTTCCAGTGGCCATTATTTGAAGGACAAATTACAGACTTCCAGAATTATTGAAGTTTCATAAAAAAGGTGGTGCCTGATACATGATCAATTGGGCGCCATGGTGCCATTCGAAATAATGGCGCCAAGCGCCAGATGGTGCCACAGAAAAGGGCACCAAGCGCCAATGGCGCTGGCGCCCTTTGGCGCCATTAAAGGGCACCAGCGCCATGGCGCCATTCCATCACTAGTGGGGGGTTACGCTTATATACCACCCAAATATTAGTTTTCCGCCCCACCCACAGCAGGAGATAGAGCATCCGCAGTGAAATCAGAAATAGGGGGCCGGACTTGAATGGGCAGGTGTTTATATAAGCAAATATATACCGTATTTCCTCTAAATACCCCCAGGGGGTTTATTTTTCCAGAGTTGAAATTTTGAGGGGGGTATTTTGAGGGGGGGGCTTATTTGAAGGGGGGTCTATTATTTTGTCAGAAATTTTCATGAAATTCATAGTGGAGAGTACGCTTTTGTACACCTAAAACGGTGATCAACAAAAGGTAGCGTATTTCCTCGAAATCCCCCCCCCCAGGGGGTGATTGTTTCATAGTGGTCCCAAGAGGGGGGGGGGGGGTTAAACGAGGGGGGTTTCGAGGGGGGGGGTGATTATTTCGCCAGAAATTTTTTCAAAACCTAGTACAAAATCGTCGTTTGTGATGTACACTGGGGTAGAAAAATGCATCAATAACTGACATGTAAAGACTCCTGTAGACTAATAGTAGTATTTACGTAGATGGTATAAGCACTGTTCTAACGTGATTACAACATTGTTTTAACATGTGTTCTCAAACGGTAGAAATACGGTAGTCAGAACAGTTGAAAATCACCAATAATGAACATGTACTAGTGATTTAAGAGGTGAAAATCTATTTTAAAAATATAAAAAAGTAGCGATTTTGAGCAACAATTTGGGTAAAATTTCTCAAAAATCACTCCGGATAGGTAGATAGCTGGGCAATTTGGGGGGGGGGGGGTCAGTGGATAGTAGTGAAAAATTTGCTTCCAGGATAGATAGATAGATAAATTGGCTTCCTACAAATTGAACTTTAGCAATAACTTACCTGTAAACTACACCATTTGATCTGAAAATTTGTATGAGGATACTTTCCAAAATGGACTTTTCATTGGTGCTGTTGGTTTTTTGCTGGCTCAATGTATGTGTTCTAAATTTTTTATCGTTGAATTTTGTGATTCCCGCAGTTTGTCTGACCATGTTATGGGCGAGTGAGACAATTACGTCCTCCCTCGACAACCAGCCATAGTGAATATGCATTCCCCCTATCACTCACTATATACTACTTGCTCACACACTTATATAAGCAACTGTGGTAAACTTCAGCACCTGTTGTAAAATTTACTCATTGTCGTCACAAAAAAATGAAAAAAACACGTTCGCAGCTCGTGGCGACAATCGACAACAAAAATCAGGCTCACATGACAACACTTTTTTTCTTGTGACGACAAGCGCTCATCGCCGCATTGTCGCCAATCAAAAGCTTGTGCCGACAACAACATTTTTTCGATCAAAAAAAGCGAACCGACAACGTCAAATTTTTAAAATGCTTATAACTCTGGAACAAAAAGGCCGATTTATCTGAAATTTGGCATGTGAGTGGACCTAACTAGTGAGTATACTTAACTGTTTTTTCTTGCAGATATGGAACTTTATTCTGGATTTATGGAACTTTTTCACTTTTTGATTTGTCGGCACATTTTGCAGTGTAAACGCAGCTTAAGCGGACTGTCGACATTTTACGCAATTGACGCTTTTTTAACAGTGACTTATTGGATCTCGATCGCGCGCCGAATTTTTTTCGATTATTTAAGTAAATGATATCAATGGAGAGGTTTTCGTTACTTATTTTCCACTAGGCTTATTCTAATGGTGTATTATTCGAGGAAACTTGGAATCTTTAATGTATCGTAGCTACTTTGTATTTGGATACGATTTCTCTAGTCGGCGGGGACTGCTGGCCCGCTGGTCGTGCTGCAGTATGCTGCTGCACCCACGTCGAGAAGTTTTTTCTGAAATTTTCGGCATATTTATTTAAAGTATACTCGGCGGACCGCAAAGTATGAGCCCAAAATTATTTATGTCTTAGTGGATAACGCACGAGCGGGATAGTTATGTATGCACTTTCACAAAAAAAGAAAAGTGTTTCGAAAAGATAAAGGCGGGGTCGCGTACGAGCGACGAAGGTTTATTCCTGAAACGTTCTTTCTTTTTCTGGATTAATTTTTATCTTATTAACGATGACGTCATGATGGAGTGTTTCCTTCAAAAAAATGCATAGCGTAAGTATAAATAAGTGTCCCCAAAACATCTGCGCGCAACACCTCGGATACTCCACGAGGACAACGACTGGAGCGCGAGTGCCGCCTCTGGGGGAACGCTCATCCAACAGCGTCGAGTTGGGCAGCCGGCAGAACACGAACTCGTTGCCATCGCGCGCCATTTGCGCCGCCGGCACGCACGGCACCGCCTGCACCGGCGCGCACAGCGACGACCGGACGGTTGCACGAATGCGGCCATTTTCACGAAGTCCTTTCTTAAGTTTGCCATTTGGGTGGTATTTTCTCGTGGGGTAGGTAGGCGTTTTCACTAGTAAATCTCATATTAAATACATGAAAAAACCGCTCCAAAGATTTTCTCCACACTTTTTTGACTGGCGTTTTTATTCTAGGTTAGGCGTTATTTTCAATGAGAGTTGTAACCTAGATCTGATATCAGTTTAAGATATTATGTTTTGCAGCTGTACAGTACGAGTACATGCCTGTGCGTAAATTGCTTAGACTGCGTGCAATTTGCATTTTCAGACCGTCCCAACGACTCTTCATTGTGCTACCAGGCATTGTGTATTTTTTGGGTGGCACCCATCACGCTACAAGAATGACTACCTAGCTACAAAGAAGTTTTTCAATGAAAAGTCACCGGTGGATGGTTATTCGAGGTAATACTGTCAGTGCAACACAGGCAGTCTAAGCAAGCCATCCTATAAACAGGACTATTCGAGTCTAGGCGCGTTTGTGCAACACCACCGGAACGCATCCTGCGACACGACTTCAGGCGACTCCGACTGCGGCCACGCAGGAGGCTCAATTTTCTCATTGTTCTTAGTCGTTTTCTTCGCCATTTCCAGCTAAAATTTTTATTCTGCTACGCTGGGGGCACTCCCAGACCCTGTAAAATGCCCTGCAAAATGTCTTATGTAATGGAACGTGTCAAAAGTCATGGAAAATGCCCTGCAAAATGGCAACCGAGTTGCTATTTTGCCGGAAATTTTCCATGACTTTTGACACTTTGCATGACATTTGACATTTTACGGGGCTTTTTACAGGGTCTGAGATTGGCACCTGGTCGCCGCCAGACAGTCAGCACTGAACCTTCGGAAAATTTTCTCGTAATTACTCCTTTAGAATGAAAAATAGTGATCGGTTCTCGCGTGCCGTGTTCTTTTTATAGTATTGTTGTTGTGTTCCAGAACTCATTATGCGTTTTCGGGAGTAATTTTTTGTGAGCGTGCGATTTTGCCGATGGAAGTATCCCCTATCGGTTGATGCCAAATGCCACAGTGGTTCACGATGGCATACAAAAGTTCGAAAAACCTTCGAATTACGAAAATTCGAAAATTATTTTTGAAAATTTCGAACTTGTGAAAGTCACATGTGACGATGGTCGTTTCAATTTTGACACAATTGCTTCCAGATTTGATGCAGACAAACAGAAGAACGCCCGTAGTATTTTACGGTTACCGTACAGTTCCATTGGATACGTTACAAAAGAATACTTGACAGAAAGCGTATAGGTATAATAGCAATATAGGTAGGTGAATTTTATTTTTAATATTTGCGGCAATGAGCGAACCAGTCGAGGATTGTGTCAGCTGCATGACTTTTCACCTTCACTTTTACGCTTTTACTTCAACAGTTTTATAAATACCGCTATTCACGGATATTATTTCAATCGTCAAAGGGATCTCCATAATCCTGTTTGAACAGATATACAGTAGGTGGATGGGTTCGATCAAAATTTGAATGGGACCTTTGTTCAAAAATGACATTTCACTTTATTTGGATGTCTATATTATTTATTAGATTCAAACGGTCCATTCATTGACGTGCCTTTATAAAGATATCCAAATGCGTCCAATCTCACAAATCTGTTTTAATAATACTTTTCCAAACCTTGATATCTACCTACCTACAAATATAGCAAATTGCAGACATGAATCTGTTGAGCATACTGGTGATAGGCATGACCACGGCATGTGAGCTATTCCTTAGTTGCAACAATTGCATGATTTGTCCAAATACTTATGTGGTCACAGAAGCTACCTAGTTTTCAACCGAAATTTTGAAAACTCTTAAAACAGCATTGAATGCAGTTGAGTTTTCTAGAATAAGCTATTTTTACTCTCCATCTACTGTAGATGACTGGCACGGCACCTCATTCTAGAAAAATCAAATGAGGCGTCTAATTCTAAAAGTCGACAAGTCCACAAAATGCGATTTTGAGTAAATCGCATTTTAAGTTTCATTTCCAATTTCAGGTCCGTGGAGCGTGTCCATGCTCACCATTAAGTTCCAGATGTGAACAATAAAGTGTCAAATTTTCAGCCCCATCTCTCAACGTATATGTGAAAAATTGGGTGTCTATAAAATTCTACTCGGACAGAACAAACTGTTTTGGGGAGGACCTGTGACTTCTTGCACTCGAGAACATTTTTGTTCCTGCCCCGCGTTGCGCCTGCCTTATGGGAAATAGTTATGGACTTGTCGACTTTTAGAAATCGGTGTCCATGATGGACTTATCACATTTCTTGTTTTTTTCCCATAAAAACGACTGCGGAAGGTGAACTTGTCGACTTTTGGCCCAAAACTAAGTGGACTTGTTGACTTCTTGCCCTAATTTTTTTTGCATTTTTCTAAAAAATTCAAATTTGGCACTTTGCCATATGGGCATGTGAGGTCAAAAATGTATGGAAAATTATTAAAAATGTGCGGGAGTGGCCCCAGATGACGTTTACGGGCCTAACTCAAAATTTTCATATTTTGGACTTTGTCGACTTTTAGAATTGGATGCCTCAAACGCATTCGATGTTGATTTATGAGTTTTCACAATTTCGGTTGAAAACTAGCTTGTGTGGCCACTATGATCAGGGTTTGCAAAATCTCAGAAAAATGAAAAATGGAAAAGTGAAGAATAAAATAAAATAAAACATCAATAAAATCAAAATGAAATACAATTTTACTACAATTTTAGAAAAAATCTTTTTACTTAAACAAACCCTGCTCACGAATTGAATAAAAGAAAACCTAACAATAAAATGGAACATTAAAGAATAAACAAATGAAATGAGACATGTATAAAATTTAAAAAATTAAATTAGTAAAAATTTTTACTACAATTTCGGTAAAAAGAATTTTACTGAAACCAAGCCTCTTATGATAACTACAGGCACCTTGGCTTGCTACCAATGTCCCAGCGGCGGTTCGGATCCAGATATTGGTGATTGCATTCCAGAGGAGTTTAAGTGCGACGGATTTCAAGACTGCAAAGACAATGAAGATGAGAAGGACTGCGGTATGAAAAAAAAAAACATTTTTCACATTTTCACATACAAAACAAAGGAAGACAGCAACGGTAGATCATAGTTGTTCAAACGTACCTATGATTTTTCCAGTACTTTTTTAAAAGTATGTATATGTATTTACAATGTATTCGAGTAGATGTATTTTTTGAATAAATGTAAATACATTTGAAGAATTGTGTATTTTTCTTTGAAAATGTGTGCATGAGTGAGGCCAACACACAATTGACATCAACAATTTCACCTTGCTGCGTCAAAACAACAACAAAAAAGTAAAAATGTATCTGAAACCAGGAGGCTTGAAGAATAGGTATTCCATATCCACCTAAAATATTTTCAGGCGCGTGTCAGCATTGGAGGGCGCCAAATGGCGCCGTACCATGCGCCATTTGCGTTTGTACGGCGCTCGCTTTTCTAGGGGCGCCATGGCGACGTCCGTTTTTTTCTGGCGCTGTTCTAATACCTACTAGGTCCGTTGACAAAAACCTCAGGAAGCACGGCGGCACCGCCGCCAGAACCTACAACAACTGGTGCGGCAGCACCAGCAAGCACAACGGCGGGATCGAGCGGCGGCGGGGGCGGCGACTGCGGCAAGCCGGACCCGACGCACCCGCCCTCGCTGAGCACCAGCGGCGACACGATCACCGGGCTGCAGCAGGGCATCGTGGGCGGCAAGGAGGCGGCGCCCCACTCGTACCCCTGGCAGGTGTCGCTGAGCATGGGCTGCGGCGGCACGCTCATTGCGCCCCAGTGGGTGCTCACCGCCGCGCACTGCGTAGCCACTGACACTGGGTTCGTTTACTATTTCCGTAGGACTTATGTTTCCATCTGCATGTGCATTTAACGTTCGTGCTTTTAGCGTTGCCAATGCGGCTAGCGGTATGTCGGCGACAGTCGGCGCACACGACATCCGGTCTTCAGGCACCAAATTCGATGTGGTCCAGGTGATCCCCCACGAAGGATACAGGGGCGCCTGCGTGGGCACCGGCAATGACATCGCTCTGCTCAAACTGGCAAAGCCGGTCACCTTCTCGTCTGTTATACTGTTTCATTCTCACAATTGCAGGACCAAATCAAAACTCAATTGTGCTTACCAGGGACAAGGTGAAAAAAATCTGCCTTCCGGCGAAATCAGACTCGTGGCAAAACGACGATGTTAATCTAGTCGTTGCTGGTTAGAATCGCATTACGTTTTGAATTAATCAGAATAAAAGCATGTGTCAGGCTTCACGCACGATGTGGGGCTTCATCAATATTATGTGTAGCATTTCCATCACAGTATGAATGAAAATAGCACTCGGCTGCCTCTAACGGTGACACAAAAATGTCTCGAATTCAAAAATAGGTATTGTAAAAAGATGTCAAAACGAAATGTTATACTCGGCGTACATGATACTCTGCCGTCGCACTGATTTATGTCTCGTGTTGGAAGCGTGCCAATGATTGTTAAGTCACGCGATTTCCGTAAAAAGATGAAAAAATTCATCGATGTGAATATGTAAATGAATAACATTCTAACAACAATCAATTTTGTCATCTTTTATTATGAAACTCGCACGCGTTAACCATCGTTGGCACACTTCCAGCGGGAACCACGCGTGCAGGGTGTAAAGTAACCAGAGTATAAAAGGATTTCCAACAATATTTCACACTGAAAATACTTTACAGGAGATCGGAAGTTCCAAAAAAATGGAAATTGAAAAAAAGTTGTAGTGCAAGATTTATACTGCATTTTAAAGTTTTCTGGATACCCATAAATTAGCTTTGAACGCATTTGAGTAAATCAACCTCTAAATGCGTGGATACTCACGCAGGCTGGGGCGACCTGAGTCAGGGGGCGGGGACGGGTTCGGATGTGTTGCAGCATGTTGTTGTCAAGGCGGCACAGACCAAATGCAAGAGTGCCTATGGAGGTGACCTCAAGCCCGAAGTGGAAGTGTGCGCTGCGGCACCGGGCAAGGATTCCTGCCAGGTTATAACTGTCACCCTCAATCAGCCTCTTCTTAAGATATGCAGTTACTTTCGCTCAACATGCATACCATAAATATTCTATTATTACAACCCCCCTCCAATGAAGCGACCCCACCAATAGTGCGGACTATTTTCGGCACACGTTGCGTGAGTATATGTATAAAAAAGTCGGCAGACATGATACTTTACAATGAGGCATGATGTCATATCATGCACGCTGTATCCAACCCGTAGAACTCTGTTTTGGTTACTCGTGCTTACGCATATACGGAATGAAACTATTCAATTGTGCCCGCACAATTCAAACCCCCGTCAAAGTGTAGTTGAGTTTTTTGGCATGATGCCATCCAAGCGTCGTCTGGATCTGAATAAATACAAAGCGGGAACGTTTTCTGAATTCAAAATTTTGAACGTAACAAGTTTTCGTCAAAATGAATCGTTAGCGTGTAACTTTTCTAAACATGAATTAGATTAAACGTAGGTAAACGTATAATCAAAAATTTGCAGCACCTATCGGCACAAAAATTGGAGTAAACGAGTGCGCAAAGAACACCACATTTTTATTTTCCTTCTTACTATCTTTATATTTTCTTTTTTACTAAATTCCTTTCTCGTTCGCTCTACAAGAACAAAATATAACTTTCCAATTTTGTAGAATGATATGTCTGTCGACTATACATATTGACATATTCACGACCCACTGTGCACCGTTTTTCCACCGTATTTAAGATGTATCTCACTTCACTGTTCAATAAGATGTTGAATTTCATTGACGCTCAGCGAAGGGAAACATAGGTAAGTGGACCAAACCTGTATAATATCATGTCTGCCGACTATAACCACCTCCAATAGCGCGGTGCGACCCCCGTAGAAAAACACAAAAAAACTGACAATTAATTGACAAAGCAAAACAAAACTGAAGCTAAGTATCTAGCTAACTAGTTCACGTGTCTAACTGCCTATTTTCAATTACCGCAAATCCTCGAATAAGACCCCCCCCTCGAATAACTCCCCCCTTGAATAAGTCCCTTCTGCTGGCGCGGTGAAGAAAAAATAACTCCCCCCTTGAATAACTCCCCCCTCTCAAAAACTCCTCCCTATGATGAAAAGGATACAACGCAAAACTATAAAAGAATAGTAGCCTATGACAGCGACAGCAGATACATAATGTGTATGCAGTGTATACACATTGTTATGTTGTTATTGGACGGTTAAATACCTGAATTAAACGAGTTTACATACTGCATCCATACAATGAATTAAGTCCACGTTTCCTGAGGGAATAATAACTCCCCCCCCCCTCGAATAACTCCCCCCCTTGAATAACTCCCCCCTCCAAAACGTCTGACAAAAAAATAACTCCCCTGGGGTCTTATTCGAGGATTTAGGGTATTTTAATACTATTTATAGGTATGTTCGTATGCACCTATTTGGAGAATAACAGCTAGGTAAATCAAATGTTACCTCTCCAATAGTGTGACGCCTAAAAATATGCTGAAAACATTAATGTGACAGTTGTATTAAGAGAGTAAAGATTTACAGTACCTTTTCCTGTATGACATCGCAGGGCGACAGCGGCGGGCCTTTGTTTGCGCTCAAGTCGGGCGCTTACACCCAAGTGGGCGTGGTTTCGTGCGGTCAGGGTTGTGCCCAAGACACACACCCGGGTGTCTACACGCACGTGCCCAACTACGTCGACTGGATCAAGACAAAGACTGGCATCTGAGTGGCTGGCTTGCGGTGATGAAAAGTGATTCCATACCATATTGTCAATTTATGTCTGATCAGTGCTCTTTTGTGTCAAAGTAATGAAAATCATAGCCTCATTTTTCACAAAATAATCTGCTATGTATTAGGTACCCATGCAGTACTCCCTTTATCATGGTTACTGCATATGAAAAATATCGAATTCCGAATCTTTTTTTTTCAGCTTTCAATTGTTTTTGAAAAAATATTGAATTTGAAGCTTTAAACACAGAATTTAGACAGTTTTCATCTTCGGATCCCTTTTTAAACTTATTTTAACTGTAATACTGTAAGCATCATAAATGATGGAAGCACACATGTGGACCAGTTTGCCGTGTCTTCATTTCATTCCCACATTGATCAAACACAGGGAAAATAACAATTGAAAAATCGAGATCAGCATTCACAAATCTTCAACAATTACTGCGCACAGTTTTTACAATTCACTCGCACCATAAGATCCTTTTCTGGAGACTCGGGGTCTAGAGTCTGGACTTAGCCCATGGCGCCTATTACCCAACACAAATGGGCACTGTGACTGTGACAAAGCCCGCTCAGCTGATGTGGAAGTGGCTGGCACAACAAGCGTACTCAGTGCTAGGATGTCAACAAAAACTTTATTACGGAAAACGGAAATGTAAACGGAAATTTGTTTTGCACTTGCCGGAAAACGGAACCGGAAATTTTTGGCACTTGCCGGAAAACGGAAAACAGAAAAATGACAAACCGGAAACAGAAGAACAGACACGAAAACAGAAACGAAAACAGAAAAATTTGGTGTAATTCTGCCGGAAATGTGGAAAATTTTCTGAAATTTTGCCGGAAACAGAAAAAAATAGCAGAAATTTTTCTGGGAATGAAAAATAGCATAAATTTTGCTCAAAACAGAAGAAATTAACATAATTGAGAACCTGTATGCATGTTTACCAGTGTGGCTGAAACAGAAAACCGAAAATTGGGTCAGAAAGGTGGAAAATAGTACGAGAAACAGACAAATGACTGGAAAATGGAAAAAGGCAGAAAAACTGAAAATTTAGCCAGAAAATGGAAAAAGTACAGGAAAAACAAACACGGAAAAAAATGTAGCAGCCGGAAAGCGGAAACGGAAACAGAAAAATTTGCCTGAGGAAAGTGGAAACCGAAAATGGAAACTTGACACCCTACTCAGTGCATACAGTGCCAATTTAACAAAATATGGGTACTTCTCAAACCAGTACTCAAGACAACTCTTACCATTAATCACATCTCTTTCATTCACAAAAAAGTGCAGTTCCTGTGGGGCAGTCCCAGACTCTGTAAAATGCCCTGTAAAATGTCAAACATCATGCAAAGTGTCTTAAGTCATGGAAATGCCCTGGCTAATGGCAAATATGTTTTTTTTGATTGCACAAGATCTGTTTCAGCCGAAGTACACTACCGTGCAGAATAGTTGACACTTCTAATGTTGCCAGAATTTTGAAATGGTGGACATGCAAAACATTTGGATACTATACATGGGTACCCTGGGGGGTTGACTACACATGCCCAGGATGACTGCCCCTCAAGTTCAAATCTCCTAGTGTACAAACATATTAACTCAGTTTGCTTATGTTTCAGAATAGTTGAGACTTTTCTTGTTTTGGGCAGTAGCCACCCAGTATCTCACTTTAAAGTCTATATCCAATTCCTATGTTAATTTTTTTTACAAAAATGTTACCATGGGAACTGCTTGCCTGCATTGCTGAGCTCTGTGTGCAGCAAGAAAGATTCTAAGCATGAACAGCATATGGCAATGCATATATGGAAATGTGGCATTTATTCATTTTTGCTGCAGTTTTGCATCCATTGCCAGCAGCGGGTAGGCATACTACTGAGTGGGGCTATTTGTTGTGCAAATTTGAGGTTATGGCTTTGCTCTATTAGGGAGAAAAGTTGGCCCAACTGTGAATGAGTAATGTGCAATTATTTTGTATGGAATGAAGATGGAAGTTTGTAAGTGCTATAACTTTTGATTGGAAAGAGATATTGAAAAACGTTTTTGTCATATTAATTCTCTCTGTCCAAAGAATGTTATAGACTGTTCAATAACAAAATTTTGATGCTGCAAACCCCAGTAAAATAAGCATAAAATATTGAGACACCATTGAAAACTTTGAAGTGCCATAACTTTTGATTGGAAAGATATATTGAACTCATTTTGGTTTTAAATGAATCCTCATTGTCTAAAGTATATAATAGCATGTTCAAAAAATTATTTTTTCATGTTTAAAAACTGCATCAAATTGACATACGTAGTTTAGACATCACTAAACTGACCACAAAAATAGAATTTGCATGCTGTCCCGATCATTTTAAGTGTTGAATGATTCAAATCAGCCAAGAAATGGTAGAGTTATTAAGCTTCAAACACACTCATCCAGATTGCCCATTTTTGTATATTTATTGACCATCTTTTTATAGACCCCCCTTTATCTTGGGCCTGGGTGATTATTTGAGCAAACCAAAATTTTCGGTAGTAGCCCCAGCATCAAACCCCAACATACTCAAACAGCATCAAAATTGGGCAAGGGACAAGAAATTGGGAAGCAAAAAAAGTGCGGTGGACCCCCAGCCTACTGTTTCTCTATGTGTGAAAAGTCTCAACTATTCTGCACGGTAGTGTAAAGCACCAAGTTTGCTCGCACATTCCTTAATGGATGTGTCTAGGTCCGCTTCTTCCGTCGCAGATGTTTTTTTGACATTGTTTTAACATTGGGCTCCCACACGCTAGTTGACATTGCAAATTTGTGTCAACTCAGTGTCAACTAAATAACATAATTTTTTTAAAGCATTACATTCAACAGAAACAATGAAAATTAATTGTCATGATGTAAAATTCACTATGCTATAACAGATAGGGAAGTTGAAATCAAATAATTTAATCAAGTTTAAGGTTCCAGCTTAAGTTGTTCCAGTCAAGGAATGGAAAGCAACTTCCCTTGCTAGAAACAAGTATTTTTTTGTAATTTCATGAAAAAGATCATATTCAAGGGCACTTATCATTTGAAGATCATCAGCTACAACCATGGATTTATCCAGTATTTATGAATTGGAGTGTTTGTTTGCAGAGGATGTGAATGCTGGGGTATGCTCACCCCACACAAAACGTTACTTACACAAACGATTCACGTCATTAAACTGGCCCCACCATAGACTCCACAACATTGTATTGTGGGCAAGCAGCATTGGTGTTGGTGCCAATGGTGCCATGTTATGTGCAGCATCACTGTATATGTATGTAAATATGTATACATACTTATAGAGCAACAAGCAAAACTGTACACAAGTATGTATTTTACAGGAATTTGAGATTTCTGGGACTAATCTCATGATCATAACTCTTGTGTGATTAAAAATGCACACTTGTGTGCACACAAAATCTTCACAGATCTACAGTTGGTGAATGGTGAAAACTGAGTTTGCCGTAAAACACAAGTTTTAACACACAAAACTGAGTATTTACCCAAAAGCAGTGTTTTAACGTTAAAAAAAACAGTGGCTTTCTCATAACAAATTGGTTTTCTGGTTGTTTAAATTTGTTTGATCACAGGTAGCAATCGAAAAATGGCATATTTGGCAGAAAATATGTACATATAAATATATCAGTCAGAATTTTGAAAAAATATAAATATGTATATACCGTAAATCCTCGAATAAGTCCCCCCCTCGAATAACTCCCCCCTCGAAAAACTCTCCCCTGCTAGCTGACTGAGGAAAAAATAACTCCCCACCTTGAATAACTCCTTCCTCTCTGATGGATGGGAAAGACGGCCATGTATAAAAACGTATGTAAAGTATACCGTATTACCTCGAAATACCCCCATGGGGGTTTATTATTTCGCCAGCAAAATTTGAGGGGGGGTTAATTCGAGGGGGTTTTTTTTTCGAGGGTGGGTCTTATTATTTTGTCAGAAATTTTCGTAAGGATTGTAGTAAATAGTAGGCATTTGCATGCCCAAAACAGGTAATAAATGTGTCCAAACAAGATATATTTGGACATAAAAACGTAGATTAGCTACACAAACATGTCCATGTGTAGCTGCAATACAGATAAACAGTAATGTACATCATGTACATGGTCCGGCTGAAAACTCCCCGGGCAGTGCTCGCCATTCGCAATAGGGGTAAGCTACGGTCATAAAATTTTGACAGGTTAAGTTATCAGGTGTTTTGAGTTTTCACCCAAAATTTCACCTCTCTAGCTCAACCCACTGCGGAACTGCGGGGGTTACAATTTCGGTCATTTTGTACTGATGTACAAAATGACCGAAATTGTAACCCCCGCAGTTCCGCAGTGGGTTGAGCTAGAGGGGCGAAATTTTGGGTGAAAACTCAAAACACCTGATATCTTAACGTGTCAAAATTTTATGACCGTAGCTCACCCCTAGCGCGAATGGCGAGCACTGCCCGGGGACTTTTCAGCCAGACCATGTACATTGCATACATGACGTATTTATTATGTACATGACGTACATCATTCCGAAGGGGGGGGGGGTATTTCGAGGGGGGGGGGTTTATTATTTCCACAGCCGATTTTGAGGGGGGGTTAATTCGAGGGGGGGGGGGTTAATTCAAGGGGGGGATAATTCGAGGTAATACGGTATGTTCATTAGAAAAATGATAAATTTTGCAGTTGATGCACACTAGCGTTGATTTCCTTGCATGAATTAAAGGAATTCTACCCTGTCTTACACGTTTATGCAACCGATTTAACCGCATTAAGAACTATATTGATCATGCATCTTCCTGAATATTCTGACTAAATAATAACTCCCCCCTGGAATAACTCCCCCCCTCGAAAAAGACCCCCCTCAAATATTTCTGATTTAAAAATAACTCCTCTTGGGATTTATTCGAGGATTTACGGAAGCTACTAGTACGGTATTCGCTCAAGTAGGATTCCTCGATTCTTTTTCCTACGTGTTTTTTAAGTGGCATGAGGACAGCTTACCTTGCGACCTTTGTGTCACTGCTATGCATCTCATTTTTCTACTCTTAATTATTCTTTTTCAAAGACCGTGTTATTTCGTTCGCTCGCGTTGCGTTACTGTTAAGACTGCTACTTGCTACCCATTTGAGCAGGGTGGTAAGAGGAGACAGAGTGGTAATGAAGAATTTGAGAATTTGAATTTACTAAATTTGAAACAAAAATTGCAGTTGGTATTTTATTGCATAAACAACTCGAAAATAGGCCAGATTGTGCACAAATTAGACGCTTTTCTACACCAAAAATGTGATTGAAAAAGTTGTGTACTTATTATGACAATTTTCAATTTGCTTTGTGTAACATTCTACAGCGCAGCGTGTTGCCCTTGATCACAAAAGCACTGTCAATCATCACGCAAATTGAAAACTGATATCGCACTCGCACCACACCCACGCTTATCTCTCAATAAATATTTATCATGTAGAGATAGAATGGTGCCATATAACAATGCCAAACTGTACTGCCTTTAACGATAACGACGGCAAAAAAATTCAAAATTCGAAAACTTTTTAGAATTATCGATTTTTTTAAACTTTTTGTATCTTTGACTTTTCGAAATATGAAAATTCACAAATTCAAAAAGACTTAAGAATTTTTCGGGGAATTCTTTAGTTCAACATCCCAAATCAACCAACAATTGATTTGCGGGTTGTCTGAGAGGGACATAAAAAGGGGTAAAAACATTGAAATGGCTTCTGCAAAGGCAGAAGTGGAACGCCAGATATAACTTCAGATTCTTTGCATGACATTTGACATTTTACACGGCGTTTTACAGGGTCTGAGAGTCAAGGACGTATCCAGGGGGGGCGGGGGGGGGGCTGCAGCCCCCCCCCCCACTTCCGGGGTGAGACCTAAAAAGTCCCGGAAAATGCAACTTTTCACTTATATTTGTCGACGTTTCATAAAAATTTTGCGCGCAAGCGCGCAATTTTTTCCCCATGCATTGCATTTTCAGCGGATCGGTCCCTCTTAACCAATATCCTTGGAAATTAACTCATTTTTGCTACTTTCGCTGTATATGTATGCATATTTACATACATATAAACGGTTCCTGGCGCTGGCGCCAACGCCAATAGCGCCATGGCGTGATGCCTTTGTATGGCGCTAGCGCCAAAACGCCATTCCGTCCCTAAATGGGGAAAATTTTTAGGGGGGGGCTGAGCCCCCCCCCCGTTCGCCGGCCCCCGTAAACAAGCAGCCCCCCCCCGCTCCAAAATCCTGGATACGTCCCTGCTGAGAGTGCCCCAGGCTCATTTTTGTTAGGAATAGCATATTTCGTTCGGAAGGCAGCATAGTTGTTAAAACATATTTACTTTTACTCGATAAATACAAATGCTTGAGTACTGAGTAAATATGTTTATGTTTCCTTTGAAAAAGTACCAGTTCTAAAATACATGTGATGAGGTGACCGTGATGAGGTGACTGCCAGTGACAATGGAGGTAGGTATATACGTTCTATTTTAAGAAATACGGTATATCAGACCACACTTTGTGATTTACAGTTTGTGATTTACAGTTTGTACTTTTTAAATAAGGCTCTTTATGAATGTCATTACATTGACAGAAAACCTCATCAGACATAGATTGATGATATGGTATGGAATCACTTGTCATCACCGCAAGCCAGCCACTCAGATGCCAGTCTTTGTCTTGATCCAGTCGACGTAGTTGGGCACGTGCGTGTAGACACCCGGGTGTGTGTCTTGGGCACAACCCTGACCGCACGAAACCACGCCCACTTGGGTGTAAGCGCCCGACTTGAGCGCAAACAAAGGCCCGCCGCTGTCGCCCTGCGATGGCATACAGGAAAAGCTTGAGTAGTTTTGAATACATGTTGAGGTTTGAGGTACGGTCACTGCAGTATTTTCAGAAGAAACTGATTCATGGGTGACAGTTATAACCTGGCAGGAGTCCTTGCCCGGTGCCGCAGCGCACACTTCCACTTCGGGCTTGAGTGCACCTCCATAGGCACTCTTGCATTTTGTCTGCGCTGTCTTCACAACAACTTGGTGCAACACATCCGAACCCGTCCTCGCCCCCTGACTCAGGTCGCCCCAGCCTGCGTGAGTATCAACGCATTTAGAGGTTGATTTACTCAAATGCGTTCAAAGCTTATTTATGGGTATCCAGCAAACTTTAAAATGCAGTATAAATCTTGCACTACAACTGTTTTTCAATTTCCATTTTTTTGGAACTTAAAATCTCCTGTAAAGTATTTTCAGTGTGAAATATTGTTGGAAATCCTTTTAACATTTCGTTTTGACATCTTTTTACAATACCTATTTTTGAATTCGAGACATTTTTGTACACTGGGGTAGGTCATCGAACCCTCGTTCAGGTCGCCCCAACCTGCGTGAGCATCACTCAGTGCGCGTGTTTGTCTTCATAGCATTCAAATACAATACAATACAGACTGATACAAATACCGTATTACCTCAAATTATCCCCCCTTCCGTGGATTTACCCCCCTCCCCCTCCCTCTCGAATACTATCAGGTCTGACCGAGCTGAGGAACCTCCCCCCTCGAATAACTCCCCCGCCTCAAATAATGTACATCATTGTGGCCACACAAGCTGGTTTTCAACCAAAATTTTGAAAATTCATAAATCAGCATTGAACGCATTTGAGTTTTCTAGAATGAGGTGCCCATCATTTACAGTTGACGGAGAGCAGAAATGACTCATTCTAGAAAACTTAAATGCATTCAATGCTGATTTATGAGTTTTCATATTTCGGTTGAAAACTAGCTTGTGTGGCTACACAAATGCAACATACGTAGCATTCAAAAATAGAAAATAGAGATTTTCTAAGATTTTCTGAGATTTATATGTTTTCCACGAGTTTCCAGACAGATTTAATTATATTTATTTCAGACTGAGAATATCTCTCAAGAGAACCTCTCTAAAGGAAAATGTGTTCTGTATTGATTTTGAGCAAAGATTGCATACTCCATTGCATACAAACTGTTTTCCCATTTCCATTTTCCTGCTGCTAAATTTATCGTTTTCCAGCTCTTTTGTGTTTTTCCGCATTTTTCACATTTTCCAGCTCAATTTCCTGTTTTTCCATATTTTCTCCATTATCAGGCTCAATGTACCATTTCCGGCTCATTTTCCCATTTTCCCAACTTTTTTCTCCATTTTCTGGCTCAACTTTCTGTTTTCTGTTTCAGCCAAACTGGTTAAATGCATGCAGGTTTTTCAAGTATGCCAAAAAATTATATTGCCAGCAAAACTTCTGCAATTTTTTTCCTCCATTTTTGGCAAAATTTTTGCAATTTTCTTCTGTTTCCAGCAAAATTCATGCAATTTTTTCCATTTCCATGCAAACTTGCTTTGTGGTTTCCATTTTCCACCAAGCGCAAATTTTTTCCGTTTCTGTTTCCGTTTTCCGGCAAGTACTTTTTTCCATTTTCGTTTTCTGGCAAGTGCCAAAAAATTTCCGTTACCGTTTTCCCTTTAAATTTTTTTGACACCCTACTGGGCACTATTTATGATCGGGGGGGGGGGGGGGGGGATTACACTCGGAGACATAAGGTACATTCTAATCAGTGAAAAACATGATGCAAATCTAACCAGCAACGACTACATTCACATCATCATTTTGCCATGAGTCTGTCGGTTCCGGAAGGCAGATTTTTTTCACTTTATCCCTGTTATGCACGATTGAGTTTTGATTTGTTCAAATTGCATTGCTAGAACGAAATGATAAAACAGACGAGAATGTGACTGCGTTATCCAATTTGAGCAGAGCGATGTCATTGCCGGTGCCCACGCAGGCGCCCCTGTATCCTTCGTGGGGGATCACCTGCACCACATCGAATTTGGTGCCTGAAGTCCGGATGTTGTGTGCGCCGACTTTCGCCGACATACCGCTGGCCGCATTGGCAACGCTAAAAGCACGAACGTTAAATGCACATGCAGATGGAAACATAAGTCCTACGGAAATAGTAAACGAACCCAGTGTCAGTGGCTACGCAGTGCGCGGCGGTGAGCACCCACTGGGGCGCAATGAGCGTGCCGCCGCAGCCCATGCTCAGCGACACCTGCCAGGGGTACGAGTGGGGTACGGCCTCATTACCCCCCACGATGCTCTGCTGCACCCCGTTGATCGTGTCGCCGCTGGTGCTCAGCGACGCATTGTACGCTGGGTCTGGAATGCCGCAGTCGCCGCCGCTCGATGCTGTCGTTGTTCCAGCAGTAGTCGTTGTTACTCCAGCAGACGTTGTTCCTGCAGCAGGCTTGTCAGTCCTAATCATAGTTGCGAAAACGTATTTACGTTTACTTAGAATACCCAGGTACTCTGGGTATTTGTACTTATGTTAAGATAAACATTTTCGAAAAATACATTACGTTTTGTTATGGTTTCCTGCTATAAACACCTGGGTACAGAAAGAACGTATAAAAAACTAAAATTCGGTTGCAGCAACCTGAGAATTTGTGAAAAGTGTTACTGGCGAGACAGCAATCTTTTATTCTAAATTGGTGTATACAATGAACATGACTTGTACCTATTTATATTTACATGGTCGGGCTGAAAAGTCCCCGGGCAGTGCTCGCCATTCGCGCTACGGGTAAGCTACGGTTATAAGATTTTCACACGTTAATATATCAGGTGTTTTGAGTTTTCACCCAAAATTTCGCCCCTCTAGCTCCACCCACTGCGGAACTGTGGGGGTTACAATTTCGGTCATTTTGTACTGATGTACAAATGGTGCTCTAGCTCAACGCTGCTTTAAGTTGTGATTATGAAACTTTGGCTAGTCTAAGCCACCAGTGTTGGCAATGTGCCAGCACTAACCAACTTTAGCTATGATATCATAAGCCTAGTCCATATTGCCATTACTGTCACTACTCTCACTACCAAATTCATCATTCTGCCTCTACGGTTGGTCAATACAGGTTAATACAGGAGGCGTTTTTCATGCACACTGCTGTTGAACACAGGTAATGTGTCCACTACAGATTAGTAATGAAACACAAATGAAATTTAATTGACATTTCAAAATAACATTAAAATCACTGCAATACAACACGATCTCAGATGATCACCAAAAACATCCATCACAGTTCCCACGTTTCTTACACATCACCCTGATCTGCATATTAATTTTACCTTAATAGCAATGATGTTGATGAAAGTGTTGAATGCTATCAGCAGATTGCCAACACTGGTGGCTTACACTAGCCAAAGCTTCATGATCACAACCTCAATCAGCGTTGAGCTAGAACACCATTTGTACATCAGTACAAAATGACCGAAATTGTAACCCCCACAGTTCCGCAGTGGGTGGAGCTAGAGGGGTGAAATTTTGGGTGAAAACTCAAAACACCTGATATATTAACGTGTTAAAGTTTCATAACCGTAGCTTACCCCTAGCTTGAATGGAGAGCACTGCCCGGGGACTTTTCAGCCCGACCATGTATATGCTAGACACACTGACTCGGGAAAGAACATAAAAATTTATCATAATAATGTTACAATATTGAATGGGGACACAGACTAATTTTCATAATTTTGGAAGCCTCATGTAATTTTAACACACTTTAGGTATGCAGTAACATTTATTATTGAACTGCCAAATCAAGTCAGTTGCTTTGAAAAAGCCTCGTCGTCGCTGGTCGTGTTGTGTACATTATTTTTTATGTACATTATCTTTACACTCAACTTGGGTGGGGGTATTTCGAGGGGGGTTATTATTTCCTCAGCCAAATTTTAGGGGGTGGGGGTATTTCGAGAGGGGAGGGGTAATTCAAGGGGGGGGTTAATTCGAGGTAGTATGGTAGGTTGGGAGCAGGGGCTGAAAATCTGACACTTTCTTGTAAACATATGGAACTCATTGGTAAGCATGAGTGAGCTAAATTGGACACGCAAGGCGGGCCTGGAATTGGGTCTGAAACTTTAACGAAACAATTTACTCAAAATCGTATTTTGCGGACTTGTTGACTTTTAGAATTAGATGCCTCAATTATATCTTTAATTACGCGGGGAAACAACGGAAATTGGCGCATGCAACGCAGCCACGCAGCAGAAAGGGACTTTGGTCATAGGGAAAGCAGCGCTTGGCAAATTCTTTCCTCACTGTTAAACGACGGCACAATGGGATTCATGGCAAAAGCTACAAAATGCCAAAAAGCCACAAGAACCTACTGCACCTCTCAGGTGACTTTGAATTCGTGTGGAATTGATCACTTGCAAAAATGTGCAAAATCCTGACTGAATAAGTACTTTGACCACAATTAGCTATTTACATTTTTTAAAGTCTACAAATTAAGTGTCTGAGCAGAGCCAGAGCACCAATGTAATATCCACACTGCCAGACAAATTTCACAAAATATGCCCTCAAATTAACTTTTTCAAATGGTCTATAAACAATGTAAACAGAAAATGGGAACATGTATTGTATTGTAAAACACGGTTTTTAATGCTCTGATTGTGAGGACACTTAGAAAATTGGTTGTTTACATTTTGTTTTACGTTTTCCCAGGTATTTAAAAATACATTACATTTTAGTATTTATACTCCAAAATTTATATTTAATATTAATATTTACATTTACGTTTTCCAAAAAATACCAGTATTTTAACAACTCTCATCCAAATGAATATAACGCAATCGATACTAGTGAATTTTAGGCGACGAAAAAGAGTCAAATCACCGCAATTTTCCTCTAGTTCATCGTGTCCACCGTTACAGTCCTCAACGCCATCGCAAAGCCACGCAGATCCAATACAATCGTAGCCTTCATACTTTCCCCACTGAGGGCATTGGAAGCAGGCTGAAAAGCAATGAGGTTAGCACGCATTGGGAACCGACGCCTTTTTACACAAATGAAATAAAGTGCAAATGACAAACGAGGGCAATCCAGTTCATCTTCTCCTTCGTTGCAGTCATCCATCATGTCACATACCCAGTCTTCTTCAATACAGCCGCCCATGCCATATGGATCACCGCTGGGGCACGTAAAGCACGCCCACGTGCCTGTGTGAGGATTAGTGATGGAATGGCGCCATGGTGCTGGCGCCATTTGGGGGCGCCAAAATGGCCTTGGCGCCCTTGGCGCCCGGTGCGCAGTCGTTAAATGGCGCCACAATGACGCCAACACGGTTTCAGAGTCAGTTTTGTAAAAAAACGCGTTTGTGTAACGACGCTAAACATTTTTATTCGAGTGCGATTCTTTGGATTCTTGTCACATCGGTAACGGTCAAATTGAAACCACAGATGAGAAACAAAAGCCGAGACAAACGCACCGGCGACACACAATGCGAAGAATATGCACAGCCGCATGGTGTAGCTGCCAACTTCACCGGTAGTGTCCACGGGAGTGATTTTTCAGCCTTTGTGATTTCCGTTTAAGTGATTTCCAATGCAAAAGTACTGCTAACTATAATTTTACGTGGTCTGTGAGTGCCGAGTCAACGACGATTATGAAAAGAACCACCAATCTCTATCTGTGTCTGAAACTCGCTTGGCATCTAAACCGCTTGGCATGTAGACCCGTTGCGAGAGTCCCATGGGGGGCTGCTCAGCTAGCTATCTATCACGAGGCTACTATCCCCTGAGCCCCCCACAAATCTCTCAACTATCTACTATCTAAGTGGAGCAAACGTTGAGCGATTTTTCCCCAACGTTCACCCAAAATCACTAAATTTTTCTTCACCGTAAGTATTTACTAGGTATTCACTATTTTCGTCAATAAATTCACTAAACTGATTCACAAGGTGATTTACTAGGCAGTGTTGCAAAAACGTATTTACGTTTACCCGAGATACCTGGGTATTTCAGTATTTATCCTTACGTTTACATTTATGTTTTTGCAACATAACTTTACGTTTTGTTACGTTTCCCTGATCAAAATACCCGGGTAATAGAGAAAACGTAAAAACGCTTAAAATTTAGTTGCATGAACCAAAGATTTTATCAAATTTGTTAAATGGAAGCTTTTTAGTGTATACAATGCACAAAAAATGTAACAATAACAACAATTTTAGTTTTTTATATGTTTAACATCAATTGACTTAGCACAGCAGAGGTATAACTTTGTATCTTATAACTGTGGAAACTGATTAATTTTCATAATGGTTGAAGCATTGTGTGGACTTTTTATAGGTATGGTGTAACATCTGCACATTATTTAACTCCCAAATCAAGTCCCTTGTGTAGTATGTTGATTGAAATTACTACAAAATAATTTTGTTGGAAGTTCATATTAAACATAGTACACTTAATTTGCAAGACGACCCCCGTCAGCCTCATTTTGAATTCGAGTAGAAGAGAATGTAAACAGCATCTTAGGTATCTTAGAATGTAAACAGTATCTTAGAATGTAAACAGAATATTTAGGTATCCTGAATATGAACCATATTTTTCAAATATTGCAGGTTATTATGTTATTGCTAGTGGAAAAACTGTTGCTATGTAACCTGAGATGGAGATCATGGGAAAAAAACATGTTTTTCAATTGCTCATGTAATAGGAGCCCCGACAAAAAAAAAATTAACGTTATGTTTTATTTTACGTATTCCCAGGTATTTTAAAAATACCTTACGTTTTAGCATTCATACTCCAAAATATGAAAAGGTATCAAAAATACCAGTATTTTAACAATACTGTTATAATACTAGGTGATAAATGGACCAAGTGGGTTTTTTTTCCATGTGAACCAAAATTAAAAACTTTCAGTTTAATATTATTAAAGTTTTGAAATCAATAAGTTTATTTGCAGCGTCGAGTTGAAGTGGGTGTCTGTTTGCAACTTCTAGGAATTGAAAAGTGCCATGAGAGGTGATTTAAGGGTCGGAATAAGTTCCAACGCACAACAAAATTGTGTCGCGCAGTTTTTGCGCGACACAAGTTTGTCGCGCAGGTAGTGATGGGATGGTGTTGTGCTATTTAAGGGCGCCAAAGGGTGTTGTGCCATGGGACCACTTGTGCACGACACTAGTGATGGAATAGCGCCATGGCGCTGGCGCCATTTGAGGGCGCCAAAGGGCGCCGCGCCATGGCGCCATTGGCGCTTGGCGCTTTTTTTCTGTGGCGTCCTTGGTGCCTGGCGCCCACTTCCTGAAAGGTCCCATGGCGCCCTTGGCGCCTGGCGCCCTGCCCTAAAAGGGCGCCAAAATGGCACCATCCGGGTTTCTATTTAGGTCAGTGCCGCGTAAACGTAAAAAATTGTTGCGTGTGTCCGTTGATGATTCGAAATTGGCTAAAAAATGGACGAAGTGGTGCGAGTGAGATGGAAATCTTTCATCCAATGTTCATCAGACGTAAATATCTGACAGATCAGAAGCTGACAATGATGAGTCGCTGAACTTGCAAATGTGTAGATCAACGGATTCAAATTGTCATAATTTTGTTTTCATCCATTTGAAGAAAACTCCCCTGGAAAAATCTATTTGAGTGAATGCATTTTTTGAATGACTATTTTCATAAAATTGAATGTCAGGTATGAGTATGATGTTATGCAAAAAAATTAGTTACCAGTGTCCTTTTTGGTGATCACATCCTGGGGAACATGAATAAGGAAGTGAATGTGTGCACCACAGTGTAGGAGAAACATTTTTAGCACACACAGGTATTGTACGCAGCGATTTATCCTGGCGCCATTGGCGCCTGGCGCCCTTTTTTCTGGCGCTTTTCCATCACTACACGACACACCTTTTGTCGCGCAGTTTTTCGCGCAACAAAAGTGTGTTGTGCAGGAGACAATTCTGGTGATAGAATGCCGCAATAACAACAAATGGTGCCAGCACTACGGCGCCATTCCATCACTACCTGCGCAACAAAAACTTATGTCGTGCAAAAACTGTGCACACAATTTTGTTGTGCGTTGGAAATTGCCATGAGCCGTGTCTTAATATGGCGCCAATAGTGGGTGACACCGTTAAAACAGGTGTTGCGCCAGTGTATACAATAATTTTAAAGCCTGTCTTAACTCTCATCAAATATTTCACAGCATTTCTTCAAATTGGATATTCAGATAAAAACTAAATTTATAATCCAGTATCTCGCAATTGTGCATTTGTCGGTGACATGTTCACTCTTTGGTCGGCTAGTTTAGAAATGTTACGGTAAACGGAAGTTAAAGCGAAAAAGAGTACCTAGGTGCGACCAAACCAACTGAACATGGGTAAAATAACTAGGTATCTACCATTATATATACCTAGTACTGGCACCAATAAATAGTGACCGAATTTGGTATTTTATTTCAATTTCAAATATTGTAGAATTATATTCAGAATTAGAATTACAACTACTTTATTTGAAATAGACATTGAAATTGATATTTTATTGCATAAACAACGCCGAAATAGGCCAGATCGTGCGAAAATGAAAAGCTTTCCTATGTTTTCCAACCAAATGTAATTGAAAAAGTTGTGTACTATTTATGACCATTTTAAATTTGCTTTGTGTAACATTCTACAGCGCAGCGTGGTGCCATGATCACAAAAGCACTGTCAATCATCACCGCACCACAGCATACCTCAATTGAAAACTGATATCACAACACCCACCCACGATTATCTCACAATAATGATTGTGTAGCAAAGAATGGCGACATTTTATGGTATGTACTGCGCCTAACGATTGTTAAAAAAGATTCGAAAGTCGAAAATGTTTTCGACATTTTTGAATTATTTTTGAGTTTTCTAAAAAATCCAGAACCACCCAAATACCGCATTAAAAGCTTCAAATCCAATTTCTTTCCCAAAAAATTTCAAAAAACTGGTCAAAAATTCAAAGATTTCGCAAACTACCCAAAAAGTTCGAAAATTCAAAAACTCAAGTCTAAATTCAAAACTGCTTAGAGTTTAGGTAGGGAGAAAATTCGAAACTTCGAAAAGTAATTTTAGAACATAACACTTAAAAATATAAATACTCTTTTCCGGAGGGTTTGCCATCGTTAGCTGTGCCATAGTTCTAAAGTAGACTGACCGACCGACAACCGTACACACTCTATTGTCATTTTGTCGAATTTTTGGGCTGGCGGCTGGGGCTGGGTATCTGATATTGCGGTTGCCAATGTTTATGTACTCAGGTATAGAATGGCGCCACTCATGTAAGTGTGCCAAACAGCACTGCGCCATATGGCGCCATGAATGAGTGTCTTTGTTCATAATCACAATTATCATCGATACACTTCCCACGCTAATGCTAATGTCGCAGCAAAGGTTAATAAATATGTGTGATGTACAGAAATTGTACCTCAAAGTGAAAAATTACAGGTGAATGTAATTGCAAAAAATAGAAGCACATAAAAAAATTTGCAACTTTTTATGATCATTCACGTTTTCATAGCTTGCTGCCAGAATTTATGTAAATCTGGCAAAAAAACAGAGGAGTGAAGTAGATGAAAGCTAATCGGTGCTTTCATAAATACCGTATTACCTCGAAATACCCCCATGGGGGTTTATTATTTCGCCAGCAAAATTTGAGGGGGTGGTTAATTCGAGGGTGGGGTTATTCGAGGGGGGTTTTATTATTTCGTCAAAAATTTTCGTGAAATTCATAGTAAAGAATACGCTTTTTCATACACAAAAACGGTAATAAACGTGAGAAAGTATGTTATATTTGGGCTATAGTTGTACATCTGTACACAAATGAGCGTAAAAGTGTCACTGCAATCCAAATTAGTAGTAATCAATACATCATGTACATTGCATACACGATGTCCATCATTCAGGAGGGGGGGGTATTTCGAGAGGGGGGGTGAATTATTTCCCCAGCCCATTTTGAGGGGGGGTTAATTCAAGGGGGGGGGGATAATTCGAGGTAATACGGTATTTGGTTTTCTGTATGTTGATGCCAGTTGGCGTGCTGGACAGTCAATTAAGTTGAGAAGTAAAATGTTGAGATTATAAGTAATATAATAATATTGAGAAGTAAAATTTTTGAGAAGAAATATAATGAGAAGAAAAATTTGGAAGGAATTTAATTTTAGAAGTAAGGGGAAAAATGAGAAGGAAAACGTTAAAAGAATTTTCTTTTTAACTCTTCGTCTCAGTTTACATCTCACCTCAAAATTTACTTTTCTTTAAAATATTTACTTCTCATTGTTATGCCCGCTCTAGGCGCCATTTATTTTAAGTGCATTTACATTCATTTCCTAGGGTAGGTTTGAATTACCTGTTTCATGCCCCCCTCGCCTATACTTCACACGCGCCGCATAGGATTGCGACATTGCGTGTTACTTAAATAAGTGCCCGCGCACAAGGGCATCTCGTATTGTTGTGTGCGCTTTTTTTAGGCATTTATGTGCTTCCCCTCTTTTTCGATCGTTCGCCAGCCGACTCTTTCCATCGGCTGGCAGTCAGTGTTTATGCGTTTTGACTCGCAAATATTTTCCTAAAATCTACCTTTTTGATTTTCGCCCCCAACTTATATTCTGTTCACCGATTTCGCTGAATAAAGCGCCGGTAAACTCTGAGTTGGCCTTGGCATCTCTAAAAAATCAACAAATTAATATTAAAATATTATGACCGCAAATCCGCGGTCATAACATGGTGATCGTACTGGGAGCTATTAATTTAGCTCCCATCAATCGACCCCGGGCCTCCTGTTCGCCCGGCTGTGCGGAAAAAAACTCCGCCGCGTTTTCGTGCCGCGGGACTTTAGCGACACGCGTCGCTTCCGCCCGGCCGGCCGCTTATCAGCCACTGGGGCTGCGCGGCCAATTTCGCTTCTATCAGCCACTGGGGCTGATCGTTTCGTCGCGTCGCTTTGCCACTGGGGCTAGCGACATTGCGGCAACGCTTCGCGCCGTTTTTTCAACTCGATCAGCCACTGGGGCTGATCGTTTTGTCGCGTCGCTTTGCCACTGGGGCTAGCGACATTGCGCCGACACTTTGCGCCGGTTTTTTCAACTCGATCAGCCACTGGGGCTGACCGAGCTGTCGTTTTCCGCTGTGCCGCTGGGGCCAGCGGAACGCCATCGTCGATCCGATCAGCCGCTGGGGCTGACCGAAAAAAAAAATCGTTTTTGTTGCTGAGCCACTGGGGCCAGCAACAACGTTTTTTGATCTACCTGGCCACTGGGGCCAGGTAGAGTTGATCGATAGGGCGCTGGGCCCTGTTCCTGTTGGGTGCCACACCTTGGTTTCATGATTCTTGTGCTGCACACCCACACGCAGTCGCAGGGTGCCACTGGGGCACCATTTGTGCAGGGTGCCACGTGGTGTTGAATTCTGGCGCGATGCCAATTGCTGCACGTGCTTGAATTCATATCGATTCTGGGTCATTTTGGCACCTACCTGCCTTATCAAAACTCCACTTGTGTTTGGTCACTCCTGCACCATCTGTGCACGTCAATTGTGCTTGTGCAGATTTAGTGACTTCTCACATTTTCCGACATGTCGCAATATACGCGAGTGGAACTGGAACCGATCATTGAATTATGGGTCGAGCGCACCGAACGGCAGAAATTGCTGCATTTGCTAAATGTGCTCTTGCAGTTTCAAATTGATGGCAATGATTGGCCTACAATTAGTGATCCGCCCCGCCTGGGAACCGTGCCACTTGTTTGGCATGTATGGTGGTGCATGGACCTGTATTTCACTGACGCAAATACCACATTGGAATTGGTGCTTGACCTGAAAGATCAAGTACTGCCCAGAGGCATTGGGGATGACCCCACGCTGCCTCAAGGCGTCACTGCTGCCCAGCACTGACAATGGTCGATCTTTTGTCGGCTATCCAACAACTCCCGGCTGCAATCGCCCAACAATTTGCTTTACAAGCGGTGCCGGCACATATGGCACCGGTCCAAAATGCGCCTATGGGTTCGCAATCTATACCAAACAATCATTGTCCATTGAGGACCCCCTCTACTACATCTACTAACCAGCCACTTGATTCAACCGAAGCTAGGTTGCAGGCTGTGTCATCATCGCCTGGCGGTTTGATTGGTCAAATTGCCGCATACGTTGACCAATACGTCATGGTCCCAGCCGATGGCTTTCCGTCGCTTGTGGATGCGCTGGCACAAATTTCCTCCAGTGATCGCATGAGTGGCGGCCATGTAGCCACGGTCGCTAGCAAGCAAACACCATTCAACGGAGATTTGAGCGCGCCATCGTGGCCCTTTAAATTTTGGCTTCACAATGTGGCGCTACAGGCTCTGAATGTCCCCCCACCATATCAGCATTTATTCTGGACCAACGTTTTCCAGCAATGCTTGAAGGGAAGCGCACAGGCGCACAACATTTCTATTCACCTGGATAAGCGCAATACCGTGCTTTATGTTCTCGACAAATTGGCTCGTGTTTTCCAAGTGGACCGCAAGGCGCATTCCGTCGCTGAGTGGTATAGAATTCCGGCTAAACCTACTGATTCTGTGGCCACACTGTACAGCAGATTGTGCAGCACATTCCACTATATTAGTGAGCAGATTGACGACTCACAGCGCGAGAAAATGATTGGCGATAAATTGTTCCTCGAGATTGGAGGAATGCTGCCAATGTCGCTCTGGTATCCGTGGCGTGAGAAATGGCAAGATGGTCAGATCGAATTGGCTGATGCTGTTGGATGCCTCGACATCACGCGCAAGGAAAATCTGCATTATTGGGCTGAACAAAATGAGCAGCGTAATGCTAATCGTGCACCGAATCTGTTGAACGGTGGAAATGCTGCATGGTCCAATGACCCACCAGCTGTGGCTGCATCCAGAAATGCCTTGGGTCGATCTGGCAGTCAAAATGATGGCTGGGATAGGCAGCCAAAATTTGACCCAATGACGCATCAGGGTCCATGGTGCACCTATTTCATGCATTGTGCACCCATGCCGCATGAGCCGGCAAAATGCTATTTGAATCCTGATCTCCTGCCTATCGACTGGATCGGGCGGAACGAGCCCGAGACTTCCTGCGTAAGGCCGGCAAGACTGAGCATGATGCTCAGAAAAATATGTGCATTGAGTGTGGCAAACTCAATCTGAAAGTGGATGAGCACATCTATAGTGCCCCTGAATCTGACACCGAGCCTAGTGGTAATCCGTCTACTAAATTGACTAAAAATGTTTCTAATCCGCCATCCGATTCCGAGCCCGAGCCCGATGATTTTGAAACATGGTTCCCTAGCGGCTACGCAGCTCACAAGCAGATGGGTTGCGCCATGAACCCCTCAAGTGTGCGACACGCCCGCTGTGATCGCCCACTGGCTAAGGTAGACTTCATGGGCTGCATGCTCACAGGCACACTCGATAGTGGCTGTGAGGAGGGGATCATCATTGAGGAGCATCTGCTCGAGGATGTATGGCAACGCGCACAGTGCAATGCCTGCACAGAAAAGGCTAAGTACCGGCCATACCCTGATTCAAGCTTGGGGACTGCCGGCAAGCCGATTCCGGGGCATCACTTGGCATTATACAAAATGCATTTGCTGCATACCACACCTGGTGGACAACAGCAATCGGCCAATATTTGGGCTGTGGTGAAACGGAAACCACACTTCCCGCGCACTTCAAGCCCGCTTTTGTTTGGCCACAAGGCACTCTATGGCACACTCAAAATGAATCGCATGGCTATCTCTGAGCTCCAGCGACTCGAGGCCAATTTCATGCCCAAAGCCATGGGTGAATCGATTAGCGCCTGCCAATCTCCGACTAAAGGAGAAATGCTAACACAATCGGTGGTCACTAAACTACCACATCATGTATTGACGCCAATTACTGGCATTCGGAAATCACACTCGTTGAAGCCCGCTACACTGCCACGTGCCAAGGGCAGCAAGGTCTATGGCAGGCCCCCACGTAAAAAGTCTGGCACCAAATTTTTTCACAATTCTGCCAAATGCATTTCACCACATGCCGAGTTCATGTTGGTGAACCCTGGAAAATCTGATGGTCAACTGGTGACCAACCTTCGGGGTGAGCCCTGCATGCGCCGCAAGGCTTAGCTCCAGCACCCAGTGGAATCCAGGCTAAAGAGTGCCGCCATGATTGTAGGGTGTGCATGTGCCTATTTCTGAAAATGAACTTGCTAGATTGTTTTTTCTCTAAAAAATTACATTGCAGTGTGATCAGTGTGTGACTCTGGATTATACTTTTAATTCAAGTGCTGTTACAGTTGGGTAACTTAAAAATTCCACTGAATTTTATGTGGTTGAAATTTTTTGTAGCTTCTTTGTGTAAGCTTTTGTTTGACTTCCAGTTCCACTAGTTTTTTCAGTTGTAAGTAGTGTAACTGTTGTCATGGGAGGGGCTGTTATGCCTGCTTTAGGCGCCATTTATTTTAAGTGCATTTACATTCATTTCCTATGGTAGGTTTGAATTACCTGTTTCATGCCCCCCTCGCCTATACTTCACACACGCCGCATAGGATTGCACCATTGCGTGTTACTTAAATAAGTGCCCATGCACAAGGGCATCTCTTATTGTTGTGTGCGCTTTTTTTAGGCATGTATGTGCCTCCCCTCTTTTTCCATCGTTCGCCAGCCAACTTTTTCCATTGGCTGGCAGTCAATGTTTATGCGTTTTGACTCGCAAATATTTTCCTAAAATCTACCTTTTTGATTTTCGCCCCCAACTTATATTCTGTTCACCGATTTCGCTGAATAAAGCGCCGGTAACCTCTGAGTTGGCCTTGGCATCTCTAAAAAAGCAACAAACTAATATTAAAATATTATGACCGCAAATCCGCGGTCATAACATCATATGGAGTCTGGGGCCAGTTCCGCAAAATGAGAAGTGAGAAGTGGAGTGGCAAATGCGAAGTAGAAGCGCAAAGGCGAAGTGAAACGGCAAGTGAATTGGCAAAAGCGAAGTTAAAAAATTTAAAAAATTAAACGTTATTCTGCTTCGCTTTTGCCATTTCACTTGCCAATTCACTTGCCGTTTCACTTCGCGTTTGCGCCTTTACTTCGCCTTTGCCATTTCACTTCTCACTTCTCATTTTGCGGAACTGGCACCTGGTTTAAATTTTTACTTCCCGCTTCCAAATTGTCTTTGTTGAACATTTCAACTCGCGGAAATGGTGCCTGCATGCTTGCTTTACTTCGAATTTTCCAATAATTTGATAAATGATATGACATACCGTATTTCCTCGAAATACCCCCCTCAAAATAGACACTATGAATTTATAAGTCCCCCCCTCGAAATACCCCCCAAAATTGACTGTAAACAGAACGTACATGACAAAAGCTACTGTTGGCGACACGGACGATGCACAACAGGCGTTAAAAACAATGACTGTGTTACGTTAGAACCTGTTTGACACCATCTACGTACTTATGTAAGTCTGTAGCCTCTTATACATGGTGCTTTTTGTTGCATTTTTCAACGTCAGCGTACATTTTAGTACTAAGAGTTCAAAAAATTTCTGGCGAAATAATAACCCCCCCCCCCCTCAAAATTCTCACTCTGAAACAATCACCCCCTGGGGGGTATTTCGAGGAAATACGGTAGATAATTTTTGTAATGTCTAACTAGGTAACCCATAGAGAAACCAATGTGTATTTCTGGAAAATAAAAATAGATTTTTTGTTCAGATGGAAAAATAACTCTTCCCCTCGAAAAATACCCACACTTGCATAACTCCCCCTCAAAAACTTCTGACGAAAAGAATCCCTTAGGTCCTACTGTAGGATTTATAATAAATGATAATTATTTTCCAAAGGATACATTACTTTCACTTGAATTATCAAAAAAAAAACAGAAAAATTGTATGCCAAGCGAGAATGCAGGTGCCGATTGTGCAAGTTGAGAAGTTGAAAAAAAATTGAGAAGTGGGAAGTAAGAATTGAAAAAGGAAGAGAAACGAGAAATTCAAATAAAAAAGGAATTTACTCTTCCCCACGAAAAAATCTTATTCAAGGATTTAAGGTTTTGAAAAATAAGGCTCTGATTTTCATTACTCTGACACAAAAGAGCACCGATCAGACATAAATTGACAATATGGAATGGAATCACATTGCATCACCGCAAGCCAGCCACTCAGATGCCAGTCTTTGTTTTGATCCAGTCGACGTAGTTGGGCACGTGCGTGTACACACCCGGGTATTCTGGGCGGGCGCACCCGTAGCCGCACGAAACCACGCCCACTTGTGTGTAAGCGCCTGATTTGAGCGCAAACAAAGGCCCACCGCTGTCGCCCTGCAATGGCATACAGGAAAGGCTTGAATAGTTTTGAATACATGTTGAGGTTTGAGGTATAGTCACTGCAGTATCTTCAGACGAAATTGGTTCATGGGTGACAGTTATAACCTGGCAGGAGTCCTTGCCCGGTGCCGCAGCGCACACTTCCACTTCGGCCATGAGTGAACCTCCATAGGCACTCTTGCATTTTGTCTGTGCTGTCTTCACAACAACGTGGTGCAACACACTGGGGTAGGTCATCGAACCCTCGTTCAAGTCGCCCCAACCTGCGTGAGCATCACTCAGTGCGCGTGTTTGTCTTCATAGCTTTCAAATACAATCAAATACATATACAAATATTTACAAATACAAATACATAGCAATAACAATAAAAGTTTTGAGGACTCTGATGCAAACATGAACAAACAGATACTATAAAAGTACTCATGCACTCATATACAAACAATACTGGGGTCTTTTTACTCTTCAGTTTACATATTACTTTAAAATCTACTTTTCTTTTTGAATTTGAACTTCTCATTTGACTTCTGTTTTAAATTTTTACTTCACACCTCTAAATGGTTTTTTAACTTCTCAACTTACAAAATGGCACCTGCATTGCTTTGCATATAATTTTTCTGAAATTTGTTAAATGAAGTGATCTAATTTTTGTAAAGTTCAACTACCCATATAAGAAAAGTACTGAGGAGTCAGATGCAAACAGATACTACAAAAGTACTCATGCACTTATGTATTTACAAACCATACTGGGGTCTATTCTGCTAATTGAGAAGTAAAAAGCAAAAGACTTAGAAATGAGAAGTAACAATTTAAAAGTTCAGTGAAATAAGAAGTTAAACTTTAAAAGTTGAGTAAATCAGGAAGTGAAAAATTGAAAGTATTTTCTTTTAACTTTTTACTCTTCTGTTTACATATTACTTGAAAATCTACTTTTCATTTGAATTTGAACTTGTCATTTGACGTCTGTTTTAAATTTTTACTTCTTAGTTTTCTAATGTTACTGAATATGAGCTGCAAGATTATTATGCTGCATTATATGTATTTTGCAAAATAAATACAGAAAACTTTTTGTATACCTGTGAAATCTTTTCTATCCATCAAAGTGGGAGAGTGATTCAAGTTTTTTTTCTCCACTTGGTTAACAGGGAGGAATTATTTGAGGGAAGTGATGCAAAGGGAGGACGTATTCAAGAATATACGTTATTGTTCCAAATAAATTTTTGTTCAGATGGGATATGATTAACTACACATAGAATTCATCCATTGTGATAGCATTGCACTGTGAACAAAACTTTTATGAGTTTTTTTCAGATAGAATATTTTACCTATATTTCACTGTCCGCGGACTTTGTGAAGCCCAACAAGTTTACATTCGAATCAATGCAAAACGTCATGCAAGCTAACCAGAAATGACTACATTCACATCATCATTTTGCCACGAGTCTGATTTTGCCGGAAGGCAGATTTTTTTCACTTTATCCCTGATATGCACAATTGAGTAGGTATTTATTTGGTGAACCTGCAGTTGCGAGAATGAAACAGTATAACATACGAGAACGTGACCGGCTTTGCCAGTTTGAGCAGAGCGATGTCATTGCCGGTGCCCACGCAGGCGCCCCTGTATCCTTCGTGGGGGATCACCTGCACCACGTCGAATTTGGTGCCTGAAGACCGGATGTCGTGTGCGCCGACTGTCGCCGACATACCGCTGGCCGCAGAAGCGGAGCTGAAAGCACGAACATCAAATGCAGATGAGTAAGGAAACATCATCCCTGCGTAAAGGGGGATTTACAGCACAACGATAAATAAAAGGTGATACGACAAATAAAACATCACCGATAAATACATTCTTTTCATGTTTTCAAGTTTTTTATTCAAAATTCATGTTCAATACTCAAATTTGAATGAAAATTTATCATATGGTAAATGTTTAATTCGAATTTGAATGGAAAACGTTGGATGAAAAATGGCCCACCGTGACAAACGGTGACACCAAAAATCAATTTGTCGACGACAAATTGATTTTTGGGCGTCACAGTGTTTTGGGGGTTTTGTCGGCGGACCATTTTTCACCAAACGTTTTTCATTCAAATTCGAATTTAACTTCTCGCACATAATAAATTTTTGAAAAAAATTTACTATCGAACATGAATAAATAATTTCATAAATTAGTTTGAATAAAAAACTTGAAAACATGAAAATAAAAAATTTTTCGGTGACTTTTTATTTGTCGTATCACCTTTTATTTATCGTTGTGCCGGCCTCAATAGCAAACGAACCCGTCGTCGTTGGCTACGCAGTGCGCGGCAGTCAGCACCCACTGGGGGGCGATGATGGTGCCGCCGCAGCCCATGCTCAGCGACACCTGCCAGGGGTACGAGTGGGGCGCCGCCTCCTTGCCGCCCACGATGCCCTGCTGCAGCCCGTTGATCGTGTCGCCGCTGGTGCTCAGCGAGGGCGGGTGCTTGGGGTCCGGCTTGCCGCAGTCGCCGCCGCCACCGCTCGATGCCGTCGTTGTCGCCGCGCCCGCCGTTGTGCTTGATGTTGGTGCCGCCGTTGTGTTTGTTGGTCGCGGTGGTTTCGTTGTCGTTGCTGGCGGTGCGCCTCCTGCAGCAAGTGTGTCAGTCCAAATGAATCAATATACCATATTTCCTCGAAATACCCCCACCCCTCGAAATGGGCACTATGAATTAATAACCCCCACCCCTCGAAATACTTCCCCCCTCCCAATTGAGTGTAAAGAGAACGTCAATGACAAAAGCTGTGGTTTATGATCTGTACAATGCATAACACACGTTAAAAACAATGATTGTGTTACGTTAGAACATAGTTTATACCATCTACATACTTACTGTACACTCTTGTACATGGTGGTTTTTGTTGCATTTTTCTACATTTGCGTACCTACGTTATAAGTACTGGGAGTTCAAAAACGTTCTTGCGAAAAAATGACCCCCCTCGAATTACCCCCTCTCGAATTACCCCCCTCGAAATACCCCCTCAAAATTCTCACTCTGAAAAAATAAACCCCCTGGGAGTATTCCAAGGAAATACGGTAATGCAATCGTTACTACAGAATTGAGTCAAAGTCAAAAAGAGACAATCACCGCAATTTTCTTCTAGTTCATCGTGTCCACCGACGCAGTCCTCAATGCCATCACAGAGCCACCCAGATCCCACACAATCGTAGCCTTGATACTTTCCTCCCTCAGGACATTCGAAGCAGGCTGAAAAGCAATGTGCCTAGCTAGCTCGCATTGGGAACGGAAGCTATTATTAACAATAGCAAACTGACGAAAATTCGACAACTGTTTCAAATTTCCAATTTTTTCAGCATTTTTTGTCGAAAATGAGTGAAACATTAATATCACATGGATCTGTTTGTAGCGGCAGACGATAAATGTGCAACTGTCTCTGCAGTAACAGCTTGGAAAGAAACCCCCAGAGATTTCATCACAAAACTTCAGCAGAAAATTTCGAAAATTTTAAATTTGACAAGTTTGAAACTAAATAGGAAAAGTGTTTTGGACAAAATTCAAGTATTCATTTTAGAAAAAAAAACATTAAAACTGTTTACACTTTTGTCCATGGGGTTTGCCAACGTTAGCCTCTCTCTACAACAATGAAATAAATAACAAATGACAGTGAAATGACAAACGAGGGCAATCCAGTTCATCTTCTCCTTCATTGCAGTCATCCATCATGTCACATACCCAGGCTTCGGGGATGCAGCCACCCATATCCTGGTTGTCACCGCTATCGCATGTAAAGCACGCCCATGTGCCTGTATAGGTGGTCAGGTCATGAATGGTCATGACTGAATGAACACAATTCCTAATTATCAAAATGCATATTGACATTTACACAAATGATCATAAAAGTTGAATTGATAATAATAAGGTAACATTTGCATGTGCAGCAGCAGTTTCTTTTGTCACAAGTAGGGCTGGGTGTATAATGGAGCATTGTACTAAAATTGTATACAAATTCTATAAAAAATGAATTTTATTTGTTATTATTAGCATTATACAATGTTTTTCTTAAAATAATTTTGCATGAAGTCTTAACTTGACTTTATATATCAAATTACAGTAACATTCCATGCAAAGCATGAAATCCTTTGAGTATATCTGATTGCTTCATATGAGATGAAGATCTCTTGAATACTGACATAATATGTTTGTTGCATGTTTTACTATTGTTGTAGTATCACCACATTCATTACACTTATATTTTATACCCTTTTCTATTCTACATTCTATTTTTTCTATTCATGTAGGTTTTGGGTAATGTCCTTAACCCCTAAATTTGTTGCTTCAGCCAATCTTTATAAGGAACATCTTATGTGTTTAGGTCAGTTGATGTTCATTGACTCATTTTTCCTCATTATTCATATCCCCTACAGGGAGATTTGCATCTATGAATATGAGATGTTAAGGTTTAAGACCCATGTCATTGAGCAAGCCCAGAACACAACCACACTAAAACAAATGCATTTCCTCCCTGGTCTCCGGCTCCGTGGACTTGCTCCTGTGTTGCCTAGGTCCACACCCCAGTCATCCAAGTAAACTCATCAACATTCCCTTATGGTTGGGTGTAGACTGCCATTGCTCTGACCCATGCCCGCAACACTATTTGTACAAGAGAGGAGTTGGGGTGGTGATTTCTAACTAAAATATTGAAACTAAAATATATAGGTAGAGAATACTTTGATCAAACTTCTGAAATACATCTCATGCAACCAGGTGCCAAATTCGCAAGTGAACAAGTGGAAGGTCAAAAGACAAGTGAAAAGTTTTTCACTCATTCTATGTACAATTTTATAAAAATATGAAATGTTACAATTTTTACACTTTTATTTTCAAATGTAAAGTTTTATGTTATTCTTACGTTTTCCTTTTAATTTTTTTCCCCTGATATTTTGCCGACTCTAATCAAAAGTTAGGCAATTGACTGAGTTTGGCAATTCAGATTACTCAGTTTATGTGCATGCATTATTGCAGCTCAGCAGAATTATGGTCTAGTAAGTGACCAATACGCATGTGACCATTCAGACAGGGAGGATTTATGCATTAACTACGCAGCGATATTTATGTCAGTCACGTCCGGCATGATGCAATGCACCCGCGGCGCGCTAGTTAATGCGTAGGTGAAGTAGAAAGTGGCCGCTATGTGACAGTTTTTCCATAGTGCTTCTGTGACCGCGCATCAGTAACGGTCAAACTGGAAGCACAGACGCACAAAACAGTGACCAAAACAAAGCGCACCGGTCACACACAGCGCCAAGAATATGCACAGCCTCATTGTGGAGTTGTTGGTGTCACCGGAAGTTTTCAGCCTTTGTGATTTTCCTTTAAGTGATCTTCAATGCGAAATTGCTGCATTTTATAGTTACCCAAATATTTCACAACACCAGCTGGATAAACCTCCATGGCTCCCGATTGAAACGAACAGCATAATAGGTTGGTTACCTAATTCAATCCACCAAAGAATTGGAACAATGTAATGCGAATATCCATTCAGGCAAAATGACCATCAGTTGACAGGGATGAGCAGCTGATCAAACTATTGGTTTAGCACATTACAAAGAGAAAGCAAAATTGTCGGCATGGGCAATGATGGTTACGATTTTAAAAACAAGCACTCTCTGTTTTGAGCTTTTCAAACCCAGTAGCAGTGTTTCAATGCAAAGTAGTGGTTTTCTTTTTACAACTTTGTACTGTCAACGGTGCTGGCATTAACCCTACACACAATAGTTGACAAAGACATCAAATATCAAGGATTGATCATAGAACTGCTAACAGGGGAGGTTTGAGCGGCCGGCAATTTGGCACCCAAACTCAATTCCAATCTGGATTCAATTCCGTCAAAAAAGAGTTAAAAGTGGCCAATAGTGATTGCATTTTTAAAAAAAACCCTGATTCTGTCGTCAAACGTGTCTGACGATTTTTACATCACTCATGTTACTCGTTTTTCCAAGGGCACCGAGGTTATGAAATTTGTTATTTAGGATTTGTTGATTTATTATTAGATTACTTAGTATACTTCGGTTACTTTACACCCTGCACGCGTGGTTCCCCCTGGAAGCGTGCCAACGATTTTTTTTCACGTGCGATTTTCATAAAAAGTTGAAAAAGTCATCTACCGTATTACCTGGAAATACCCCCATGGGGGTTTATTATTTCGCCAGCAAAATTTGAGGGGGGGTTAATTCGAGGGGGGGGGGGGGGTAATTCGAGGGGGGGGGTTAATTCGAGGGGGGGTTTATTATTTCGTCAGAAATGTTCCTAAAGATCGTAGTAAATAGTAGGCATTTGCGTACCCAAAATAGGTAATAAATGTGTCCAAACAGGATATATTTGGACATAAAAACGTAAAGAGCCGGCAAATATAAATGGGTTTTTGATTTTGAAAAATTTAATCAATTTTCATCCGACCCCAAAAAAAAGTTGGGGCGAGCCACCCAGCTCAGTTTGTAGCCTCAACATTTCTCTACAGGAACCCCCGGGATGACCCCTGTAGCTGCTCAGGTGCAGCTGCTGGGGCGCCTCCCGTAAAAAATTCTAAAATTCCGGCTGGCAAATATGAATGGGTTTTTGAAATCGATTTTTTTTGTGCTCTTTACACGCGAAGTGTAAAGAGCGCAAAAAAAATCGATTTCAAAAACCCATTCATATTTGCCAGCCGGAATTTTAGAATTTTTTACGCGAGGCGCCCCTGCAGCTGCACCTGAGCACCTACAGGGGTCATCCCGGGGGTTCCTGTAGAGAAATGTTGGGGCTACAAACTGAGCTGGGTTGCTCGCCCCAACTTTTATTTGGGGTCGAATGAAAATTGATTAAATTTTTCAAAATCAAAAACCCATTTATATTTGCCGGCTCTTTAGATAGCTACACAAACTACTCTATGTGTAGCTGCAATGCAAATTAACAGTAATATACATCATGTACATCGCATACATGATGTATTTATTATGTAAAGTCGGCAGACGTATCGCCCTACAAACATTTGCGTCAATCTCTCCAGTGGAGAGTGCATGACGGCATTAGGTATTGTGACGCAATATTTTAACCATTGGAATAGATCGGGTCACGTATGAAAACTTGGCCCTTATCCCAGTTACCAGTTGCGTATTATACAAATGAGAGTGAAAACTGAAAGTGAGCTCAAAATCGTTAAAATTTGCTTCGTTTTGCCAATTTCCACCTTCATAATCGCTATTTTTGTTTATATACATGGTTATATAGCTATTGTGAGCTTATTTTATTCATATTAATAGCGGATTTCGAAATTTTGGCCGGCTGCCAAGTTCTCTTTTGTTGGAACGGAGCCAATGAATGAAAAATAAAATAAAAACAAAAACGGTGGTTTGAACGGTCAAATTCTTTACGAGCAACGTTGAAAATGTAGATAACTAGGGCGTGGCACGCGCGGACGCAGCGAAACGTCCATTTTTCTTTTAATATGATTTTCTTTTTCAATTTCTAGCGTCCGCGTGGGACACAAGTTTCGTTGTTCGCTCTATTCACGAGCGAATTCCAACTCTCCGATTTTGTAGGGTGAAATGTCCGCCGACTTTACATGACGTACATCATTCCGAAGGGGGGGGGGGTATTTCGAGGGGGGGAGGTTTATTATTTCCCCAGCCCATTTTGAGGGGGGGGGGTTAATTCGAGGGGGGGTTAATTCAAGGGGGGGGATAATTCGAGGTAATACGGTATGTTATAACGCCATACTTTAACTCATTCACAACAATGATTTTTTCATCTTTTATACGAAAATCGCATTCTTTTTCATGATTGGCACGCTTCCAACATGAGGCATAAATCAGTGCGAGGGCAGAGTATCATGTCCGTCGAGTAGTACATCTCAAATTCCCGGCTCACCATATCAGTAATGACTTGCTATTCTCTTACGGCGTTGTTACGATATTTCTTCTACAAGAAGGGCGCCCTTCCATTTATTTCGTCAACTTGAGTTGAATTTTATCGGTAATTGCTTGCAACTTCTAGAAACAGCTTGCAACTTGAAAAGTGCGCTGAGCATTGTTCTAGTCGCCAATAGTGAATGACATCGTCGAAACAGGAGTTGTTTCAGTGTACACAATAATTTTAAAGCCTTTCTTCATTCTCATCAACTATCGTCACAGCATTTCATCAAATTGGAATATTCAGATAAAAACTACATCTAGTATAATCTAGTATCTTTCTGCCACAATTGTGCATTTCCCGGTGACATGTTCACTCTTTGCTCGGCTAGATTAGAAACTTGAAAATGAAAAGTTAAAGCCAAAAAGGTTGGTGCGACCAAACCAAGTGAACATGGGCAAATTATATTTTATATACTTACCTATGTATTTATTTATTTAGATATTTATCGTATGCATGCATTTATCGAAATAATTATTGCCTAAATGTTTGCGAAAAACCGGGAACAGACCAAGTGAAATAAGGTCAAGTTAAACAATGGAAGACCACAGTTGTTCAAAAATATGTGTTCACACTTATATGAATTAAACTGAATTTTCCTATAAAAAAATTGTTAAGTTTAGAGAAATACAGCGATATTTCCTTCGATCCTTCTAAAAATACTGATAAATATTTAGTCATTTCGACAACTGTGGTAGACATTGTGTATCCCAATCATAGTGAAACAGTTTTCATATCACAACATGTGCAAGAGTGCCACGATCACAATGACAATGTAGAGGTGCCGCACAATCGACCGACAAATCTTGAATTGTTCACAATCGTTGAAGCTTGAAGAAAAAAACGTCTGTGGCTTTGTGTTCGGCACCTCACAGTCAAAAAATGACAGTTGCGCTTGACTAGCAATGTCGCACACCAGTTGACATTTGGCTTTGGAAACTACTTTTTCCAACTGGCAAAATCCAATTTTGCCCCCGTGATATAGTATTGGTGGTTGGCGAAAATTACGCGTTTACGTAAAATAAAACGTATTTTTCAATTCCCCAATGGCAGATAGGCAAATAGTGTGCACATTGCCTGCGTCGAGTACCTACTTGGCTTACAACATATCCGAAAAGATTATTGCTGATAACATAGTACAAAACCACGTAAATACAACGGAAATTGATACCTATTTTAGGTGAATTATTCAGTTTTTTTCATGGGCGATGTCTCCACTTTGTAAATTCAATCAACTGCTACACATCCGTTGATTTGAATAAACGCTAGACAATACAATGCATCACCGAAAAAAAACTAAATAAATATTTAACAATTTCCCATCACATGAGCACCTATCTAAAATTGTGCCAAAAAGCAAGCCCCAAAAGCTGGAAATGAAACACAAAAAGTACGAAATCGTGAACAGGTAAAGCATCATCAGAGAGTACACGAGAAGCACACCAGGGGCCAGATTCAATTGGAGCATAGGGCGCACGTAGGGCGCTCCACACGCTGGTAGGCGCATGAGACTGTGCACGAAAGTGCACAATTTCAGGATTGACTCGATTGTCAGTGCGCCTTGCGTGCGCCCTACGTTCGAATTGAATTTGGGGCCGGAGACACAACGAAGCTGAAAAACCATACATGTACAGTACGCACTACGCAGGCCAACCAAAACAAGAAAACAACGCATGGGAGAAAACCGACAAAACACAATGCGCATCAAAAACGATCGAAATTAATTTGGCACGACATGTTTTTTGGGCAACCAGAATTCTGTCGTAAATTATGGGCTATTCGATAAAATGTTTTTTAACCGTTTGGCACATTTTAGACATAGTGAATCGGGTAACCCGAAAACAACATGCCGCGCCAATTTAACTTCGCACTAGACGCAGACATCCATGTAAAAAAGTAGTGACTTCAACAGAGACCATCTACACATCCCAGACTCGTGGACAAAAGTGGATTGGTTACACAAGAAGAAGAAAACAACGGCGGACGGAAGCTTAGAAACTCCTCGCAAATAAAACGAGGCGGAGATCACAATTTTTAAAGTGTGTGATAGCCTTTGCAACACAACAACGGCCCAAATAAGTTGTACCGCGTCCCCGGGAGCCAGTCCCAAAAGTGCCCTGTCGAGTTACAAATTTCAGATGAAAGTTCAAACTTAATGTCAGCTAAGAGCATGATACGCCCTGTCAACACAGCAATAAAGAAAGATACTTGAACTAGGAAGAAATAATAGAGGGAACTTTAAAATGTGTCTGAAATTTGTCACTTTACAGCGCGCGAAATAGGGCCCAGTGTCCCGTTGCACATCTTGGATGGGCGGAAACTTGCGGAAGCAAACAGCATCGACGCGGAAGCACTACGCAAGGCGGCAACTGGCCCAAATTCACAATCAGTCTTTGTTATGAATGTAGAGTATAATAATGCATGACCTGGGCTAAAAACGTATGCAACAGCGCATTATGCGTAATTAAATTGTCTCTGTATTTGGTGCAATATGCAACAGACTCAATAGAAACTAAACGAATGTGCACTTTTAAATCTTATTGCATAAATAAACATGTGTGTTTAGTGAACATAATGTTAAATATGTAGCTAGGATAATTCTTAATCAAATAATAATACAAATTTATGACGAAAAAAGGAAGACCACAGTATCGTATCTGTGCATAAATGTTCTTACAGAATTTGTAACACAGCAAACACAAACTCCTATTGATCGCATGATAAACTATTTAGGTAAATATATATACATGGAGTGTAAAGACAATGGACTTAAGAAGTGGAGTGCAGACAGGCCGCTGGCACTGGCAGGTTCAGTCATGCCTTGCTAGCCAAATAGGTTAGCCGCCTTGTCGCGTGCTCGGCAGTTGCGCAGTGCGCCTTGTAGTCAGCCTGTGTATGGTCACATATTTGCCATTTACCACGCGCTTAAACTGGCACACTGCCAGGTGCCAATTTCATTTGTAAGTTGGGAGTGTGAGTGATAAAGACGGATAAAATTGTTTTCGTTTTCAGTACACGTCACCGACATGTTGTTGGTGAGAAGAAAAGTAACTGGACCCTTCTCGTTACGTTTCCTATCACCTAAAACTGTGCTCACCACTTATCACTATCTTTCACGATCACCAAACATCATGCCGAATCACTCAACACCCGTATCCAACCGAACATACCTGGGTGGTCATGCGCATTTCGCAGGCGCGGCACTCGTAGTGCGTCTGCACCAGGCGGAAGGCGGGCGTGGGGTGGCCGAACGAGCGCGCGTGCTCGCTGAACTCCGCGTCCGACTGGAACACCACGCAGCACGTGCGACACGCCCAGCCGACCTGGGTGCACGGGGAGTGGGTGGGCTCACTGCGGCTTGTAGTGATTTATGTGAGCACCGTATTTCCTCGAAATACCCCCCCACTGAATTAACAACCCCCTCGAAATACCCCACACAATTTTCACTCTGAAAAATAAACACCCTCGGGTATTTCGAGGAAATTTAAGGTACATTTAATATCCATGGGTTCAGAGAATGCATCGTATTTCGAGTTTCGAGAACTTTTCCATATAAAAATTGAACACTGAATTGAAAATAGCAATCATTGACATCTAAATTGAACAAGAAAACATAGTAAAACAATCTAGAGACAAACATGTTATGTCGAACTTTGACATCGAAAATTTCGATACTGTCAGGTCTCAAATCAAATGGTCACAGCGTCCATGGGCCCATAGTCCCATATCCAGCAGCTGCAAAATTTACCTGCGAATCCCTCCCGGCGGCACACTTGAAATCGTCCGGCGACGCGGCCAGGGCGGCTTTCAGGGAACCAAACGCGAGCCCGTCCTGAGTGAAGGTGCACCGGCCGGCGCCCGACCGCAGACCCGCCGAGATGCGCTGCGCCACCGAGCTGGGCACCTGGAGCATGTGCACCGGCGTGCCCATCTTCGACGCGGCCGCGGCGGCGGCCGCTGCCGCCTTGGAAGGATCCCCCGCGGCAGCGCTTCCATCTGCCGCTTGGTGGCCCCCCTCGCCCAGTGACCACGGGCCTGCGTTATTCGTCAGCGTTACTAAACCGCCGAAAAGATAGTTTCGAAGGGAAATGAGAAAACGCCGTCGTATGATGTGAATTCACGTTATTTGCTAAATGAAACCACCGATAAGATAGTCTGATGTGAGCTCTAAATTGAATCTCATTGTGAGACACCTTCATTAAAAAACACGAGTTTGTTCAGCCCAGAAATCTTCGTGTGGTAATTTAAAGCAGCTCATTAAGGCGGATACGCCGCGGCGGCGAAGCGTCCAAGCTTTGGCGCAGCAGCGACTAACCCCTAGCGGCGGCGGCGGCCGCAGCTGCAGCCGCAGCGGCGAGGAAGGACAGCGGCGAACTGCTCACTGCGGCGGCGCCGCTGCCAGCTGCGTCGTTGGACTGTTGCATGAGCGACCGATCGCCGCCGCCCATTGCATCTTCACTGGCGTCAGGCTGCGGTTAAGGAATGGTATTAGTGTACGTTTCACATGCATATTTACGTTGCAAATACGTGGTGTAGCTGTGTGGTAGAGTGATGAGTTATTGGAATTTGTTGGTCTGGCGTGAAGCCTCAAAACCCATCTAATCCGCTTGGCTTAATTGAAATTTTGATACACGCATTGCTTTTGCATTAGATAAATGCAAAACTTTAGTAGTATAGTTGCAGTCATCATCGAAAATAGCCATATAAAAGATTCTCATCAAACGTAAATAACACAAAAAGGTTGCAGAAATAATTAAATATTCAACACTTTCCCATGATTTAATGGCCAGTGCTTAGAATTGCTGCTTTATTTGCGTTTTTGTCCAATTGTATGAATGTTTAAGTGGGTGAGAAATTGTGTATATATACACTCGAATCAACTATATAAACATATACTATAAAAAGGAAAAGCGGCCCACCTCACTATACATTTTTATGTAAGATTACAGGCTACTATTATGTACCAGGCATTTCCCGTAACGAACAAAATATGCAGCATGAGCAGGCCTCAATCGGCTCATTAAAATGCCAATTTCAAGCACGGCTGAATTACGCACAGCATTGGTGTTGTGTTACTGAACTTGTTAGTGTACATACGTATAATAAATGTACCGTATTACCTCGGAATACCCCCATATGGGTTTATTATTTCGCCACCAAAATTTGAGGGGGGGGGGTTAATTCGAGGGGGGCTTTATTATTTCGTCAGAAATTTTCGTAAGGATCGTAGTAAATAGTAGGCATTTGCCCAAAAAAGGTAATAAATGTGTCCAAACAGGATATTTTTTGGACATAAAAACGTAGATAAATAGCTACAGAAACTAGTCTATGTGTAGCTGCAATGCAAATTAGCAGTAATGAATACACCATGTACATTGCATACATGATGTACATCTTTCCCGGAGGGGGGTATCTCGAGAAGTGGTTAATTCAAGGGGGGGGGGTAATTCGAGGTAATACGGTATGCTAGCATCCACTCAGTGAGGGTCCTCATCCACATCGCTGCACCTGGTCCTATGAAAAAAAAATCGCTGGCATTTTTTTTGGTATTCATGCATGCAAAAACAAAATTAGCGTGCAAGCGCGCAGTTTCAAGCATGTAAAACATTTGTTGTATTTTCATAGCTTTTACAGCAAATTAGATTAATAATTTTGACTCCAGCGATTTCTTCGGGCAGCTTAAAAAGTCGATATTTTCCCAACCCTACTCTCAATACCTCCCTTTGCACCACACATCAACTGCTGGCTTCCTTAATCGACATCACGCGCCTCATTAATACTTCCACGTTAGAGAAACTAAATACCGCCGCATGTAGGTAGGGAAGCGGAAAAGTACTTTTGAGCATATAGCCATTTATCAGTAAACATAAAATAGTATACCTACATCCTACATTAATATAAAGCTGATCTTATCAAATACACACACAGAAAACTCTGCCGAGTTTACAGCTACAAGAGCAGCTAAACTAAAATATCGTTTATTTAATCACAAAATTGCGCAGCTGATCTAATCGCCACTATGCTCGCTGTTCTCACGCTGCTGCTCGTGTTGGGTATCGAAGTGGCCACGCCCATACGCTTGCCTCCACCCGGTATGTCACGTATAGCGTTCATTTTTTGATTTAAATACCAACGAAAGTTTTTTTAACAGCTTATTTTGGTTTGGAACTATTTACGATATTTCATCGAATGTCGATACTTGAATTTTTCACGAAATGTGTCACGTGTACTCGGCGGACCGCAAAATATGCGTTCAAAATTACTTATGTATTAGGCGATAACGCCCGCGCAGAATACTTATTATGCACGGACTTTCAGATAAAGAATAGTATTTCATAAACAAAAAAGGGAAACGACTATAAGCGACAAATGTTGCGTTCCTGGAACATTTTTGTTATTTTTGGAACGAGTCTGATTTGAATCACTATGGAGTGTTTCCTTCAAAACAAATGCATAGCGTGCGGTCAACCGAGTATTTACAAATAGACATTGAATAGTAAATTTCTTTCCAACCCTACTCATCCCCTAAACATCTGCTACCCACGCACGCGGCAGTGCCCAAGTCGCACTTGGTGCAGCTCATTCGCAACCCGCAACTGCGCTCCGCCTTCTACGACATGGAGCGGCCGGCCGCCAGGTCCGACAACGACATGCTCGACAATTATGGCAGGACCGAGGATAACAAAGTGATACTCAGATGGTTTTGAAACAATGTGGTACTACTGTTTCGCGGCCGCGGCCCTGCATGCACTAGTTGACAACGACACAAAATGTCAACTGGTTCAGTTCCCAATTCAAAGCTTGCCGACGAGTAAAACATTACAGCATTATTGTATTGATATATATATATATATATATACTTTATGCCTTCCGTGTACATTGCATATACCGCAATACTTTTGCCAACACTACAGTTTCTCACCTGCAACATAATTCAACACCTTTGCATTTGAACGTCGTCCGTCGGCTGGTCAGTAAGCTCTGAATTGGGACCAGAACCAGTTGACATTTGGTGCCGATGTCAACTAGTGTGTGTATGACCTCTACGCAGGACTGGACTATTCCCGCCCAGCCCACACAATTCAATTTTACGCTTACACACACAAAAGTCCCCGCTGTTTGACCGTCAAAATAACAACCCATCTCGAGAACCACCAGACTCATTACGCGCTCACAACTCGCAGTTATACACAAATAAACTCACATCATTCGTACCAGCGCCCAACGTGGCAGACAAGTGGGCCCGCACAGCAGCGACGTGCGCGCCGCTGAACAGGTGCTCGTGGTTGGGCTTGCCGCTGTCGGCCGGCCCCTCGCCCAGCTCCACGTTGCACAGACTGCAGCGGCCCTGCGACACGCTGCTGCCGTCGCCGGAAGTCGAGCCGGATGGGTTGCAGCGCTGCTTTCGCTCCTTGGCGCGGGCGTTCTGGAACCACACCTGGACCACTCGCTTGCCCAGACCCAGTTCGCGGCCCAGCGACTCGCACTCGCTCATCGATGGTGTCTTGTAGTCCTGCATTGAGCGGGATTTTAAACGTAAAACCTCGGCCTTAACTCATCTACCGTATACTCCAATAATTCCCCCGGGAATTATTTTTTCGTCAGACTTTTTGAGGGGGAACTATTCGAGGGAGGATCATCCAAGGGGAAATAATTATTTCAACAAAATTTTTATCATATTTCTTTCAACTCATTCCGCAATGTATGATTGAAGGTCACAATATCATGGCTTTTTTGTTGAAATTGGACATAACAAACTGTATCATGTCTTAAGGGGGGATTACTCAAGGGGGTTATTTTTTCCGCACTCGTCTAACGGGGGGGGGGGGGGGTTATTCGAGGGGGGAATCATTCAAGAGGGGGAATTATTCGAGTGAATACGGTATCTCACTTTTCACACGAATTTCAAAACTACAAACGTAACGCCAAACAAACTCACATTGAATATGTGCTTCATGATGTGCACCTGCATGGGCGTGAGGTGGGTGCGGAAGCGCTTGCTGCAGTTGCTGCCACTCGAGCCCATGGGGCGCGGCTTGCCCGACGCCGCCGGCGACATGCTGCTGCTGCAGGTGCTGGGCGCGCGCATCTGCTGCTGGTGCGAGCCCTGAGCGGCCGCGGGCGACGGCGTGCCCGTGGTGATCACGAAGTCCTGGCTCATGTTAGACATGTCGTCGTCGTCCTGTGAACATGAAACTTTGAACACATTGATCTAATGAAAAACTTTGGAGACTTAAAGAATATTCAGATGCCACAAAGACGGAAATGTAAAGAGTAAAAATTCATCCAATTAAAAACGATAAATGTAAAAAGGAATACCGGAAAATTAAAACTATCATGTAAAATGAATATACAATGTCCTGTAACATGAGAAATTCCCAGTGAAAAGAAAAAAAATTACACTGCGTACTTGACATTTTACACTTTACATAACATCTTAAATTCTACTGGGTTTAAATTCTACCGCTACTGCATTGTGTTTACGCCGCACAAGACAAATACTCCCAACAAACCATCTCCTCATTAGCCTTCGCATCATCAGCACTATTACCATTAGCCGAGTCGGGCTGCTGACTGCCGCTGAGATCGAGCGCGGGCGCGCCGCCGCCGCCGCCCTGTTCGCTCTGTGCGGCGGCGTGCTGAGCGGCCATGCCCAGCCGCCGCAGCAAGTCGAGCGCGTCCTGCCGCATGTCGCTGGACGCCAGCAGCGCGTTCAAGTTTCCCAGGCCGCCGGGCGCGGACGTGCTCGAGCCCGACTGGTCGACGGGCTCGTGCGTCTGTGATGGGAAACACAGTTGGATGCAGGAGAATAGAGGGCGAATATCGTTTGCTTGAATAAACCCCCCCTTTATAATTCCTCTCTCAAAAAATTCCCACCAGTTAAACGAGTCAAAGGACAAAATGATTCCCCATTGAATTATTCCCCCCTAAAGGCATAATGATCGTGTAGTTTTGTCACTTGAACAAAAATGAACTTGAACAAAAACGATATGTTTTAATGTTAATAAAGCATAAATATTTCGTGAAATGACTTGATGAAAATATTCTTGAAAATGTTGACGAAATAATTCCTCCCCCATCGAATAGCCCCCCTCCAAAAAAGTCTGACGAAATAATAATTCCCCCAGGGGAATTATTCGAGCAAATAAGGTAAATAATGTTAGGAAACAAAGTTGCACTAACTCTCATGTGATCGGCAAGTTCCGACGCGTCCTGAACTTCAATGCCGCACTGATTACACCTGAAAATGTTGCAAATGCGTAAATACGGTCAAATTAAAGTTGTCGTCAAAATAAAATGACCGACTGTTGCATGCTGTTCCCCGGCGCGGAGCCCTGATTGTTGTTGTTCACATTGCAGCGGGTGGTGGCGTCGCGGCCGCACACCTTCTGCTGGTGCTGAATGAGCTCGTAGTACCGCTGGAACACCAAGCCGCACTGCTTGCACTGGAAGTTGGCGCCAGCGGTGCGCACGTAGCGCTGGTCGTTGGCCGCGCTCGGCGGCACGGCGCCCTGCTCCACGGCCGCCTGATTCTCGTAGTTCTTGCGAGCCTTCTGCCGGGCGTTTTGGAACCACACCACGATCACCCTGGGGCTGAGCTGCAGCCGGCGCGACAAGTACTCCAAGTCGTCGTCCTTGGGGTAGGCTTGCTTCTCGAAGAACTCCTGCAGCGTGCGCAGCTGGAAGTCGGTGAAGCGGGTGCGGTTTGCCCGGCGGCTGGAAGAGTGGCTCATGCCGCCGCCGTTGTTGCCGCCGCCGCCGCCGGTCGCCTGCGCCGGGCTGAAGGCCGACCGCAAGCCAGACGGTTGGTTGGACGCCGTGTCGAAACTCGACAGGTGCGTTGAGCTGGGACTGATGCTGCCGTCGCGAGAGCCTACGTTGAGAACAATGTTTTCGTAACTATGTAAATAATACGTCAAACAAATACAGGTGTACAGTGCCGCACCCTGTAGTGTACAGTAAAGGGTCAAATGTCATGTAAAATGTCATATAAATTTGTCAAAGGCAAAAATTCAGTAATAAAATTTTCTTTTTTAATTGACATTTTATATGATATATGACACTTTACAGGGTGCGGGGCTGCCCCCAGTCCATCACTCAATCTCGGTTAGGTTGAAAATTTACCTGGCTGGACTGGCTGGTTGCACGCGTTCGACATGCCGGTCATCATGTTCGGCATGCTGATGGGCGGCACGCCGGGCGGCATCGGCATGCCGCCGCCCATCCCGCCGGCGGCGAGCAGCAGGCTCAACGGGTTGGCGGTGGGCGGCAGCGCGAGGCCCATACGCCTGAGCGCCTCTTGAGCGTTGAGCATGGCTGCCAGCGGGTTGCCGCCGCCAGACATGTTACCCAAGAACGGCTGTTGACTGCTGTCACTGCCCTGCACCGTATTGTCTTGATCCTGAGGCAATGGCTCATCCACGAGCTGCTCATTGTTGATATTCACGTCGTCGGCCGGCTCGGCGTTCTGCTGTTCGTCGATCACTAATGCCGAGTTCTCCACGTCTGTTTCCGGCCTTTCAATTGGCTCAATGCCAGCGGCAACTGGAGCATCGTCACTGGCGATCGCCGAGTCGTTCTGGGATTGAGATTCATTCGGATCGGACTTTGATGCGCTGGATTCTGTTTTCGACTGGTTCAAAGGCTTGACCGAAGGCGACGGCGTGATGGGCAACTGAGTGTGGAAATTAGGTGTTAGATCAACTTTGGGCCTGGAAAACAATGAGCTTTGAGAAAGATTCGGCTGACCTCATCGGCATTGATCGGTATAATCTTGGTTTCGCCAGTCTTCTCATACGCGTCCAAATCAATGCCGAGCGACGGCGGTATGGAGAAATTGTACGGCGAGTCCTTATTGCGCTGGCGTTCCTTGAACAGCGTGTTGCGGAACCAGTGCTTGATGACCTTGTGCGGCAGGCCCGACTTGACGGCCATCTCGTCGATCTGCTGCTCCGTGGGTGAGTTGTTGATGTCGAAGTACTCGCGCAGCACCTTGAGCTGGTCGTCGGTGATGCGCGTGCGCGCCCGCTTGCCCGTGTCGATGGGCGGCACCTGGCTCGGCGTGGTGCTCACGGCCGTCGACGCGCCCGGCTGCGGCGTCGTGTTCACAGGCGGCGCCGTCCCGCCCATAGGTGTCGGCGTGGACGAGTTGATCGACCCCGGTGGTGGACAGCCAGGCCCGCCCATCGCAGACGCCATCATCGCACTCAGTGCGGCCACTGCGATTTACGTGAATGGTTTGGAATCAGACAGTATTGCAAAGCAACAGTGAAGATTGGGGTTGTAAAAACTGTTTTCAAATTGATTAAAAAAATATAAAATCAGATCTTTTCGAAATTGAAAATCAGATTCCACCGTGATTTAAAAAAATCACATTTTAAAAATTAAAATTAGTTGAAACAAAGTCAAGTGCCATCCCTAGTGAAGTTGCATCCAGAAAAGAACCAACAATTCGGTGGTGGTGGACCTGCTCCCGAAGCGGCGGCGGCGGCGGCAGCGAGCAGCGTGTTGCCGGCGCCGGGCTGCATGAACGGGTTCGGCCCCATCATCATGTTCATCATGAACGGGTTCGTGCCGCCCATGGCCGCGAGCAGCGGGTTGGACGGGGCGCCGCCCTGGCCGGCAGACATCATGGCCATCATCAAGGCCATCATGGGGTTGGGCGGCTGGCCGCCCGCGCCGCCCGCCTGCATCATCTGCATGAATGGGTTGGGGCCTGCGCCGCCGGTCGCGCCCATCAGGCCCATCAGCAGCGCGGGGTTCATCGCGGGACCGCCGTTGAACGGCGGCGGCATGCTGGTGGGCACGGCCCCCGTGGGTGTCATAGCGCAAGTTGTAGGGTTGACGTTCGGCGTCGTCTGAGACGCGGCCGCATCTGGCTCATTGGTGGTTGGCTGGTCAATGGGCTGCGGCTGTTGCATGTTCTGCTGGCCAGACGAGTGTTCGAATTGCCGCCGAGCCATCAGCGCGTCGGCTATGCTCGCGGCAGACTTGCGTTTGTTGGCGCCGCCGGGCACGGCGGCCGCGGCGGCAGTGGCTGCGGGCAGCGGTGTTTCCTGCACTCCACTCGATTCGGGCTCATCTGCCATCGGGGAATCGCAGTTGCGCAGACCCCGAGAGATCGCTTCCACCTGCGACTGACACGCACGACAATGTCTTGAAATGTCAAACTGGAAACCCATGAACACAATATACCGCACTTTCTCGGTGAAATTTCATAAACATTTGCATGTAAAGGAATTTTGGTTTTTGTACAAATTTTAATGTGAAAAATAGAAGTTTCTATTTTCATACAAATTTTCATTTAGATGAGAAAATTTCGATTTTAGTCACATTTGAAATTGCACACGAAAGACCAAAATCGAATGTAAAAATTTGAATTTGAGCATGAAAATTGTAATTTAATTTTTAACAGATTGAATTTGTGCATGAAATCAAAATTTCAAATGCAAATTCAAGTTTTTTTAAATCAAACTTTTGACATACAAATTCAAAGTTTTACTAAAATTCAAATTTCAAATTTTTCATGCATAAATTCAAATTTTAACAAAAATAAATATTGAAATTAAAAATTCGTTTTCTGGGGACATCAATATTCGAGTGAAATTTCACCTAATTCAGTGTGGAGGTACAGACATTATTATACAGACAGATGATTATTCTTCCAAAAATCTGTGTATCTGTGCTGGTTTCTGTGTATCTCGGGAATGCAGTTACCTACATAGATATTGCAGTAATTCTATCATCCAGAAAAATATTCATATAAGATCCGCACTTAACTATTTTTTTGTGACATTGTGTTTACCGACATTTGGAACTAGACTCCTCAATTCTTAGTCTTCTTTAAAAAAGCACTTCTAATAAAAGATCCATTTTTGCAACTTTTATTTACATGTTAAAAGAAGAGCCTGCTCCTACCGGAGGAAATACGGCAGAATCAATGACTGGGCTACCAACCAGCTGACAGGGCAAGGTGTCGTTGTGCGCGTGCTCCATGTGCGCCTTGAGCACCAGGATACCGCTGAAGTGCTTGCCGCACTCGCTGCACGTGTGCTTCGGGTGCCGCGCCGTGTCCGCACTGGGCGGCCGGGGCTGGCACTGCTCCAGCGGCGCTTCTTGCGTGCTGGCCACCGGCTCGGACGACGACCGGCCCAAGGAAGAGCGCAGCCCCACGCGACTCGATATCGTCTCGCTGAGCCGCGCAAGCTTGTTGTGCGGCGGCGCCGGGTTGCCGTCGGTCATCTGGTCGACTTGCGGCGCGTCGGCGCTGTGTCGCCTTCGACGGCGACCAGTCTGCCGCTGCGACTCGTTGTACTGCATGACAACCTCGGCGCCGACGCTCTCCAGCGCCCGACGCACTGCGGCCGCAGAGCGACTGGGCCCGTTGACAAAGACGTTCGCCGCGCCCATCGTCTGGTTGTCCAGGCCATTCAGCGGCCTTCCAGTGGAAACTCGGCGCGAGTGCAGTTCCAGCGCCAGCGCGTCGGCGAACGTCTGCGCACGTGGAGGCAAATTGTTGGCGATGAAAACAATCACCACCTCCTGGGGGCAGTCCTAGACCCTGTAACATGCCCTGTAAAGTGTCAAATGTAATGCAAAGTGTCAAAAGTCATGGAAAATGCCCTGCAAAATAGCAACCGAGTTGCCATTTTGCAGGGCATTTTACATTACTTTTGACACTTTGCATGACATTTGACACTTAACATGGCATTTTACAGGGTCTGGGACTGGCACCCGTGTGACCAAGTGATCAAAACACCAACCGATCCCTGCGGCGCGTGATCAGTTCCGCTGCAGTCGGTGTTATTAAGCGACGCGGTCGACCCCTGGCTGAGCTTCTTCTGCTTGTGCAGATGCGACACCGAGTTGAAGTGCACCTGGAGTATGTTCTTCTGCGTGAACGATTCCTTGCACACGTCGCATTTGTACGGCCTGCCCGGGTCCAGGTACTTCTCCAGGCCGGATGTTGATGCCGCGCTGCCGGCGGTCATAGAGCCCGATAGAGTGGCAGATAGGTTGCTGTAGATGAATTAATTGATTTATTGTCTTTATATCAATGAATAGTTAGGTCACTTTAATAAAAATAAGGTAAGTTTTGAGAAATATTTTAAGCATGTACCGTATTTACTCGAATAATTCCCCGGGGGAATTATTTTTTCGTCAGACATTTTTGAGGGGGGACTATTCGAGGAGGGGAATCATTCAAGTGGGGGGGGATTTTTATTTCACGCACGCACAATTTTCAAGCATGTTTCTATCACACTACATAACATGTATGTCCTGTTTCCATTAGTGCACATTCCATTGCATCTTTGCGCCCGAATGTGCTGCATTTCCATTCCATCAAACCGCACACAGCTCTTTTGTATGGTTTGGCTTCATCGTTTTTTTTTTGTAAAAAGCATGTGCATTATCTACCGTCCGTCATTGCGGGGGGGGGGGAATTATTCAAGTGGGGGAATTATTATTTCCTCACCTAACAGGGGGGAATTATTCGAGGGGGGAATTATTCAAGTGGGGGGAATTATTCGAGTCAATACGGTAGTTATGACAAAATATGCCAGAATACGTCATTTTTGTTCACGGTGTATCAACACCGTTAGAAAAACTCGGCACGTTCGAAAAAGACTTTTTTCAATCCTCCTTTTTCAACAATATTTTTCAAGAAATGATTCAAAACAACAAAAACCGCGTTTGTTGTTATTTTTAAAAACCTTTTTTTAAACACTCAGTAAAACTGGCAATAGCGAACCGCTTTGCGAGCAGCGTGGAACGTTCCTCGACAGAAACTCCAGCCGAAGGGGCAGCGAGTGCCGCCTCGCGATGGTCGGACACAACGTGTCGTCGAAGTGCGGCAGTCGTCCTGCAAGTTGCCAGATGATATTTAGAATACCTGTAAATCTAGTGGAAGAGAAATCCTAAAACAGTTGTAAAATGCTAAAAGACCCTGTAAAGTTGAGGTCCTGTAAAGTGTGAAATGTCATGTAAAAGACCCTGTAAACTGTCATGTGTATCCAGATCTTATTGTATCTAATCCTCATCTGATTTTTTTGTATCCAATTCTTATGACATAAGATACAAAAAGATCTGGATACACATGACAGTTTACAGGGTCTTTTACATGACATTTCACACTTTACATGGCCTTTTACGTGATACATGACATACATCAGGGACGTATCCAGGATTTTTGAGCGGGGGGGGCTGCTTGTTTACGGGGGCCAGCGAGGGGGGGGGGGGCTCAGCCCCCCCCCCTAAATTTTTGCCCTATATAGGGAAAGGTGTTTTGGCGCTAGCGCCATACCAAGGCGCCACGCCATGGCGCTATTGGCGTTGGCGCCAGCGCCAGGAATCGCTTTATATAGATGTAAATATGCATTCATACGCAGCGAAAGTCCCAAAAATCTGTTCATTTTCAAGGATATTTGTTAACCGGGACCAATCCGCTAAAGATACAATGTATGGGGAAGGAAATGCGCGCTTGCGCGCAAAATTTTTAAGAAACATCGAAAAATGTATAGGAAAAATTGCATTTTCCGGCACTTTTTAGGTCTCACCCCGGGAGGGGGGGGGCTGCAGCCCCCCCCGCCCCCCCCCCTGGATACGGCCCTGACATACATGGCCTTAGGGCATTTTCAGGGCCTTCAGGGCATTTTCAGACACTTTACAGGGTCTGGGACTGGCACCTGAACCGACCTGAACGACTTTGCGCACAACGAGCAGCGGGTGCTGTTTCGCATCACGTGGTAAACACTGTGCGCGGCCAGCTTCTCCGCGGTGGGGAAGGCCAGCGAGCACTGGGTGCACCTGTGCGGGTAGGCGTGCTTCTGCCCGCTCGCCGCCGCCGTCGCGTCGTTGTCCGCCGATGCGGAACCGCTGTCGGATGCAGAGTGCGACTCGCCGTAGTGCAGCTGCGATTGGAGGTTGTGCCGCAAGTGAAACAGATATGGGTGTTCAAACGCTCGATCCCGATTTCCCGATAATTTTCGGATTTTGCGGTGCCGATTCCGATCACGAAATTTTCATATCCCAATCCCGACCCCTAAAATTGTCATATCTAGGGATGGCCGGAGCCGGGGGTTTTTTCTTTAAGATTTTTTTTAACCCAGGTCGTTGAAAAAAACGTTTTTTCCATCCCTAGTCATCTGCCAATCCCTATCACGTAAAATGTTTTCAAATAACTTTTTGAAAACGAAATGTAACCGGCAACCTCCTGTGTGCATTTTATGCCACTTTTCCTGCATCCACGTGTCTTTTTAGATGTTTTGTTGCAAATAAGAGAAAAACGATTAATATCAGAACTTCGTCCAAAATCCCGATCACGATCCCGAAAAGTAGATACCGTTTGAACTTTCACAGCCAAGGAACCACAAAATTAACAACTGCACACACAACCGACGACATTCACACACCTGTACAGCAGCCGGAGTGGCGAACTCGGCGCTGCACTGAGGCACCCAGCAAAGGTACACCCAGGCGCCGCCGCTGGAGCCGGATGCACGCCAGCGCCTGGCGGCGTGACCCGACTCTGCCTGGTGTCGCCGAAGTTCTGCCGCGTCGCCGAGCCGCACGGCGCACACGGGGCACTCGGACGCCAGCGGCGCCGCCAGCCGTTCGACCGCGTCGCCGCTCACTTTGTGCTCCTGCGGCGACAATCGGCTTGTCAGATCTGACCGACAGCGTGCAAAAGTGTGCTCGGAAGACGATCGAACCTGTGCCAAATGCGACCGCAGGTCTGGCGGCTGGGCGCTGCACAAGGGGCAGCGGGCTGCATTGATAAGTGCGGGCGAAGGCTCGGCTAACATCATGTCTGCGTCGTCGCTCGCCTCGCCGTTTGTGCCGCACTGAGAATCTAGTCCACCTGTGCGCAGAAAAAAGTATTTATTAGGTATACGGCTATAAACGGAATTGAATACGTGAAAAATGCTTATATTTTCAAATTAAAACATCCAACAAAATGACAAGACCTTATTTTACTGTAATAGACATTTGGGCAATGCAAAATCGGTGCCGATGAACTCATCACACTTTACGCAGTGAAGAGCAATCTCCCTCCCGCCATTGGATGCGGCAGTGCGCGAAAACAAGTGATGACGACTTGTCAATTGTCAGCATAATAAAATAAATAAGGATAGCGGCAGAGCGGCGCGGCGGCAATGGTGGGGAACACAGATCGCGTCTAGTCGAAAGTGGGTAGGAAAAAGCGAAAGACACAACCTTGCGAAACGGGCGGCACTCCAAATGAGCGCAAATCAGACAAGAGGCGGCGCCGACGCGGCAGGGTGTGATCGTTAGTTAGTTGGGCGCAAATTTTAACAACGCAATTTTAACACGGGCGCACTTTGGTCGGCTGGCCGCCGAGGCAAGTGAACTCAACGAGACGCGCGGCGGCGGCGAGCGCCCGCTGCTGCTGTTGCAGTGCTGCGGTGGCGGCGGGCGGCGGGCGTCGGCGACGCAAAATTCAAGTGTCATGTGATGCAAAAACAGACAATAGATAGTGCGAGCCGGCCACGCCGATGGGGATGGAGCGCGGTGAGCTGGCGACAAATGCGTCGACTGCACCAAGCGGCCGCTGCAATTACCGCGCGGCGCAAATTAACACGGCCAAGGTGAGGCGCGCTGAGGCGGGTGGGGCCGCCGCGCCGGCGCCCGAGCAGAACAGCCCGGCAACGAGGCAGCGGCGGCCGCCCGAGCGACCACCGCCGTCACCGGCACACTGAGACTTGAGACAATACAGTAAACGTCTGATTGTAATTTCGTAATTACGCCCACCATGTGCGCGTGTGCAGAGGCAATTTGCGAGCGCCAGTGCCCGGGGGCGGCCGCCCCGCCGTCGCACCGTACAGTGAGGGCGGTTGATTCGTTTAGAGGTAAATTTAAAGTGAAATTAACGATCGGAGATACGCTAACACGAATTAGTGTTGCGCCGCGGAGTCTCAATGTCGCATGCAGTTTCCATCGGTGTCAATGTTGGAAGGGGGCGCCGCGTCGTTGGGCGGCGGGCCACCCTTCCACCCAGTGCACAGAGTAATGAGCGGGCTGGTAAATGAGCCAGGTTAATTCCACCACCTATGGTAAGGTAATTGCCGCGCGGTCTACTTCAACTGCTACACGCGGCCAACTTATAGTCGGCCGCACTCACTTCTCAGCCCATTATTTACCCGGCCAGTGCCAATAATAATCTGCCATTTGGCCGTGTCTAGTTAGTGGGCAAAAATTTTATGGAGACAGTGTACCATATTCAGCGGCCGGGTGGCCAGAGCGGAGCGGACAATTAAGCTTCTCTAATAAAACACTGCTGGGTAGAAAACGATTGCGGTCAGACTCCAGCCGCACTGGCACTTCACTGATTATTAGTACATGCATGCATACACATTTAACTATGTCCATGCCTTGCGTAGACGCATGCAGTATTTACGCACGCCTTCGAGCACGACAATTACCAGTACGGGAGAACGCCGGTGGTGGTGATTCGGCACGCATTCACCGGCCGCGCCGCCCAGCCCCTCCTTCGCCGCGCTGCACACGCGCTCGCGAGGCAAAAGTGAACGCGGACGCGGCGACGACGACAAAAAAAACAACAACAAAGAAAACCTGTTGACAGGGAAATTGACACATCCACGTGTCAAAACAGTGGGCCAGCGCGGCGCCGCTGGGACCAGCCGAGCCCTATCAGTGGCCCCGTGCGAACGGATGCAAATGAGTCGCGCGCGCCGGCGCATGTGCACCGCCTGGGAGAGATTCCACCGCAGTCGCTGCAGCGCTGTCACATGCTGGGGTGGAATAAAATGCAAATGAGTCGGAAAATGGTCGACGACACATAGAGTCGGCGGGTGAGAAGGCCAGAGCTCGGAATCGGGCCAAATGAGTCCTAATGTGGGCGCATACGCGCGCCGGGGAAACCAGCGGTGAATCTGGGGCACGTCCCAGACCCTGTAAAATGTCAAATGTCATGCAAAGTGTCAAAAGTCATGTAAAATGTCCGGTAAAATGGCAAACGAGTTGCCATTTTACTGGGCATTTTACATGATTTTTAACACTTTGCATGACATTTGACATTTTACAGGGTCTGGGACTGCCCCCAGGCGTCTGCACAATCAATGACAATTGGATGCCAATTGCCGTCTTTCTGGGCCACATGCAAATGACTCTATCAGCTAATGCAAACCGAATTTACCACGCCTAACGGACGGGTGGCGCAACAAGATTTAATGGCGACCGCCAAACCAAGAATCAAATTGGAACCTCCAAGAAGGCTGGGAGGGGTATATAAATATTCTGATGTCAGATATGTGACACTCCCGGGTTCAATGAAGTCAGCCGCCATTGTGAGATATAAATGGATGCATGAATATGGATGGATGCATTTACAACAGCCAAACAACGATAAAATCCCCGGTTGTTATGTTCGATATCAGACACGGCTGAATCCAATATTACATACAAGCCAATATCACAGTCTGTATACCTATACATACACAGGTGGCAATATCACAGTCTGTTACCCTACACATACACACATGCGCTCTTAACAGTCAAACAGGTGTGATATACATACATGTGGGGCGGTGTTGCGACATTCCATTGCATTGTGAGCATGCGTCCATACAAATAATCAGTATGAAATCACTATCAGTAATTATCACCCTGATCGACAAGGTGTGAAAGCGCAACTGGCACCAACCATGATTTTGATTGTTAAGATATCGATTTACCGCATGTGTGCGTAACCAATTGGTGCATTTATTAGTTGTTTACGGTGTATTTTTTAGAGTGATTGTTTTAGTGGGTGATGGCTGACTTTGGCCCGTGTGTCACTGAGGCATTTCCAGCCGGTTTGACCAACAAGGGAAAGAACCCATTATACTTCTACGAGTCCAGCGATTGGCCCGGCCATGTCTTCAAGTGGAGCCTCAACAAAAATAACAAGAATGGTACCCAGTCATTTCAGTGTGGAAATTGTACAAAAGTTAACAAGAAGCACCAGGTCACTGTGCATGTTGTGTGAGTTTTCCAAATTTTCTTGCAGTTAAATACAGCCCTTTAGATTTTCTGTGATGTTAATCAATTTTTGTAAAAAAACAACCAAAAACAGAAAAGTACATTAGTTTATTCATCGCAATGTAATGAAATTTCAATTTACCGGGGGTTATTTTGAGGAAATACAGTAAATACCTAGTTTCTTAAACAAAATTCTTTAACAAAACAAAACAATTCTTTCTGTAACAAAATTTGTTACAGATTGTCATTTGTCTTTATTTTTGAAACTTCATTTGTGAATGTGTTATGCCCTATCACTAAAAAATTCCTCTGTTATAATCACTGATCTCAATATTTACGTTTTATAGTACTGTAAAGAGACTTCACACAATTAACCTATTAACACATCAAGTTCTCATTCAATCAATAAATTAATCAACTAACTAACAACCTATTTTTTAGCGGCATTTGTGCATGGAACGCTAGCAGCGGGCGCAGCATACATAATCAATTGATACATACAAATGTAAATACCATATTACCTCAAATTATCCACCCCTTGAATTAACCCCCCCCCCTCGAATTAACCCCCCCTCAAAATGGGCTGGGGAAATAATAAACCCCCCCTCGAAATACCGCCCCTCCGGAATGATGTACATCATGTATGCAATGTACATGATGTATTTATTACTACTTATTTGCATTGCAGCTACTCTTATACGCTCATTTGTGTACAGATGTACATCTATAGCCCCAATATAACCTAAACACCTTCCCGGTCAGGTCCGGCACCCTATTTTTGATTTCACTCCGGGTGCCCTAACTCCCGCTGCGGGCGGAGTAGAAAGCTGAAAATGGGGGGGTATATAGTTGCAACCCCCCTCTACGCTGCATCAATGGGGTAGGCCACGGCGACCCACTACAGGGTGGGTCGCCGTATACGCAAAGTTTTTTTTTGGCTTTTTGAGTGTCCCGCACAGGTCCGGCAGCCACTTTATTTTGCGACACTTCGGATGCCATACCTCCAGCTGTGGGGGTGATAAAGAGCTGCAATTTGGGGGGAGTATAGACAAACACCCTCCCCTATTATACCCCCTCAGGGCGGCCTCCGGCGACTCACTAAATTCCCGGTTGCCGCGGCTCAATTTCATTTCATTGAAAAAAATGTCCCATCGGGTCCGTCACTGGTTTCTGGTTCAAAAATGAACACAGTAGTGTAGAAAATGCGCGATTAATGTGAAATAAAGCAATTAAAGATGCAATTGGATACACGTATTTTATTTTAAAAGTTGAAAAATTGCTCGCTTCGCAGGGTCTCTTTTCGAGCGATTTCGTTTCATTGAAAAAATCGACTGTCCCATTGACATGACCACCCAATAGATGGATGACAAACAATTCACTTTTTGGAACTTTTTTATTAGACACTTGAAGAGCTGGTTTATGATACTTTAAACGGAAGGGTTAGATGATTAAAGTTATGTAAAGAACCATACATCTAAAACCCCTGCATTGCAAAATTTACTTAGGGGGAATTTTATGACACCATAATGACATCATTTCAGGAACAAAAATTTACAAAAATTACACTTTGAAATTCCCCCCAAGTAAATTTTGCAATGCAGTCGTTTTAGAGGTGTGGTTCTTTACATAACTTTAATCATCAACCCCTTCACTTTAAAGTATTGTAAACCAGCTTTTCAAGTGTCTAATAAAAAAGTTCCAAAAAGTGAATTATTTGTCATCCATCTATTGGGTAGTCATGTTTTTTTAGAGAATAAGAGAAAATTTTAGAATTTTTTCACATTAATCTCACATTTTTGAATAGTGTATAGTAGGGGAGGGGTGTTGGTAACACATCCCCAAAATTTTAGATTTATAGCCCTCCCACAGCTAAAAAATCAGTGGGTGCCGGACCTGTGAGGGACACCAGAAAAGCCAATAAAAATTTTGTACTTATGGCGACCCACCCTCTAAAGGGGTTGCCGCGACCCCCCAAATTTATGCGAAGTAGAGGGGGGTTCCGTCAATATTTCCCCCAAGTTTCAGCTTCTGGCGCACCATAGAACTGGAGATAGGATGTCACAAGTGTCATCAAAAATAGGGTGCCGGACGTGACCGGGAAGGTGTTTATATTCTCACATTGATTACTGTTTTTGAGTAAGAAATAGCGTATTCTTTACTACGAATTCCACGAAATTTACTGGCGAAATAAAAAAAAAACCCTCAAATAAACCCCCCCCCCCCCTCGAATTAACCCCCCTCAAATTTTGCTGGCAAAATAATGAACCCCCATTTCGAGGTATTTCGAGGTAATACGGTATGCGTGTATCGCGTGCACATAGAATGTCGCAACACCGCCCCGCATGTATGTATATCGCACCTGTTTGACTGTTAAGAGCGCATGTGTGTATGTGTAGGGTAACAGACTGTGATATTGCCACCTGTGTATGTATAGGGATACAGACTGTGATATTGGCTTGTATGTAGTATGTAGCACCGTCTCAGACACACAACGTGTCGCAATAATGAAACGTGTAAAAAATGGACGGCACCCTCATTGGTTAAATGATTCTACAAAACAAAATCAGTTCAGCCGGCAAAACATTGGGAGATAAAAATATTCGAAAAAATAACATCGCAGTTCAGTGCAGGTCGTGAAAAAGTTCACAACTCAGATCTAAATAAATACACAAATTCCATCATTGCGGCCGCAAAATGGGCTATTCATAATCACCTGACCCAAAAGTGCCATGATTCAAACCAAGGATGATGGGCGATAGCTATGTGCGAAGCGCAAATGCAAATAGTGGGACGATTTATTCATTTATTTATCTTCTATCTAAAATGGAGACATTATGGGTGTACGAGGCGTTTATGCCGCGCCGCGGGTAAGGCGCTCCACACGCTGGAAACGCTGGAATGTCAACTGGTTTGGAGTCAACTCATTATAGCTGAATTTAGGTAGCAGGATTATTTTCAAGTGCATATGTGGCAATGTCGAAAAGGAATCAATATTGCCATGTGCATTTGAACATGGTTTCGCGACCCATAAACGAAAATCTTGATGAAAACCGTTCGACCAGTTGACATTGGGATGTCAACTGATGTCAACTGCACCAACCGGATTTCATCAAGATTTCAGTTTATGGGTTGCGAAACCATGTTCAAATGCACATGGCAATATTGATTCCGCTTCGACATTGCCGCATGTGCACTTGAAATTGTCATGCAACCAAAATTGAGCTAAAATCGAGTTGACACTGAACCCCAGTTGACATTCCACCTTGTGGAGCGCCTAAGCGGTGTCCTTTTGCCGCGCGCTGTGTGTGCGTTATTAGCGGGCACGCGTCACCGAGCACATTTACCTTCGTTTCACACCGCCCCGCCATACACCAGAGTTGGAAAAACGTATTTACGTTTACCCGAAATACCCGGTTATTCGGGTATTTATACTTACGTTTACGTTTACGTTTTCGAAAAATACCATTACGTTTTGTTACGTTTTCCTGACCAAAATACCCGGGTACTAGGGAAAACGTAAAAAAAAACTTGTGATCGTTCTCACGTGCACATGTTCAAATGGGCCGCACCACCTGCAGCCAACAATATTCTCATGTTTTTGCATAAATGTAACATGTTTATGTATTTACAAAAAAGCGGTGTATGTAAAAAGTGACTGCATGCTTGCACCGTGCAAGTTGCACGTACACATGGAATTTCGGGTACATTTTCAAAAACGTGTTCAAATGCTGAACACAGAAACCTTTTTGTTTGTTTGTAGAGCCTTGCGTTTATAATTTTTTTGTGATGAATTCCGACGATGCCACTTGCAACGACTGTGAGTAGCACACGTTTGAAACTGGAGGGGCGAGTGCAAGCTCTGGTGCCAATCCCAGACTCTGTAGGATGCCCTGTAAAATGTAAAATTTCATGCAAATGTCAAAATTTATGTAAAATGCCCAGCAAAATGGCAAAAATTGGTCACCTTCCAGGGCATTTTGCATGACTTTAGACACTTTGCATGCCATTTGACATTTTACAAAACATTTTACAGGGTCTGGGACTCCCCCGGAATCACCAGCGTAGTTGGATTTGGCCACACTTACAACAGAAAGTGGTGCAGATGGAGCGATTTACCCATCCAAAGGTGAAAATTATGGTATTTTCCAAAGCACAATGTCAAATACTGTATGTGTAACATTTTTACGTTTACGTTTTTTTTTACGTATTCCTTGGTATTTTAAAAATACCTTACGTTTTAGTATTTATACTTTTGATTTGGAAAAGGTATTTACGTTTACGTTTACGTTTTCCAAAAATACCAGTATTTGCACAACTCTGCCATACACTGCCGGCTTCACAGCGGACGCGGCGCGGCTTTATGACATACGGTAATGAGCAATGATGTCATTAAACGCCGCCAACGCAATGTCAACATCGACCGGGACATAAGTTATTTTGGGGGGGACATAAGATTCGGACATTGCGTGGGTTCATATATTTACGATAGTAAATAGCGTTTCCGGCAGTAGAAAATATAAAACTTTTGGTGATTGTTTACATGCCAGGGGTTCTCTATACAGGCTCTTTCAAGGTCTACAAGTAATGATATTGATGAAGAAAAGCTGAAATCGGCGAAAATGCTACCACAAAATTAAAAGACGTATACTCGGCAGACCGCAAAGCATGCGTACAAAATTACTTATGTTTATATCGATAACGCGCCAGCAGGCTACTTATGTATCTCTTTCACAAAAAAAATTAACGTAAAAGGCGGAGTCGCGTAAATACTAGGGACAGTTTTCTTTCTGAACATTTTTTTATATTTTGGGACAACTTTTTTTTATTCCCGATGACGTCATGATGCAGTGTTTTCTTCAGAAAATGAATAGCATGCGGTCCGCCGAGTATAAGAGAAAAGAGCAACAAGGAATAAAGTTGGAAGATTGTGTATCTGGGGCCCGGGGGTAACCACCTGAACAGGCAACTGTCCTGTGCCGCGCTGCACTGCGCAGAAGTAAATTACATGACACTGCTTTCGCAGCAACACCGACCAAGGTGAACTCGGCATAAACCTCGTATGCAAATTGCAAACAGGACACACATAAATGGAATAATGACAAGCGGGGGGGGGGGTGAGAAGGATGAGGTCATTTCCACCCAAACTCTGTGCCGCCTGTGCAAACCTGGCCCCATGGACGCGAAGGCGCCATTGTGCTGGACTGTCGGACTAAAGTTTGTGCAAACAGTTCGGCCACGGCGACGCGGCCCCGCCGACGCGACACCGGATAAATAAGTGCAAAATGAAGTGCGGCGGCGGCTCGAACTGAATAATTCAATGGCGACCCAAATTTAGTTCGAGTCTGAGGTAATAAACACCAGACTGCGGGGCGCAGCGGCGACAACGACTGCAACCGCAGTCGGGGGTGGTGAAAGACGGCGAGAAGGCGGCAAAAAGTACCTGCCTCTCGAGTTATTCCGTCCGGGGCGGAACCATTGAGAAAGTGCGACAAAAAGACAATTGCAATAGTCCATAGAAAATATCTGTCGAAATTTCTGCACTTGGCTTTGGTAAAATAATACAAAAATTTGGTGCGCAATAAGCAAATGAAAGTAAACAATGGGTGGGCGCTCAGAGTGCCCTTGAACAGCTCGCGATTGCAATAGAAAGATCGTCATTGTCTGTCGGCCCGGCCGAAACACAACATCGCCCACAGCCTCAGATAATAATGCAGTTTTAAAGAAGGAATTTTATTGAGTGTGTGTATGTGTATATAAAGTGTGTGTGCAGCGTGGCACCACACTAACTACCTAGCCGCCGCCGCCGCTGCCGCTCAACAACACTTAGTTGGGCCAAAATGAAAAATTGGTAATTTTCCTCTTTCGCACACCACCACCCCTGCCCCAAACAATGGGCCGACTTTTATCAACTGATTGACGCGGAGAACCTGCTCAGCGACAATTGTAAAGAAAGTTCGCTCTGCAAATTAGTCCGCCCGAGCGGCCGGCGCGTGTTTACCAGATTGTCGGGATTTTCATATCATTAAGTCTTTTTGGAAAAAGACAAAATGCGACAATGCGGGTTTGAGGGACTTGAGAATTTTTAGAAAATAATAATCAGTTATTCAGCGTGAGTTTAGGTGACAAACGAAACGAGCGAAAATTGATTTTCCAACGTAAATATAATTCAAATTATCTTAAAACTGCTAAAGTACCGAAAATTTTACGAGGAGCGAATTTTAACAATAGGCCAGAATAAAAAGGGGAGCGGCGACAACGAGCATTTGAATCAACTGGCAATTCATAATGATCGGCCGAACAGTCATAATGACCGCTGTGCATGCACGGCCGCCGGTTGGGGTCTCATGCGCGTGTATTTATAAATACGACATGTGAATGTGCACTGAATTTATCTATTAATCCGAGCAAAATAAATTGCAATTTCCAAATCATGCCCACAGCCGCGCATGGGGGCATGGTCGCGCGCTGGTGGGTTTGACGCGGCCTTATTCATTTGCATTCATTTGCGCTCATTTCACTCTAATTTGAACTCGATCGAGACGCGGGCGCACTTGCCGAGGGCGGCGGCGGCGGGCGGCCGGGCTGGCGACGCGGCTGCAGCGGCGGCGGCAACGCCGCACTCGCTGCGCATGGGAACGGCCGCACTGCCGCCGTCGAAATGAGGCGGGCGACTAACTCCCGCCGCGCACCGCCCGACCACCGACAGCACAGTAGTTGCTGCCGCGGCGGCGACCGAAATCAACTGAGTACCGAATCAAGAAGTGTCCAACTGAAACCGGCCGCAAATAAAAGCGAGCCCATAATAAGCGCGCCGCTGATATCTACGGCCATTATACTGATGCCACAGCGGCGGCGTATTGTCGCGCTCGCTATCGAGTCAACCTTCGGCGGTCGCAAAATGTCTTTCACTTTCAATAAAACCTAAGCGAATGTTAGACCACGCCGGGGGGCGAGGGGGTCATTCAAATAATGCACCTGGACACGTGCGGCGCGGCTGCAGCGGCGACTGCACCGCGCCGGCTGCCAGCGCGGCAGCGTTATTATAGTCATCAGAAACTTGCGCCGCGCCGGCGCTGATTTGGCCCTGGCCGGGCGAGAGTCGCTAGCCG
>OZ038460.1:13154557-13177970 GCA_964036195.1 Sphaerolaimus hirsutus | reverse complement strand
AGCCGCACCTTGAATGATGCGCAGTAGAGAATAGAGAAGCAATTCATTCATTGGCAAATTTCACTCAACACAATGTGATTATTCGAACGGCCTCTCTCATGGGACGGTCAAGTTTTCATGTGTCAAAAACATGGACTAAAATAGTGCGAAATGTCTTGTGTTGACATGGGCTGAGTTACCTGGCAAAACCGCCTGAGAATTGTAAATTTAGATTTTTTGTAAGTCGTGGGCAGTGACACCCACCACAGTCCGAATGTTTCTGAATTTTTTGATGGCATTCAGAAAATTTATTTGAAAGACCTATCAAATAGAGAAGCAGAAAGGCTTTGACCTGCCAGACCTACAGTTCCAAAAATATCTGTTATTATTTTATTTTTAAATATCAGATTTATTTTTAAATACCAGAAAATATAGAGAATGTAAGATGTTTTTACATTTATATTTATTCCACAATTGTTTAGAGAAATTTGCATTGTAAGAATAAATTACATTTTTATGTGTGAGAGACGATACAAAAATGTCTCTGAATATCCCTTTCTGCATGACTTAAGTATACAAATTTTGACTTAAATTTGCTCGAAATTTATTTGTATTTTCAAGATAATCTACCATGTTATAATGGCATTTTACTTAATTGTGAAGAAAATTTCACTTCAAAGAAACAGAGAAAGAAATTTTCGACATAAATGTGGAAGTTGTATTTGTTTCTAAAGAATTTCTTAACACTAAACAGTTCTAAACATTCCGTAAATAAAAATGTGTGGCAGGGGTTAGTAGGGGGGGGGTTGGGGGAGGGTTACCCCCCCCCCCCCCCCAAAAAAAAAATCCGCCAGCTATCCATCTATCCCGGAGACCCGCTCAGCTATCTATCTATCCTGGAGGCAAATTTTTTGGCTACTATCCCCTAACCCCCCCCCCCCAATCGTCCAAGTTATCTATCTATCTGGAGCGATTTTTGTAAATTTTTGGCGAATTTTCGCTCAAAATCGCTAATTTTCGTACCTTTTTATAGCTTTTCGCCTCCAAAATCGCTAGTTCATGTTCATTATCGCCTATTTTGGCTATATATGTGCTTATATACTTATTTTTAGCCATTTTTCACCTACTTTTAGCGATTTTTTCCCCTTTTCTTCCTTCTTTACCCCCGCGAACCCCCTCCCCCAAACCCGCCCCAAAATTTTTTCAGCTATCTATCCCTCCGGAGGAGCGATTTGCTATCTATATGAACCCCCGCGGGGGTCCAAATCTACAAAACCCTTGATGTGTGGTAATTTCTCAAGTATAGAGCTGAATATATTTACAACAATAAACTTAATATTCAGTATGTCTAATTTTGGACCTTCCAATATATTTACTATCGTGATATATAGTGATCACAGGTCAGAACCAAAAGACTAAGTCATGCATTTACACTGACAAGCATCTATCCCTAATTTTTCACCACAGTACACCAACAATCAAAAACATAAAACTAGCTCTTAGCACTTTTTGATGGGAAAAGCATCGTACCAATCTGCTATTGCGTCAATCCCAGGACCCAGACCCTGTCAAATGCCTTGTATAATGTAAAATGTCAAGCAAAATGTCAAAAGTCGTGTAAAATGTCCTGTAAAATGCCAAAATTTATTTCATTTTTGACCGGTATTTTTATTGTTTGCATGCCATTTTACAGAAATAATATTACATGAGACTTTACATGACATTTTATAATTTATAAGGCATTGAACGTGCTCTGTGAGTGGCCCCAGATTCAAAATTGAACCAGAGTTAATGAAGCATTGGTAGGATGGAATAATAAACCGAATGGCGTAATTTTGCAATAAGACATACCTAATGAATAGCTAAAAAAGGTGCTTACTGATGGGAGCGGCGCAAAGCTGCGGTGTAAAGACATAAAAAGTTGTGCGACGGGGTTGCCATCGCGGGCGGCATGCGGCCGCGCGGCGCCCACTAATGGCAATGGCAGGTAATGACTGTACTCGGCTCGCAGCCGCGCGACCATTATGCAAATGAAATCAGCGCCGAGCCTAGCCGCACAGGGCCGGCTGCGCGTTTTATATTTATTCATTTCTATTCATTTTCATTTCGCCGACCACCGCGGCCGGGGCGGCGGCCGCAGCGCGATTGTGCATCATGATTCTCATCAGCCATGCGCCGTCGCACCGAGCCAGCCGCCAGCCTAATGGACCCACTCATTCCATTATGAGCCGGGCATCGAGATGGGCCTTTCTTGCCCCCCAGCGCCATAGTTTCAATTAGACACAAACTGCGAGCGCTCGCGCTGCTCACTTTGAGCCGGCCGGCCAGAACTTGTCCGATATCACCCCGTGTTTAGGTATAAATACATGCCTTATATGCATACCACAAAGAAATCGGTTCCCTCATTGGGCTGGGAAAAACAATTTCGGCATTGCAAAATGGGGCTCCCCCAAACAATAGGCAAATGAGGGAACGCGCGACCGCCGAGTTGGCAATTGAGGGGGAGGTAAATACCATAATTTTTTAATGACGTCAATCGATCAATTGCGATAATTGGTATGATCACAAAGTACAGCGTCTTTTTGAGAGAGCAGAAAAACATATTACACTTACTTTTTGTTCACAGGATTGGCTGATAATGAACTAGTGGTAAGAAATAAATATTAAATGTGTGTACCTAGTACGCAGAGAACATAGTTTTGTCCCTAATTGGTTAGATGGGCTAAATGGTTGTAGCCCACCCCCCCCCCCTGATGAGCACGTGATAGAAAAAAACATGGCGATGGATGGGGGGAGGCAGGGGCCCACCAAGAAATATTTTTGGCTTTGCAAAACGTTCGTTTAGCGATCATACGACGTACTAATTATGTATGAATGCATATACCTACCGTATATCCTCGAATAAGACCCCACGGGAGTTATTTTTTCGACGGGGAGGAGTCTTCGAGGGCGGAGTTATTCAATGGGGAGGAGTTATTCAAAGTGAGGAGTTTTTCGAAGGGAGGAGTTATTTTTCCTCAGAAAATTTGGATTTGATTTATTTGATGAATGTATTCTGTCAACTCATGTAATCCAGGTATTGAACAGTTCAATAACAACAAAAAGGTGTGTATTTATACACTGCGTACACGTTATGGATCTGCTGTCGTTGCCATACGTTATCATTCTTTTGTATTTTCATCGATTACTTTTGCCAACTTTTGTGTAGCATATTTTTCACCCAGGGGGGAGTTATTCAAGAGGGGAGTTATTCGAGGGAGAGAGTTATTTATTCGTCAGAGGTTTTCAGGGGGAAAGTTATTCAAAGGGGAGGGGTTATTCAAGGGGGCGTTATATCCGAGGATATACGGTGTTTGTTTATCTGAATTTCTATACGTCCGAACGTGATTATTTACACATTCTTAAAGTACAGAAAAAATTTCCATGGACGCGTGTATTCGGTCAAGTGCAAACAAAATTTGGCACGTTGGATAAAACCACGAAACAAAACCCGATTGCCAGCCCTAAACGAGTGCAAAAACGACCGGTGCAAATGAACGATATCAAAAGGCGCTGGCAATTTCCAAAGCGCTTCAACTACGGCTATAAAAGTTGGTAAACAAAGACTCTCGATTCATGTAAAATGTTCCATTCCGCGGCCACGCCGCCGTGTCATAAATTTCCGAGACACAAATGAACGTAAACTTGGGGAATCGTATTTACGTACATACACGGCGGGACTAAAGGCATCCACCCACACCAATAAAATACATCGGCCGAGACAAAAGTCCGGGCCAATTAATCATGACTTAGAAACGCGCAAATCCTACGAAACAAGAGGCCGGAATAACATAAGAAGGCGGGCCACAGAAATGGGCCGCAGCTTCCCAGGTGATGGGCACCGCTAATTTTGCAACAATTGTCTACGTGCGCAAATTAATGGTCGCTGGCAAATTGCCCATTGAGTCGGAAATTGCAACGTAGAACGATAATAAAACGTCTAGAAACGACGCAACTAAATAGAACGCGAGATGTGAAAGTGCACTTGGGGGTCATTAGTTCGCGCGGCGAACGATTGAGCAAATAAATATTAGACCTATCCGGCGTTGGAAGGAATTCTGACCTCCAAGGTGACCACATATCCTAGAGGGACGTATAATTATTGCCCGGCTGCCTTTATGAAGTAAAAGTGCCAACCTTCGAGCGCTGTATCAGCCCGGGCGATCGACAAATTATCGACTATTTTATCTCGAAATCATGTCATATAATATTTACTCACTTGGAAGCCAGATTTTCTGCACAGGGTTCGAGACGTGCATAACCATAAGTTGAGCCCTACAAATCATAATTAATTTTATTGGACGAGAGCCAATGCAGTGGGTGTTACCCACACATTCTAAATTTTTGTAAAAGAAAACAGTCGGTAAATTCACAGGAGCACATCGACAAAAATTGAGGAGAGCAAAAATTCAACAAAAAATTCACACTCTACAACCAATACTCAAACAATATCAAAGACAAGATCCAAGTAGGATTCAATGGCGGAACACTCGAAGACGATTTCGATCCTTATTTTTACCGCTAAAAGTCGCCTGGTCTGAGATTACAAAGCCCGACACGTTTTCACGCGTAGCCCGACAAAATGTTCTTTGGCAGTCAGCCAGTTTTTGATGTTCCTCACTTGTACTGGTAGCGCAAAATTGCACATAAAACTTATCGGGCTGCCCGAAAAATCGGGTCGACAAAATTTCTTTCCAGACCGGGAATAGTGAACGTTGCGCGGCCGACACCAGCGGTCGCCCCAGTGGTGTCGCAGCGCGACCAAATAACAAGTGCCGTTTCCTCATTAGTGTGAGCAATGGGGCCGCTGATGAGATGCGACGTGCCTTCCAGCGCGCGTACGCTCATTAAAACACTCCCGACCGGCACTTGAGTCATTTCACTCGCGCTGACGACTGCACTCATTCGAACTGCCCTAACCACATCTCGCAAATCATCAGATACGCTAGGAAATTTTGTGCACCGGCACTTTTGTGATTTTCGCGCCGCGACGAAAAAGTTTCACATTTTTTGCCCAGTAGCGCGTGACGCTGACGGATGGATACTAATTAGATTTGGTATACAGTGTAATGATATATATTTGCAATTAAAACGGCGATTTCAGTAATTGCAGCCCATCGACGTTGGTTAGATGAAAAGGCGAAGGAAAAAGTAGCGAAAACTGGCCCAGCAAATAAATACCAAGGCGGATAAAAACGGAAACTATTTACAGTGCATCAGACGCGAAAAGACGTCATGCACAATTCCGTAGGACGACGCGCCTTCATTACTCATTAGCGTGATTACTTAGGCCTAATGAACAGTCAGCTCAGATGGGCGCACGCCTACCGCATGCATTCCTAATGGGACAGTCGCGACGGCGACACGGTCCGCCCTCACACAACCATAAACCATGGATTTAAACCACGGGCAACCGTTGCATTTCAAACATAGTTGTCAGTTGAGAGCAAAGCAAAGCATGAAATTCGCGGGAGAAAAAAAAGTAAAAAAGAGCATACCTGCATGGCTGACGACCAAAAAGTCGCCGGTGCCGCCGTCGGCGCGCGCCGACAAAACCGCGGCGTTGTGCTGACTGCTCACCAGGTGCTCTGTGTGCAGTTTTGTCCGTGTTGTGCACAGTACGTTCTCCACGTTGTGCACGTTAATCGTTTTAAAAACGTTCTGATCTAGACATCGTTGGACGATATTTACTGTATTCCCTCGAAATACCCCCATGGGGGTTTATTATCTCATCAGAAATTTTCGTAAGGATCGTAGTAAATAGTAGGCATTTGCGAAGTAAATAGTAGGTAATACATGTCTCCAAACAGGATATATTTGGACATAAAAACGTAGATAGCTACACAAACTAGTCTATGTGTAGCTGCGATGCAAATTAGCAGTAATAAATACATCATGTACATTGCATACATGATGTACATCATTCCGGAGGGGGGTATTTCAAGGGGGGGGTATTATTTCATCAGCCCATTTTGAGGGGGGGGGGATAATTCAAGGTAATACGGTATAATAAATTAAAGAATTCTTCCATGTGCTTCCATGAATTATGTAAAACAAAAATCACTGTAAACTGTGTTCTTTAAACATCACTATTCTCTCCGAAGACGATGCTTATCACTTTTTGATTTTTAGGCTTTTGAATGTCTGTCGAAGTCATTAACGTTCCATGTAACGTAAATACTATGCGCATCAAATCAACATCAACATAGATGTTACATAGATCATAGAACATAGATTATCAGCAAGAAACAAACACTGACAGGAAAACACAATGTCTGCAGTGGACAGCCAATGTGAGTTTCTTTCAGTTAAAAAAACGTTTCTTTCAACGGGCCACGTCAGCAATGTCCATCCATCCAACACATCAACACAAAAAAACGTCGCCCCACCAAAAACCAACCATAAACGTTGGACACGAGCGAGCCGAGCTCCACGTTGCACAGCGCGCACGAGTAGAACTGGTCGGCGACTGCCGACTGCGCGGCGCACAAACGTAACTTGAGCAGCGCGCCCGACTGCAGCTCGTGCTGCCCGCTGGACGCGTGGTGCCGCAGCTTGTGCACGCTGCGTGGGGGGGGGGGGTGTTGTAGGTGGGGGTTGTGAATGGAATGGGAATGGTGGAGAATGAATGTGCCTGCGCACACTAGTTTTCACACGAAATTTCGAAAACTCACAAATCAGCTTAGAAGGCATTTGAGTTTTCTACAATGAGGTGGCCGTCAACTACAGTTGACGGAGATAAAAAATAGTTCATTGTGGACAACTCAACGACGTTCAAAGCACATTAATGAGTTTTCGAAATTTCATTTGAAAACTGGTGTGCGCAGGGCCAATGGTGGCGACAAAAATTGATCTAGAATAACGGACTTCATGGGATTAAATGTCGGCGCTGTAGTTGAAGGAATATTCGTCACTCGGAATCCACAATAAAATGAAATTGTATAAATATTATTTTAGCCGTTCAAACAAGGCTATTGAACCACAAGCAATGTTTACGAGAACGGCGCAGTTTCCACACGCAATCCGTGAGAAAAGTTTCCGCAATCACCTTGTGGACAGCTAAATTTATAGCGCGGCCGCGCACAGTAGTTTGGAACTTTGGTTGTCGGGGTCTATGCGCACTGCACTGATTCACAGGTGGCGGCGTCCGTCAATGCTATGCAAATGATGCATTGTGAATGGAATTTGTATATGAAATGATAAATTTCAATTGGGGGAATTTAGTTTGAAAGTTGCTGCCGGCGAGCGGTGAGATCAAAGCGCGCGCCGCCGTTGCCGTTTTTCTCATGAATTCATTTGCGGCGCCGTATCAAATGGATTCAAATGAAGCATAGACCCCGGCGTGCCATTCGACGCGGCAGAAAGGCCGTAAACTTTGGAAAGTGGATGCAAAGCGGGAAAGCGCAATCGAACCGACTTGTTGAATTGTTCATTGCACGCGTTGCAACGGATCAACACGGGGGAGGCGGGCACCGGCCGCGCGTCCACTTCGAGACCGCCCTCCCGCATGTGGCTCAGCTGCGAGCAAAAAGCTATGGGATGATATCAAAAATCCACTATAAAAAAAATAAAAAAAACCAGCCAGCCACCCACCAAAGCCGTCCTCTGCGCGTGCTTGTCCGTCTGCGTGTGCAGCGTGAAGTTGGCCCTCAGCGCCGTCTTGTACTGACAGGCGGTGCACACGTACTGGCCGTTGGCGTCGGGCGCGACGGGCGCGGGGCTGCCGCGCTGCTGCGACCGGTCGCGCTCGCAGTGCAGCTCCATGGCGGCGGCCGTGTCGCAGCCGAACGTGACGCAGACGAGACACTGCAGGATGCGCACGTCGGAGGGGTTGCGCTGCAGCGCCGCGCTCAAGCGAGAAGTGTGATCGTCGCTGCCCGTCGTTGTAGATATCGTCGTGCTTTGGCTACTGCTGCTCAGGTCCAGTGGGCCGGTACCTGCGGGGCGTCAGTCACTCTATTCACTAACGGATTACATTTAAATAACACACGATTTAAAAAAATTCAACACTTGTTTCGTTGAAAGTTATGGAACTGATAAAACCGATGACTGCACCGCCCATTTTTGATTTGTTGTGCATTTTGTGGCATTTTTAAACCGTTTTCTGAGGATGTGTAAATATGTTCGAAAAGCTTCTTTATGTGCAGAATGGAGCTTTTATTATAGGAGTTTATGTATTTCAGACAAAATTAGAATGCCCATTACCAATGGAAACCAAACATAGGTATGCGAGCTTAAAAACTCCAGTGATTTTACGCTGTACTGGGACACTTATTTCCGTTTTACACTGACAGTTTGCCCACAATAAATGATGCATGCAAATGTTGTAAAGTAATAAGAAAATTTGTTATTAGAAAATATTTGACAGCAAACATATTTTTCTTTATTTTAGAGTAGTCACATGTTTTAATCACAGTTGAGAAAGTGCCACCGTGAACTGGGGAGGGGATACACAGTGTAAACAATAACACCCAGTCGAGAACACTCACCGTCCACATTGGCGGTGGCGGTGTTGTGCATGCTGGCGGCGAGGAGCGCGCTGGTGGCCCTCTGCAGCCGGGCCTGCAGGGCGCGCAGATTGGACGCGTGCCGCTCGCCGGCCATGTGCGCCCGCAGCTGCCGCGCCACCGGCGTCTCGTAGGCGCACACCTCGCAGCGAAATGGACTCTGCGTGAGTGAAGGGTGTGCAGGTTAAGCGATATCAAAGAAAATTGAAAGAATTACTGGACGGACACAACGCTATGCAAGGAATGCTACCATATTTTGATGAATAAGGTTACGTGAAAAATTGTGCACAAAATTGACCCAACCCAAAGTTGGAGCAATCTGACCTGATGAGAATTTTTCATGACAGTTCGTTTATTCAGATGAGTATGGTAGATTCATTGTAAGGTGAGCCGTCAGTAGACTGTCGGCTTTAAAAGGTTGAAAATAATACAAAACCTAACCGTTTTCGACTGCTCGCCGATAGTTTCTTCAGTGACGACTGGTTTGGTGACCGCATTGGGCACCGGCGCCGACGTGGCCGGCGGGTCTGAGTGGATCAGTGCCGCTGGGTCGATGCGCGAATCGCGTGCGGTCAGTTCCTGCACGTTGTTCAGGTGCTTGTCCGACTGCATGTGGATGCTCAGGTTGCCCTTGGTCGTCGTAGAGTACTTGCAGATGTCGCACCTGCGTCGCATTAAAAGGCGAATTAATTGCAATTTATAATTAATTGGAATAATTAATTAAATTAATTCCGCAACCGCGCGAACCTGTATGGCTTGTATCCGCACGTGTAGGTCTCGCCCCTGGCCAGCTTTGGGTGCGGCCGCGAGTCGATGCAGTAAACGCAGGTCACCTGGTCGTCCGAGTGTTTCTCCTTCATGTGTATCTCGAGCGTCTCCTGGTACTTGTAGTGCCAGTTGCACTTTGGGCATTTGAGCGTCTTGCACGAGTTGCGCGCCGCCGCCAGGCTCGAATGCGCCGCCATGAGCGGCGGCAAGCCGGGACTGGAGCCGCTGTTGCCGTTCGCCCGGCTTACCTGCGGTCGAAGAATACGGCGCTGAGTCATTGGAAAGTTTACTGGACTCGATCCAGGGGTTTGAGTATACCCCCAAAACCGCCCAGCTATCTATCTATCCCGGAGGCTGCTCGCTCAGCTATCTATCCAAATTATTTGGCAGGAAATTTTTTTTGGCCACAATCCCCTGAACCCCCCCCCCCACCCCCAAATCGGCCAGCTATCTACATATCTGGAGCGATTTTTAAGAAGTTATACCCAATTTTCTGCTGAAAATCACAACTGAAAAAGCCTATATATTGAACCCCAGCAACCCCCTAACCCGCCACCCCCCCCCCCAAACTCCGCCAACCATGGGTCTCCTAGGGGGCGGGGCTGGGGGGGGGGGGGGGGCTGCCATTTGGCTTGGCTACTACCCCCAAAGACCCCCCCCCCCCCAAATCGCTCAGCTATCTATCTACCTGGAGTAGTTTTTGAGAAATTTTGCCCCAATTTTCACTAAAAATCACCAATATTTGCACCTTTTTATAGTTTTTCACCTTCAAAATCGTGCTCTCCGGCTATATGCATGGTTATATGCCTGTTTTTAGCCATTTTAAACCTGCTTTTGGCTACTTTTAACCGATTATTAGCGATTTTTTCCCCTTTCGGCCTTCTATGCACTGAAAAAGCATATATATTTTGCCTCCGCGAGCCCCCCCCCCCCAGAAAATTTTTTCACCTATCTATCCCTCCGGAGGAGCGATGTGCTATCTATCCAGCCCCCGCGAGGGCCAAAATCTTGGAGACCCCTACCGCCAACCCGCCTTCCCTCCCCGAAAAAAAACTTTGGGCTACCTATCCCTCCGGAGGAGCGATTTTCTACCTATACAACACCCGGAGGGTCAAAATCTAGAGTACCCCTAGCACCCTCAGTCAGTCAATTCACCTGCAGTGGACTGGGCACGGCCAGTTCTCCCGCGTCAATGTTCGATCGGGCGGTGAGGCATAGAGCCTCGTCCGAGGTGCCCATCTGCGCCATGTCCGTCGACATGTCGGCCAACGCGCCGCCGCTCATCTCACCGGCTGCAGGGCGGCACAATCACGCCGCATGGACGTCCGGCCGCTACGCAGCTGTAATCACGCCTTGCCGAGGAATAATAGACATTTAGTAGAATAGCGCGGCGAACACCTGAGGGAAAATAAGTAGCGTGTTGGGTGGAGCTACTGATAATAGGTGTAGTAGAACAGATTCACAAATCAAGGTGAAAACAAGGACAAAGGCGGCATTGGAATAATCTATCGGCCGGCGTTCCCACCGCGGCGCGGCCGTAATGCATCGCGCGCGGCCGACTGTAATTTGGATTCATTCTACCGAGGCGCATTTCAAAAGTGCAGTTACTAGCGGCCCGACCGAAAGTGGGATGGGCGCTCGAAAACCGCGGATTGTCCTTGCATAATCACCGATAGCATTACGTATGATTTACAACCGTGCAATTTGCAGCGGCAGCACCACCGGCGGCGGCGGCGGCGACACGTTGTTTATCAATGCGAAGTGCGTGCCGCCGATGCGCGCGCAGCCGCCGCCGCGGCGCACTTGGAACGACGCGACAGCCGAAATTGGGCACTGAACACATGCCCACCGTGTCATCACCACAAATGTGTCACTTGGAAAGCCTTTTGTGTGAGATATTGTCAATATAACCTAGAAAAGGGATGGAGAAAGCGTAATTTCGAACGATGAACTGGTGATTAGAATGAGCGCGTGAAATGTGAAATCCCCCCACGCACGTGGAAATACGTGATGCCGCGCGCCGGTCGAGAACAAATTATACGGGGTGATGTATAGTGTATGACAAAGAGATATCCAGTGGGAGGTGTAGAAAAAATACAAGAGCAATTACACGTCGATAGTTACTGGAAAGAAAAAACTGCTAGGCGCGGAAATCGTTTTCCCATGTGTAAATACTTTGTGGAAAGGTGGAAATGACGAAAAACGTGTGTAAAAGGAATGAATAGGTATTCACAAGTGAAAAAGAATAATTAAAAACTCCACCATTCGAGTTGATAAAGCACGCCAAGTCAAAAGGTTGACCAAAAATGCTTTGTTATAATAACCCCAAGTTGATAAACGAACAAAAATATAAAAGGTTAGGTCAAGGTGGCACTGAGCAATTATGACCGGGCTAGGAAAGCGCGAGCGTTCAAGTGCCGCGTGATTGCCACCTGCGGGCCGGGCGGCGTAACGCAATCAATTGATCAAGTGCAGGGGGCCCCAAAGGCGAGAACCCCTTTATCACCGCTACTTGTTGGTGGGTAGCAAAAAATAAATACCACCTTGAGCGGGGCCCCGCATGATGAATGAAGATAATGAAAAAGACTGGCGCCAGCGCCGCGCCCAGACACCAGAGGGGCGGCAGGGCCGCCGCCGCGCCGCTGCACCCGAGAATTATCCCATGTAATCAAGCGTGCGGCGCCGCGCGTACGCGCAGAATTTATAATCATGCATATTTCTGACCGATTTGCAATGTGTCCATGCCGGCCGGTGAGCGATTGGTCGATGGCGCGCCAGCAGTGCAAGCATCACTCGAGAGGAGCGGCCACTAGCGCGTCCCCAGTGGCAGCGGAATGGCTGGCCGCCGCCGGGCTGCCCATTGCCCAACTAGTGGTTCGAATGGAAATTATGCATCAATGGTGGACAGAAACGTATTAATGGGATGCGAATGTCTTGGAAACTTTTTATATTACGTGACTTTCACAAGATAACCTTTACGTATTTCTAAGCTTAATTAAGGCAACAGGTGCAAATGAGTGATATGCTCCAACTACAGAGGTGCTTAGGTGACGTTTGTGTTTGGTATTCTACTTCAAATCGAAATTACAAAAAAAAACATCAGAAAACTAAAACATGCACAGACACATATCATTGTGAAAACAACGATTATAATAACAAATAAATTCTAAAATCCACATTTATCCATTTTCAGAAACGCTAGCTGAAATGCCTGGGCGCGGCGGACAGCGGGGGCATCTCCCCACTTGTGTATCCCATAGTTAGCGCGCCGCCTAATGGCCATTCTACAGGTACACACAGGTGTCTCGTGCAATTAGACGGGCACGCTGAGAAACAACGTGCCTGTGCGAGGCAAAAATACTTGGCCAATTGCATAAAAACATAACCTTCGAAATCGACAAAATAATTAATGGAAACATGTTTTGTGTTTTCATTTCTTCCAACGAGAGATTTTTATGTCGGCCCCGTGTGCAACCTATTTATAATTGGAATAAACATTACAAAACAACAGTTATGATAAATATAGGATGGTGCATGACACGCAGGTCGCAGGAGCCGTGTGAAAATTTCACCGCCCTAATTTTGTATAAATATCAACTGGATTGGGCAGCACACCTCTTAAAATGTATTCACATTTACTCAAAAAATACATATACTCTAGTACTGGGTAATTCACACTCACAAATACTCACCTGTTAGCATAATTTGAAAAGTACACGTGCACAGAAAATGTATTTCATAAATCAAAAATCGCTATTTTTGTTGCTAAAATAAACCTTGAAGAAATCATATCATTTTCCTATAAAAATACTGAGTAATCATTAAAAAACAACATCTGTTATACCTACCAGAAAAAGTATTCTATGAAGAAAATACTCACTTTTACATTTTCCGAAAAAGTACTCGATTTTACATTTTGTACACATGTACTCATGAGTACAACCAAAAAAGTATTAACAAAAAAGACAAAAAAGTAACTAAAAAAGTATCTGGCATTTTCTGTGTTCAGAGCAGGGGTGAGTAAAAAGTATTTTACATTCAAAAACATAAACTTTGAAAAAGTTTCGTAATTTTAACAACTTTGTTGGGCAGACGTTGGACATTCCTCTGTTGGACTGTTTGCTAGCACTTTCCACTTTTTACTTTACAGCTTTTTACCTAATTACAAAACAAACAAATGATCGCAAGATCACAATATAAAAACACAAAGTTTTGAGAGAAAATAAATATATCTTTGGATCAGGGTTGGCAAAATCTCAGAAAAAAATAAAAATAAAATAAAAATAAAATGGAATATTCAAGAATAAAATAAAATAAAATAAAATGGAAAATATAAGAATAAAAATAAAAATTGTATAAAAATTCGAATTTTTGTAAAATTTTTGTAAAATTGTATAAAAATTCGTATTTTTGTAAAATTGTATAAAAATTTGTATTTTTTGTAAAATTTTATCTCATTGCTTGAGTTTCTACATGTTTATTCATGGATCTGGGAGCAGTCCCAAGTGTAACGTGTCCAATGTCATGTAAAATGTCATGCAAAGTGTCAATTGTCATGACAAACGTAAGGTCAAGTGTAAATTGTCATGACATGTAAAAAATAAAGTATCAATTGTCAAGTAAATTGTGTCCAAATCTTATGTTTTATATCTAAATCTTATGTTTTGTATCCAAATTATGTTGTTGTTGTATCCAACATTGTGAACATTTTGTATACAAAAACATAAGGTTTGGATACAAAACATACTATGATACAAAAACACAAGATTTGGATACACAATTGCCACTTTGCTTGAAATTTGACATGACACTTGACATTTTGCATGAGAATTGACACTACTTTATATTTGTCAAGACAATTGACAAATTGCATTACATTTTACAAATGTGCCCAGCACACTCCACTAGTCCTTCTACTGAAAATGCAAACCATTCTTATCAATAATTGTAACTTTACACTTGCAGCTAGCTAACAATACATACTGCATGCAACTTTTGAAAAGTAAGGGAAAAATTTGTCACAGGTTTTTCATGTATAGGTCTAATCATAACATTTTTTTGGCCTTGCATGCATGATTCTGATTTTTTGTAAAATTTTTGTAAAATTTTTGTAAAAATTTTGTAAAATGTGTCATTTTATTTTATTAATGACTTTTGGGAATAAAATAAAATAAAATACAATGAAACAAGAATAAAATAAAAATAAAATAAAATTTTTATACAATTTTTATACAATTTTACTAAAATGAATTTTTATAAAACCAACCCTGCTTTGGATATCAAAATGCAGCCAAAGTTTCTCTTAGTTTTGTCACTGAATTTTGTCGCTGACCCGAACCAAAATTTACACATTTACTAAATTACTACATATATTTATACTCATAGAGTTAACAAAAAAAGATACTTATGTGGATGAATTTTACGAAAAACGTAACATTTCTATAGCTCTAACCATAACCTACAATTTTGATGAAACCTAAAATTAAATTCTGAGGAGGCAAAACTGGAAACAAAATTTGGTACAAGACGCTGGTATGAAACTAATCAATGGAATGAACGCAGGTTTATTTCAAATGTTGCGTTAAAGGTAATTTCTGATTGGTTGATTAAACACAGTCGCGGTGAAAACGCGCCCGACAGCGAACATTCAGTCGAGCTGAAAATTTCCCACATTACGACTGCCTACAAACGAGCCAGGGTTTTTTTTTAATTTCAAATGACCCTGCCTTGTTTTTGCAAGCAAAAATTTTCACTTCACGGAATTGGCAAATTCCTCCATAATTACGTACGTACGTGTATGCACATATAATCAATAAATACATTCTCTTTATGGACGCAAATGCACATTTCAACAGACGTTATAACGATATACCTACATCGAAATTAGCAGCTCGCAGTTTACTAGCCCGATAAAAACAACAAAAACAGCAATGGCGGCCAGCACACTAGTTGACACACATGTGCCAACTGGTCTGTGTCAACTCGAATTTCGGCTTCACGTGTCGCATAGCGATCTACAAATGCACATGCAGCAATGTTGAAAAAATAAATATTACGTCAAGTGCATTGGAAGATCGCTTGTCGACACGTGAAGCTGAAATCTGAGTTGACACAGACCAGTTGACACACGTGTGTCAACTAGTGTGTGGGCCACCAATATCTCATCAAAATATCCACGAGTGGCTAAATATAACAGCTATAGACGCGGCGAGGCAACGGCCGTGTATGCACCGCCGAGCGAACGCTAACTATTTAACGTCAAACATTTTAGCGCGGCACGTTTTACAGCGCGCCGCGCTAATGCAAAGTGCAAGCTCTTTAGTGGCGCGCGCGCGCGGCACGAGGTCTACATGAGCACCGGGCCGATGTAAATTACGGAATTTTCTAGCCCGCCCCGCTGGGACCGGCCGGGCCAGCTAAACTTGTCAGCAAACACACAAGCGGTGCGACGACAAAGCGCCCGGCTAGCCGGCGAAACTCGGCCGCAGTGGGGCGGCATTCGACGACGCGGCGTCCAAAGTTAATGGACGCGAGATGTGGCACTCGTTAGCGCGCCGCCACGGCCAACAGCCACAGTTACACTACAAACAAACTAATGTATAAGTCGGTGGACGCTTGCAGCGGCGCGGCTGCACAACGCCGCGGCGACGGCAGATCGAATCGCGCAAGTGCAACGGCCGAACGGCACTGATAGCATTCTCGGCATGACTTTGGCGCGGCGCGGCCGCAGCGCACACCTGCGGCCGGTACAACGGCCGCAGAAGTGCCCCTTGCGCATAATGAATCACGCCCCGACGTGGCCATGCTTTAATAAATGCCCAGTTCAGCTAACGAATGTCTGCACTGGCATCAACAACGAAGCGAGCCAGCCAGCTTGCAGATGAATATTGCTCTTAGAAATGGCCATATTGGCAAGACGTAAGTACTCCATTAAAATCAACACAGTTGAGACCTTGAAAAGCAGGTTGTGGGAGCCTTAAACGATCGGTCGACGCGTCACCCCGAGTTAGGCACCGCAAGCGCGGCCAACAATGAGAAAACTGGCGATAGGAGGTCACAAACTGCAGGTGCAGCGGCGGCGCGCTCATTGCTTGCTTAGTTAGTTCAGTCATAGACCTCGATCGAACTATGGAGTTGGCGCGGCGGGGCCGAGGCGCGGCGGTCGTTAAATAAAAGCCATACAAATGCAAACTGCATTGCTGGATGTGCGGCAACGTGGACGCACAAAGCACACACGGCGGCCGAGGTGCGTAGACAGCGACGAGCGGCGACCGTGCAACTCAAACCGTCCGCCCGCTTCGTTAGCTGGCCGCCGCACATTATAGCAATTGCAAACTGGCGTGCCGGCACGTCGCACCGCCGGCCGAACTGGCCCGGCCCCGGCAGCGGCGCGGCGGTGCAGCAGCGGCGGCCCGCACCGACGGCGCGCAGCTGCAAATTAGCGCAACAAGCGGCGCGCCCCGCCGCTGCGGCGGTACAGCCGCGCCACCTTGCCGCTAGTAGTGCACACAGTACACGGGCGCACGTAGGCGGCCGTGGAAATTAGCATGGCCGACCAGAACAATTCATTACAGCGCGGAATTAGTGCCGCTTCTGTGGCGCGCTCATGTAGCTGCGCCGGCAGCGGCGCTGCTCCGCGGCGCCATTACGCAACGCTGGCCGGCCGCCGCGCAGCCGACTAAGCATGGCGGCGGCGCTTTTTCTCCCTTTCAATTATTCGGCCGCCGGTAATGGAAGCAAGTGCATAAGAAGAGTGAGAGCGAGGCCTAGTTGCAATGCACGGCTCTGGTCGAATAACGCAGATATTGAGGCGGTTCGCTCGCGGCAGCGACGATAATAAGCTGCAAACACGACGCAAGCACTGCATTAGGCGAGGGCGACTGCCGCCGTGGCTGCAGTCAAGTCAAACCTTTCTGCGCGCAGTGCAGCGCCAGACGCGCTGTGTAAATGCGATGTAAATACATGTATTCTATTAAAGACGCGGGGTAGAATGGGATGGAAGCATAGTTGTTAAAACGTATTTACTTTTACTCGATAAATACGCATACTCGAGTACAGAGTAAATACATTTACGTTTCCTCAGAAAAAGTTCCAGTACTCGCTTTTACGTATACTTTTTCAAAGTACGCGAGTACAGAATACGTATTTTGGGTAGTTCTTTATAGATTTTTGAAGGCATAGAATGACAAAATGAGAGAATATGCTAACAATAGGGGAAAATAGTCAAAAATGAATACCGCAAATCCTCCATTAAGACCCACCTCTAAAAAAACCCTGAATAACTCCCCCTGTTGGTGAGGTGAGGAACAAATAACTCCCCCCCTTGAATAACTTCCCCCTCTTGAATAACTCCCCCCCTCTCTGGATGAAAACGATACAATACAAAAAATACAAAAAATATTATCCTACAGCAGCGACAGCAGATACATGATGTGTATGCAAAGTATACACATCGTTTTTATTGTTGTTTGACAGTTATGTACCTGAATTACATGAGTTTGCAGACTGCACCCATACAATTAATTAAGTTCAAGTTTTCTGAGGAAAAAATAAATCCCCCCTCCAAAACATCTGAGGAAAAAATAACTCCCCTGGGGTTTTATTCGAAGAATTAGTGTATATAAGCCCATGTATTGGTTTAAGTGGATACAGCCAAAAGTTGTGTAAAATATGAAGAAAGTTATGAATATTAGTGATTTTGAGTGAAAATTGGGGTGACATTTCTCAAAAATACTCTCATTTACCTTTTCCATGGGGAAAAGTATGTTTACTCACGTTTACTCATAAGTAAAAATAAAAAATATGTACTTTGCATTTTCTGTACTCAAGGGGTGAGTAAAAAATAAATACTTGACGTTTACGTACACTTTGTAAAAAGTTCTGTGCTTTTAACAACTCTGGATGGAAGCGATGCCACACAGGGGTATCTTGAATTTTGACCCTACGAGTGGTTGGATAGATAGCAAATCGCTCCTCTGGAGGGATAGATAGCTGAAAAATTTTCTGGGGGGGTTTGGGGGGGGTTGTGGTGGTTCGATATATAGGCTTTTTCGGGTCATAGAAGGAAGAAAGGGGAGAAAAATCGCTAAAAGTATGTGTCAAATGGCTCAAAATGGGTATACAAGAGCATACAGTACTAAATATAGCTGAAAAATAGGCAAATAGGAACCAGAACCATGATTTTGGACGTGAAAATCTACAAAAAAATTATGAAAAAAAGCGATTTTGAGCGAAAATTAGGGTATAGTTTAGCAAAAATCGCTCCAGATAGGTAGATAGCTGGGCGATTTGGGGGGGTGGGGTTTAGGGGGTAGTAGCCCAAAATTTTGCCTCCGGGATAGATAGATAAATAGCTGAGCGGCCTCCAGGATAGATAGATAGCTGGGCGGTTTGGGTTTCCCACCCCCATTCGAGACCCCGGATGCCACTTCCCAACTTCCAATTCCCAACTTCGACAAAGGCACGGCGAAGGTCTCGATGGGCGATTTGCAGGTCGGGGTTTCCCAACCGCCAGGCTTTTTTTCTATGCCGGGACTAGGGTTGTAAAAAAAACGTTTTTTTTAACTCGATGTTTTTTTAAAAAAGAAAACGTTTTTTTTTATAAAAAAAACGTTTTTTTAATAAAAAACGTTTTTTTTAAAAGCTCCCAGATATGACCTTGTGTCAACATATATAGGTATATCAGACAGTGGCAATACTCTGTGATGTCATATATGACCATATAATGTCTGTGGAGCCATGAGATGGCATTATAAGTGGTGATTTGTGTCAAAAATATCCATTTTTCGTCGACATATCATTTGTATATCGCCTTATAGTCGAATGTTCGTGACTTCAGGTAAAGTTTGGCACGGAATAGTGATCAAACAAGGTGATAAAACGAGGTTGTTACTTTGGGAGTGAAGTTACACACTGTGGAGGTACATCGGAAGCACATTACCTCAATATTATATACTACAGCAACATATGACGGCTTATTAACCCATGGTAGCACATAGAAATGGATGCTTTGATACTAAAAATGCCACAAAACCAATGAAAACAACCACCAATGTCAATTTGTGTGTGAAATTGCGCACTTGCGCGCAAAAATTTTGCAAAATACCTAGTGCTTAGTACTAAAAATTTCGGTCAATGTTGTTTTTTTTTTAAACATTTTGGACGTCATGTTTTTTTTAAATAAAAAACGTTTAAAAAAAAACATCGGCCAACCCTAGCCGGGACGAAAATTTATACCGTATTTCCTCGAAATACCCCCCTCAAAATGGGCACTATGAATTCGTGGTCCGGGAAATGCATAACAGACGTTCAAAACACTTACTGTGTTACGTTAGAACATCGTTTATACCATCTACATCCTTATATAAGGCTGATAAACTTATAAATGGTGGTTATTGTTGCATTTTTCACGTTTTTCTCTCAAAATTTTCACTCTGAAAAAATAAACCCCCGGGGGGTAATTCGAGGAAATACGGTAGTTTAAATACTTTACGAACCCGAGCGATAAAACAGACAAAGCACACCATCCATCAGGGGTATCTTGAATTTTGACCCTCCGGGGGTTGTATAGATAACAAGTCGCTCCTGTATAGGGATAGATGGGGGGGTTCGCGGGGGATCAATATATAGGCGCTTTCAAGGTGTAGAAGGAACAAAAGGGGGAAAATCGCTACAAATAGGTGAAAAATAGCTCAAAATAAGTATTTATATAAGGACATATAGTACTAAAAATAGCTGAAAATAGGCAGTTAGACATAGGGTGTCAAAAAAAATTTTCTACGGAAAACGGAAAACGGAAAGGTAAATTTTTTTCACTTTACGGAAAACGGAAAACGGAAAGGTAAAAAAAAAATTTCTGCCGGAAAACGGAAAACGGAAAGGTAAAAAAATTTCACTCAGCGGAAAATGGAAAACGGAAAGGTAAAAAAAAATTGTCGGCCGGAAAACGGAAAACGGAAAAATGAAATGCCGGAAAACGGAAAACGGAAAGCAAAATTTTCATGGAAACGGAAAAAAATAAAGCAGAAGCCTTGGTGCGGTTTAAATCACTGATAAGAAGATTCATGAAAGATCCAAACTTATTCGAACAATACTGGAAAGTTTTGGACGACCAACTAGAAAAGGGAATAATTGAGATCTGTGACAACAAAACAGACAACAAGGGGATTCATTACCTGCCACACCAGCCAGTAATCACGCCGGGCAAATCGACATCATGCAGAATCGTGTAAGATGGGTCGTCAGGTAAGCCCAGTTTCAATGAGTGCCTTTTTAGAGGACCAATTACAACACCATTAGCACTGGGCCTACTCCTGAGGTTCAGGGCAGGCAATCTAGCATTAATTGCCAATATTGAAAAGGCATTTTTTCAAATAGGATTGCATGACCAAGCTAGAGACTACACACGATTTTTCTGGCTGAAAGATGCCTCAAAACCAGTAACTGAAAATAACTTTATAGTACTTTGTTTTAAACACATACTGTTTGGACTTGTCTGCAGCCCAGCAATTTTGGGAGCAGTCATAAAATACCATTTAAATGTGACAATAAACAACATGAATGAATATGAAGAAAATGAAGGGGAACAAAACCAGTTGGCGATGATAATAAACAACATTTACGTCGATAACTTCATCATGAGTGTCACAAATGAAGTTGAAGCTTTAGAACTATATTACAAAGTCAAAGCTTTATTTGACCAATGATGGCTGTCAAACTCCAGATCAGTCATGAATGAAATAGCAGAAAACGACAGGAGTCCAAAGGTGAATAAAATTGTCGCAGTAATGGGCATGAAATAAAATCACCGAATGGACATGCTGGCAATATCAACACCAAAATTGCAAATTGACAGCATCACAACACCAACCAGACAAAACTTGAATAAATTATTGGTGTCAGCATATGACTCAATTGGGTTCACAGCACCTGTTTCACTGACCCTGAAATCGCAGTTGTCAATGCTGCTCCAAGAGACAAAAACAACACAATGGGATGAGCCAATTGAAGATAAATACAGATTGGAAAAATAATGGAAAAGAGCCAGAAAACTGAAAATCGAGCCAGAAAATGGAAAAATGGCCTGGTAAAACGGACGGAAAGGTACAAATTTTTCAGCCGGAAAAACGGAAACGGAAAGGTAAAAAATTTTCAGCTGCCGGAAAACGGAAGACGGAAAGGTAAAAATTTTTCGGCTGCCAGAAAACGGAAAACAGAAAGGTAAAAATTTTTCAGCTGCCGGAAAACGGAAAACGGAAAGGTAAAAAATTTTCCCTGCGGAAAGGCGGAAACGGAAAACGGAAACGGAAATTTGACACCCTAGTTAGACACACGGACTAGTTATTTTCTAGGTGAAAATCTATAATAAGGAATGAAAATGAATGATTTTGAGCAACATTTGGGGTAAAATTTCCAAAAATCGCTCTGGGTAGGTAGATAGCTGGGCGATTTGGGGGGGGGTCGGTGGATAGTAGCCAAAAAAATTGCCTCTGGAATAGATATACCCTAAACCCTCAAATAAGACCCCAGGGGAGTTATTTAAGTCAGATGTTTTTGAGGGGGACTTATTCGAGGATTTGCGGTAGCTAAGCGGCCTTTGGGATAGATAGATCCGTAAACAAGCAGCCCCCCTCCGCTCATAAATCCTGGATACGTCCCTGCCTAGGGTTGGCCGATGTTTTTTTTTAAACGTTTTTTATTTAAAAAAAACGTTGTTTTTTTTAAAAAACATGACGTCCGAAATGTTTTTTTTTTAAAAAAAACATCGACCAAAATTTTTAGTACTAAGCACTAGGTATTTTGCAAAATTTTTGCGCGCAAGTGCGCAATTTCACACACAAATTGACATTGGTGGTTGTTTTAATTGGTTTTGTGGCATTTTTAGTATCAAAGTATCCATTTCTATGTGCTACCATGGGTTAATAAGCCGTCATATGTTGCTGTAGTATATAATATTGAGGTAATGTGCTTCCATGTACCTCCACAGTGTGTAACTTCACTCCCAAAGTAACAACCTCGTTTTATAACCTTGTTTGATCACTATTCCGTGCCAAACTTTACCTGAAGTCACGAACATTCGACTATAAGGCAATATACGAACGATATGTTGATGAAAAATGGATATTTTTGACACAAATCACCACTTATAATGCTATCCCATGGCTCCACAGACATTATATGGTCATATAAAACATCACAGAGTATTGCCACTGTCTGATATACCTATATATGTTGACACAAGGTCATATCTGGGAGCTTTTAAAAAAAAACGTTTTTTATTTAAAAAAAAACGTTTTTTTTTTAAAAAAACGTTGTTTTTTTTAAAAAACATCGAGTTAAAAAAAAACGTTTTTTTTCCAACCCTATCCCTGCCTATTTTCCGCAATTTTAAAACATTTTTTCAAACATGGCTTTTTAAAACATTGGAAAAATCAGTTATCTATCACCCAAAGGAGAATCGATGTATCTATCGAACCCCCACGAGGGTTAAAATCCTAGCGACCCATGCTGCTCACATTCAGGCAGATAATAATAAATATGATTGGTAGCATGAAAGCGCAAAATGCGCGCCGGGGTTGTAATGAAAACGCGCGGGCTAATAAATTTGATGACGGCCGGTACAATATTTACCTGCCTTGTTAAAATAGTTTGGTGTGAAGCAGTAATAACATCGCATCAAATTACACGCATGACACTGAAATCGCTGCGCGCATGCGGCCGCCGCGGCGAGAGCTGCTCGACGCCGCGCAGCGTGTAATCATAACACTGCTGCCCGTTCTGTGCCGTCGCACTGATTAGTGCGGCCGCTAGCGCCCCGCTGTAAACAAGGGCCAATTTGAATTGTCCACCGCGCCCATCGAAATAAATTTCCCAACGCGCTCATGTGCGCTATTTCAGCGGGCAGGTATTTACTTTTAATGTGCCCGGCATTGGAAATGAAAAAAATTCGAAATTATAATGTACAGGTGCATCACGTGGGCCATAAATACATTACCACCGATACACGTGTACATAAAAAAAGTATGGTCCCATGAGCTGGGCAGCTACGCGAGGCCGCTCCCCGACCCCAAGTTCAATGAGGCACACGAGCGGCGCGCGCGCGCGCGTCAACGAAGATCGCC
>OZ038460.1:13123369-13154357 GCA_964036195.1 Sphaerolaimus hirsutus | reverse complement strand
GTGCGTCAACGAAGATCGCCGCAGCGTAGAAAAGAGGCAGCCCAAGATTGATGTGTGAAATGTTGAACGCGTGTACGTCGGCGCGGCGCGGCCGCGCTAATGACAGATCACAGGGGATGCCGGCTGTCACGCAAACTAATCGCTGTTTTCAGCCTTGACAATTCCGCCGCAACGTTCCCTGCCCTCGTTGTAAACAGAGGGGTGAATACAATAACACAGGAACATCAGACCTGTGCAGTGGGGGAGCGTGGGGTGCTCTAATGAACAAGGATTTTCAACTGCAGAAAGTTATATGAATTTCTCTGGATGGGCAACATAAAATTCCGTTTTCTTATGTATCTATTGAATTACCCAACCACAATTATAATTTTAACACCACAACCGATGACATCAATGATGCAAGCAAAAAGTAGGAAATGAAACCCGTCGACATATCGGTCCAATACTTATTATTTAGAGCAAGGTCTGCATTGATGGTGAATTGTGGTGGAGAGTTAATGAGGTGTATTATTATCCAGTGGGTCTGGAAGGGGGTAGGGTGGAGTTATCCACCCCAAAACGCCCCAGCTATCTATCTGTCCCCGGGGCCGGGAATACCTACTTATTTTAAGGCGAAAATTTAGGGCTACTACCCCCTGCACCCTTCTGAAATCGCTCAGCTTTTTATTTATCTATCTCGAGATAATTTTGAGCGAGTTCGCGCAAAGTTTCACACAAAATGACTAATTTTTTCACTTTTTTTTCACCATCAAAATCGTAATTTTTGGCTACCGTATTACCTCGAATTATCCCCCCTTGAAATAACCCCCCCCCCTGGAAGTAACCCCCCTCTCAAAATGGGCTGGGGAGATAATAATAACCCCCCTCGAAATACCCCCCAGAATGATGTACATCATGTATGCAATGTACATGATGTATTTTTTACTGCTAATTTGTATTGCAGCTACACGTAAGACTAGTTTGTGTAGCTATCTACGTTTTTATGTCCAAATATATCCTGTTTGAACACATTTATTACCTGTTGCGAGACAAATTGGGTTCGAAAATGCGACCTTTGTGTACGAAAATGCTTACTATTTACTACGATCCTTACGAAAATTTCTGATGAAATAATAAACCACCTCGAATAAGCCCCTTCCTCGAATTCCCCCCCTCAAAATTTTCTGGCGAAAAAAATAAACCCCCATGGGGGTATTTCTAGGTAATACGGTATATATCTATTTGCTTAGATACCTATTTTTTTCGAGTGTGCATCACTTCTAATCATGCACACTTGACATCAACCCCCAGGTGCATCACATCTAATCAAGAACTGCCTCACTTCACATCAAAACTTAGTCACACGTTTATGCCTCACTTCTAATCAAGTACTGTCTCATTTCTAATCAAAAGTGCCTCACTTCACATCAAAACTTTTATTTGGGCTACTGCCTCACTTCTAATCAAGAACTGCATCACTTCTAATCAAATAGTTACTTCCCAAAATATTTCTCATCAATATGTCTGTTGTGCATACAGTGCTTACTGAGTCACTTACATCAAAGAGCAAAAAATTCATGTGATCAATGTGGCTAGTTGAAGAAACTGCAGAATGCCATTTCCACTGCACCTGTTCCAGTTAGTATTGCCTGGGAAATGCATGTGTCTGTGACGCACCTGCTTGCTTCCCTTTGACACAGTTCATTCAAAACTACAATGTGACATAACCTTTAAGTACACTAAGTTGAGAAATATTGTGGGAATCAAATATTTGATTAGAAGTGATGCAGTTCTTGATTAGAAGTGGGGCAGTAGCCCAAATAAAAGTTTTGATGTGAAGTGAGGCATTTTTGATTAGAAATGAGGCAGTACTTGATTAGAAGTGGGGCAGAAATGTGATTTAGAAGTTTTGATGTGAAGTGAGGCACTTCTTGATTAGATGTGATGCACCTGGGCTTGATGTCAAGTGTGCATGATTAGAAGTGGTCCGTACTCATTTTTTTCAACATATTTCTACCTGTTTAAATCTATTCGAAATGATTTTTCTCCCCTAAAACCCTCCACTCACCCCCCCCCCCAATGTAAACCCAACGGGGGTCCAAATCTATGGGACCCCTGATTGCAGTACACATTACAAGAATTTCGCACTGGGAGCGCAACGAAGAAAAACACTTGCGATATTGGGAACTAGAATTTTAATTGATAGCCATGTTATGCGTGCATAGTAAATGGTCAACGGCGATAGCCACGCTAAATTTTTAAGTTATGCGTCCGAACATTTTTGGACGCGGAAAGATCAAAAGTTAGGCCTAAATGTGAAATGCGTGAAGGTAGAGATTCCCGTAAACTTTTTGCTGTGGGCGTGCGCCTGTCTTTCTTCCAATTAATTTTGCTATAGTCCTAACAATCAAATTTTCGTGAATATCGACGTTCAGACGCATAACTCGAAATATCAGTTTGCATGGCATTTACGCGCATTTTCATGATGAAAGGCACTTGAATAATCCCCCAGTAGTGTTAGCAGAGTGAGAAGATAACCGAAAAGAGTGATGAAATAAAAAGAATATACTTTTACATAGGGTTGGCCGATGTTTTTTTTTAAACGTTTTTTATTAAAAAAAAACGTTTTTTTTAAAAAAAAACATGACGTCCAAAATGTTTTTTTTTAAAAAAAAACATCGACCGAAATTTTTAGTACTAAGCACTAGGTATTTTGCAAAATTTTTGCGCGCAAGCGCGCAATTTCACACACAAATTGACATTGGTGGTTGTTTTCATTGGTTTTGTGGCATTTTTAGTATCAAAGTATCCATTTATATATGCTACCATGGGTGAATAAGCCGTCATATGTTGGTGTAGTATATAATATTGAGGTAATGTGCTTCCATGTACCTCCACAGTGTGTAACTTCACTCCCAAAGTAACAACCTCGTTTTATAACCTTGTTTGATCACTATTCCGTGCCAAACTTGACCTGAAGTCACGAACATTCGACTATAAGGCGATATACAAACAATATGTCGACGAAAAATGGATATTTTTGACACAAATCACCACTTATAATGCTATCCCATGGCTCCACAGACATTATATGGTCATATATAACATCACAGAGTATTGCCACTGTCTGATATACCTATATATGTTGACACAAGGTTATATCTGGGAGCTTTTAAAAAAAAACGTTTTTTATTAAAAAAAAACGTTTTTTTTTAAAAAAAAACGTTTTTTTTTTTAAAAAAACATCAAGTTAAAAAAAAACGTTTTTTTCCAACCCTACTTTTACAGAAAATGCACAATGCAACAAGAAACCTTGCAAAATAACGCCGTTCACTGAAAACGTTGTAATTTAATGTATGCAAAGAAAAACGCTGTGTAATTTGTCACACCCCTGTCATGTTTCCCTCACCTGGATAATTATTTTGCCAGGTGAATAGAGAGTTCAAAAACTACCTATCTGCGACACAGAAGCATAGCAGTCATTGTAAATAAATTCTCAGTGACATGAACATGGAAACAACCGCGCGTAAATACTAAATATACAATGTAATTATTCACACAGCCATGGCAGGCCGACGCATTTGGGAACAACAATATTTTTACAAAATACATGTAAATAGATATGTATACATGCACAGCGGCAAACCACTAACTAGTTGCCAGACGACACAAGAAATGACTTTGAGTTGTCGTTGCACTGATACTGTGCAGAGGAACGGTGCAAAATCAACATCTGTCAATATCTGTTTTCATTTGCGCTCAACCCGCAGAAATATCCATGCACAGACAGCACAGGTGACCGAAAAAATCGCCGCAGACAGCATGAAAATGATTCAAAATTACGCAGGTTGTCATTAAAAACGCATAGGTATATCCAGGTATAAATACCCGCGCCGCCGCGCCGCGAGATATGTACGCTGGAATAAAATTCTATAATAAGAGTCATTTTATGTGTGAGAGAAGAGGGACAATTGATGAATGTAGGTATACGCGTGCGCTGTGCAACCGCAGTGGTCACAGGGGCAAAGACCTCTGATCCCAGTTTACATGTGCCCGCGTACTTTAGGTACATGAGAATTGTCGGGCGGGTCTGCCTCTGGCTGACAGGCTCCTTTACCTGGGTTTCGAGCGGCGCTGATTAAATGTGAATAATAAAGTGATCGTTCGACGGAGAGAACGTTGGGCCGAGTTTGAGCACGGGATGCACATCGGTTGAGTTGATTGTTTTGTGAATATTTATATGTGGCATGTTCAATTGAACTAAAAGGGCTATATATTGTACCATGGATTGACAAGAAATACATTTTTTAAGTTCAATGATTTTCTCTTAAATATATTTTCCTAATTTTAACACTAGAATCGCATTTTTTGATAACTGAAGTTTATAAAAAATTCATTTTTATTCTTAAATGTGGGGTAGGCTGTGGAGAAAGAATAGCTAAATGTATTTATAAGGTGGCGCATACTGCATTGCCATGAGAATACGTTTGAAAAATCATCGAATGTTTGTGACGTCAAGAAAGTACCTAAATATATTGAACATTGAACAGTTGTTAAATCATTGGGAAAGGCAATCCATTGGGTAGTGGTGTTGAGCCTCAGTTCAGAAGAATGTGGCATCAGCTGAATTCTGAATACTAAACGTAAGTTATAATTATATTTATAATTAAGCGCTAGGTGTACAGCGACAGCAAATATGGCAAACCTATATTGCAATAGTTGATCTTAATACAAAAATTATCAATAGAAAATAGATGCAATTATCCAGCAACTATACACCAGCAACTGATTTCAAAGGATATTTAGTGCTTACAAAAGCACAGAAAAAAACATTTGTAACAAAAAACTCAAATTTGATGTTGTGCTTTTTAGTGAAGGGTCGGTTGAAAAAAATCAAGTGCCATCAATATGTCGATCAATATATCAAAACTGCAACATCATATCAAAATTGTCAAACAGTGATACATTTTAAATACCCAATAACCACAGCAGCTGTAAACACCAAGAAGGATTACTTCAAATACTTCCTGTATTCAACTTTCCCTCGCTGTTTAAGTCGCAACTAAACCCAAACAATGCAAAGATGAAAATTTCAGCGCAAATACGCAAATGTGTGATGGAACAATAAACAGCGGGTCTGCATCCTGTAATGCCGCCACAGTAGAGGCTGGCACCGCAGCAAAATGGGATAATTATGGGTGTCGGCCGCCTGTGTAATTGCACAATGCATCGCATGCGATGCGATTCGATGCCCAGGTGCCAGTCCCATGTAAAATGCCTTGTCAAATGTCAAATGTCATGCAAAGTGTCAAGTCATGTAAAATGCCCAGTAAAATGGCAAACGTACGTTTGCCATTTTACCGGGCATTTTACATGACTTTTGACATTTGCATGACATTTGACATGTTACAGGGTCTGGGACTGCCCCAAGTAATATCAATATTGAAATGTAAGTGTACGTACTTGTGTAAATAATGTTTTACAAATGAAAAATTTGCTTCACTATATATCTCTGCATGGGGGCCGTGTGTATGGGTGACGGTGTGCGGGCTGAGTCGACATAAAAATAATAACTGCAGTTATGATGGCATGAATCACCTCAGGGGTCTCCAGGATTTTGGCCCTCGCGGGGGCTGGATAGATAGCAAATCGCTCCTTCGGAGGGATAGATAGCTGAAAATTTTTCTGGGGGGGGGCTGGGGGGGGCTTGGGGGGGGGACTAGCGGGGGCACAATATATAGGCTTTTTCAAGGTTAAAAATGCAGAAAGGGGAAAAAATCGCTAATAATCCGTTAAAAGTAGCCAAAAGTAGGTATAAAATGGCTAAAAATAGGTATATAACGATGTATATAGCCGGAAAGCACGATTTTGAAGGTGAAAAACTATAAAAAGGTGCGAAAATTAGTGATTTTGAGCGAAAATTGGGGCAAAATTTTTCAAAAACAACTCCAGATAGATAGATAGCTGAGCGATTTGGGGGGGGGGGTCTTTGGGGGTAGTAGCCAAAAATTTTGCCTCGGGATAGATAGATAGCTGAGCGGCCTCTGGGGTAGATAGATAGCTGGCCGATTTGGGGGGGCAGCCCCCCCCCCCAGCCCCCCCCTAGGAGACCCCTGAATCACCTGTCGTATTTAGACAGTTTGAAGGGCCTCGGATGGGACAGGTTACACCCCCCCCCCAATCTCACCAGCCAGGTCTAGTAGTAGGGTAGAATTGGTTACCCCTCCCAAACACTCCAGCTATCAATTTATCCCATGCGTTGCTCAGCTATTTATCTTTCTAAATATACAAAGGAAATTTATTTGGCTACTATCCATTCAATCCCCCCCCCCTCCAAACGGCCAGCTATTTACCTATCGGGAGCAAATTTTGAGCAAATTTGCCCCAATCACAAAATCATCATTAGTACCTTTCCTCCCTATTTTAACGTGAAAATCAATCATTTTCGTACCTAATTGCATAGTTTCATCATTTTAACCTGTATATGTGGGGGTTACCCCCCACAAACCGCCCAGCTATCTATGCCGGAGGCCGCTCAGCTATTTATCTATCTATCTATCCTGGAGGGAATTTTTTTAGCTACTATCCCCTGAACCCCCCAAATCGGCCAGCTATCTACCTACCTGGTGCGATTGATGAGAAACTATACTCCTATGTTAAGCCATTTTAGAGCTACTTTTAGCGATTTTACTCTCTTTTCTTCCTTCTATACCATGAAAACGCCTATATATATCATATCCTATATATTCTATATATCAAACCCCCGCAACCCCCCCCCCCAATTTTCTTCAGCAATCTAACCCTTCAGAAATCTATTTATCTATCTATCTATTGAACCCCTAGAGGGCCAAAATCTAGGATACCCCCGTACGGTTCCTAATTCATGCCCCCACTCGCTCAGCTATGATATAAATACCAGCTGGAGAAAAGTTTGAGTGATTTCGCCTCATTTTCAATCAAAATCATGGCTATGAAATTTGCCCAATTTTTAGTGAGGTATGGATAGTGAGGATGTAGCTAGGGGTCGCGTGGGTGACCGCCGCAACATTCCTGGCTGAGAATAGGAAAATTCAAGAAATCGTACATTTTCGTACTGATTTTCAACTCCAAATAAGAGAAACCTAAAACACATCAGCTAATAACTGCTCGGCGCTAAAACACATCAATATAAACTCATGATTCAGTGGAAAAATATCGCTGGTGACACGGACACAACACTGTCAGTGGCAGTTGTCCAGACAGGCAAACCTGAGCGAGCAGTACGTAATGAGCTTGGGCACCAATTAGTTGATGAGTACGTATGGCCATACTCCAGCGGCCGGCGCCGCGCAGCCAAACGAGACAGACGCTAGGCCGAGGCCGCGTCACAGCGGCACTAAATGAGCATTAGAAGCTGACGCAACTGCACTAATAACTGTGCCTCTGATGCATCACACACATATGTATGTATGCGAATACGTACATTCATACACGCAGCGGCAGCGAGGCGGCCGAGCGAGGGATGGGGCGCCGGCCGCGTTGCCCTGCTGCTTCGCTCATTTATCAAGTAAGTCGACTGGCGTTTAGCAAGAGCAGCGGCAGGAGCGGCTCAAGCCGTCTCAAGTACACAACCCAGTACATACCGGCCGTATGAATACCATTCACACTTAATTACACCCAGCCCGCGGCGGTGCACCGCGCCCGAGGACAGCTGCTGCACCACCGGGGCACGCGGGCGCGCACGGGCTCGTCGAACGAAACGCGCAAATTAAAAGCGCCCCCATTGCGGCGGTTACTTGGCCCACGCACTGGCCCGGCCGGCCTGCCGCGGCCCGCTGCCCATTTGTGCATTAGTTTGATTTCCAATCAAAGAAGCTGCAGTGCGGTGCAGTGCGGCGGCCCAAGTCCACACGGCGGCGCGGCGGAATGCCGCGGCTAGCATTCGTTCCGGCCGTGATGAACAAAGACGTAGTTAGCCGGCCGCGCATTGCCGACGCCGTACCCGCCTGAATTGGCGAATATCGTGAAAAGTGAACTGAAGTGCGCATGGGCCGAAAATGCTAATCAACGACGCACGGTAGCCGCGGAGGCACCAGCGCGGCGGCATGCGGCCGCCGCGCCGCGCTCAGCCCGTGCGGGATTATGCATAAGCAGGCGCGCGGCCGCTCCGCTAACTAACTAGTGGGCCGGCTAAAATCTGACGGGCCAATCCGAGTGTGCTCCAGATAGCAGTGCGCTGCAACGAAGTGCACCGCGGCGCCGCGCCCCAGTGCACAGCGGGCGTGTGCCGATGCGCCGCGGGTCGGCTCAAAAGAATCGCTTCTGATTAGCGAATTTACTATGCATGCGGAGATGAGCTTTGGGCGGCCCGGGCCACCGCGTCGCTAGCCGCAAGTGCCGCTCGAGCTGATAAGGCGGCATGAAAATGAGCCGAGTGCCCGGCAGCGTTGCAGTGGCGAGTAATTGAGTAGAAGCGATTTGGACACAGGGAGGCCGTCCTAAATCAGGCCTAATGAGGCCAAAGACCTGCCAGTGGAGCCAGCCAGCCGCAGCTGCGGCAAGCTCAATTGCCAAATGCCCGGGCTTTATTAGGCTACACCATGCTGGCTAAATGTGTGTGCGAGCCTGGTAGATACAAACTTACAACTACACTAGAAAATGTAGAATACACAAATTGATGTTTTGTGCCATCTAGCAATCCTAAGAAGTTAGGAGAACACATTAAGTAATGTCACGAGGGAGTAAGGTGACAATGGAGTCCATTTCAATATTTTTTAGACAATTACTAATGTAATAATCATGTACGCACTTCAATTTATATACCGTATCACCTCGAATTATCCCCCCCCTCAAAATGGGATGGGGAAATAATAAACCCCCCCTCGAAATACCCCCCTTCGGAATGATGTACGTCATTTACATAATAAATACATCATGTATGCAATGTACATTATGTATATTACTGTTAATTTGCATTGCAGCTACACATAGACTAGTTTGTGTGGCTATCTACGTTTTTATGTCCAAATATATCCTGTTTGGGCACATTTATTACCCGTTTTGGGTATGCAAATGCCTACTTTTTACTACGATCCTTACGAAAACTTCTGACGAAATAATAAAACCCCCCTCGAATTAAACCCCCCTCAAATTTTGCTGGCGAAATAATAAACCCCCATGGGGGTATTTCGAGGTAATACGGTATAATAGACACGCTTTGAATTTAATTAGGAGTTTGGGTCGAGTTTCATGACCGGGATTGGGATTAGAAGCGTGTTTTGTCTGGGTTGGGAATTGCATTTTTCTTTTTCGGAACATGTTCGAAATAGAGTGTCGCAAAGGTTTGTGGATCGGGAGCGAGTTCGAAATTTGATTCAATTTCGTTTGCTTTGATTCGCAGTTTCGTACAATCACGTGCAAGAAAATACATGCGCCATACTTACTCTTACTAACAAATAACCTAATCATGAAATTAACAAAAATAACCTAGTGTAAATAGTATTTACCAAAAATAGGAGACGAACAAAATTCAATCCAGTTCTGACCCTTCTTTCGAGGTGTACAAAATCAAAACGACAAAATCGAGTTAATTAATCGCGCGGCGAGATTTAATCAACAAAGTAGATGAATCAGTCGCCGAAGCCACGACGATAACCGCACGGCGCAGCGGAAATATCGGACGCGGTGCGGCAGCGCGGCCGCGGCATTTCTAGGGAGGCCAGTACACGAGATCGGTCAAGAGCTGTATTCTGCATGAGCTGGCAAACCAAAACCGACCGGCGCCAGATGCGAAATTCACCAAGGCCGCGCGGCCAGTCGCCGCCGCCGCCCGCTGTAATTATAGCAGGGGCTGGCATCGCCCGCGGCCGCCGCCGCCGCGCCGAGACAAACCCAACTCGCATAACCCCCCCCCCCCCAACTACCTACTGGGATCTGTATCAAAACGACCACTCGCTGCGACGCTGAATAATTGGCAGTCGCACATGTCATTCCGCGGCGTTCATTTGCCGCCTGTTCATACTAAATTTTATTTTGAAAATTAAATTGTCGGGTGGAATGAAAAAGCCCATCAGCTCTGTGAAGGAATTTTGTGCGAATGCTCACCTACCTATTTAGAAATTTTTTTTTACCTAGTGTATATTTTGTCGATTGATAAAACAAGTTTTCAAATATGAGGTAAATTACACTTTACCTAAATAGTATGGAGCTCACAAAAACACTGGATCTGACAGCCACAAAAATATTCATTTTATTTTTACAACGACGAAATGGGAGAGGGTGAATTTGCGGAAAGTCTTACATTCAAAAAGGTTAAACTGTAAAAGTTTTTTAAAAGGTTCTCGAAAAACATCACTTGAAATTTAAAAGAATACTGCAAATAATGCTCAAATTATTATTAAAAAATTATTATGAATTGTTGTGAATGGACGCAAAAACTCATCGAAAAATAAATAATTGATAGCCTAGTGTTCTTATGAGTTTTCAAATGTAGACAACAGTCCTCGCGCCTCAAAACTTCTCAAAACCCTAAAAGCCAAGTATGCTGAAAATATGTATTTGGTGAAAATAGTTGTCGGTTGGAATGATATTTCCGTCCGACAAACCAACGACAACAGGAAAAAGACTAAAGGCATGCTGCCCCACTAAATATCACAACTCAAGTGGAACTCTACAATAAAAAAACAGACCGCTATCAAAAGTGACCTCAATTTTAAAATGCATCTTCAACTAAATACTTTACCAGTTTCTTCATAAATAAAATGGAGTGTGCGCATGGACGGCGGGGGGGGGGGGGCAGCTTACATCATTGCCAAGGCATAAGCGAGTCTCTAGAAGTGGGGAGTATCACTGTCGGGCGGCGGGCTAATGGCTCCAGTTGGCAGCGGGGCGGGCGCGACTCGCCCATATTCTGCCATTAATTGCTATAGTAGCTGGGGTGGGCGGCGCGGCGGCGCACACGCGCCCCGCTGCAGCGCCGGTGCACCGCGGCGCGCGTGCCCGTCCGTCGTCCGTCGACGCGAGGACAAGCAACGAGGCGACAAGCGTGAATGGGCGCCGCCGCGCCGCCGCCGCCGTGCACACCGGCGCGACCCTACTCGACATAATGCAATAATTATCACTGGCGCCGGGGCGCGGACGCATGCATTTCCGAAAACTCGCGGCTGCTCGAGCAACTCGGCCGCCGGCGGCGGCAATGAACTAAGTGAACAAAAGAACGGGGCGGCGCGCGCGCCCATTAGCTAATGGGGGAGCCGGCAGCCGGTCCGGCCTAATACGCGAGCATTTGGTGGAGCGGCAGTGGGCTGCAGCGGGCCGCGCCGCCGGCACCGGGGCCAAGTTGCCTCCCGCGCGCGGAATGTGAGCAGCGCGGCAGAGACGCACCGCGGCCAGAGAGCCCCGCCAGTGCGGCTGAAACGCTCGCCGCGGTTAGTTAGCGCAATCCATTCCATTATGGAGGCGCAGCCGCACGGCCATGCATGCCGTATTTGTTTGGCCATCGCCGTTACCAGGTACCTAAGCATTTATCCCAGCAATCATGGAATGAATTGAGGGTCGCATTTTAGGGTGGGGGGTCCACAAGCATTGCGTGTGTTTTCATTATGTTGAGCGCTTCCAAATTGCGTAGTCATTGAAATATGCACCTAAATAAGGTTCGAGAGAGGGGCTACGACCAAATGTGTAGTTTCTTCTAGGGACGGCCGCGTTTTTCAGTGGTTTTTGAAAACGCAAGCATCGAGACCGGTTTTAAAATAAGTATTGAAAAAACAATCATTTTTTCAAACCGGGTCGATAAAAACGTTTTATTCCATCCCTAGTTTCTTCACATAACCCGTCATCAGTCTCAACGACGGTCTATAACAACACATTTTTTATTGATTTCTCATGAACAAAAAGATGGAACTCATAATTTGAAGTAATGATGAATGAAAACCGGCCATGAAATGATTAAGATGTGGAAAGTTCCCGCCGTTAAAAATGAGTGTTTGAAACTTTTAGCACATCCCAACATTTCTGGATTGGATGACGATTTGACGGAAAAATAATAAAATTCGGTTTTCTTAGCATATTTGAGCCATTACCTTAGCATATTTGAGCCATTACAATTGGACAATGCACAATAGAATTGGAACACAGGAGAGTTTGGTGCAGGCACCCCACCCCAAAGTGCGAACCTCAATTCATTCGATGTCAGCAATGCAGTGGGAGAGACACAGAGGTCTCCAAGGGGGGGGGGGGGGCTGGGGGGGACTGCCCCCCCCAAAGCCGCCAGCTATCTATCTATCCCAGAGGCTGCTCACCTATCTATCTATCCCGAGGCAACATTGTTGGCTACTACCCCCTGAGCCCCCCCCCCCAAATCGCTCAGCTACCTACCTGTCTGGAGCGATTTTTTTAAAAATTTGCCACAATTTTTGCTAAAATCGTTAATTTTCGTACCATTTTATAGTTTTTCACCTTCAAAATCGCGGCTTTCGTCTGTACAAACGTTTATATACGTTTTTAGCCTGTTTTGGCTACTTTTAACCTGTTTTAGCGATTTTTCCCCCTTTCCGCCTTGAACGCCTACGATGTATTGAAAATGTCTATATATTTTGCCCCCGCGAGCCCCCCGCAAAAAAATTTTAAGCTATCTATCCCTCCAAGGAGCGATGTGCTAAACATCCATCCCGCCCCCGCGAGGGTCAAAATCTTGGAGACCCCTGGTTAGACACATCACCAGGCAACTTATTAGCAGCGATCACTTGCCAGTTGCCACCTTCAAGAGAACGGAAATGAAAAAATGTAAATGTAATAAAATACACATAGGTAAATAGTATGAAACCTTAACAAAAAGTATTCTAGTATACGAGTGTTAAAAAACTACAGAAAAACAATGTTCACTTATTTTTTGACAAGCCAAAATCAATAGTTTCAGCAGGTGGGCTAGGGAAAGCCAGTACCTCTGTTATTCCCAGATAAGCTATGTATTTAATTATCTCGCCGGTGAAAGCTTTCCTATTTGACTACATAAAATGGAAATATTTATCAGATGTAGTGATGTGAAAAGCGCCATAACTTTAGCGCCAAGCGCCAAAAGCGCCATGGCGCTTTTTGCTTTGGCGCTTTTACGTCACTAATCAGAGATGCCCAGGGGTATTTTGAATTTTGACCCCCCGAGTGTTTGGATAGATATCAAATCGCTCCTCCGACGAGATGGATTAGGGATGGCAAGCGCTTTTTTTTAAGCGCTTTTTTATAAAAAACGCCGCTTTTTTTAAAAAAAAAGCGCTAGGGTCCCAGCGCTTTTTTTTAAAAAAAAGCGCTGGCAAAAATTTTTGTACTTATGCATTAGGTATTTTGCTATTTTTTTGTGCGCAAGCGCAAAATTTCACATGCAAATTACCACTGGTGGCTGTTTTCATTGGTTTTGTGGCATTTTTAGTGTCATTGCTTCTATCCCTGCATGCTATCATGTAATAATAAGTTGTGATATGTTAGTGTAGTATAGAATATTCAACCAATGTGCTCCCAAATACTTCAACAGTGGGGAACATTAGTCTCAATGTATTAGCCTTCTGTTATAGCCTTATTTATAAGCACTATTTCATGCCTAACTTCATTCGAAGTCATGAAACATTAACAAACTGCGATATACATAAAGAGTCAACATAAAAAGTAATTTTTTTGGCAGAAATCACAACTGATCATGTTATCCAATGACTACACAGCCATTATATGGCTATATATCATCACAAGTACTGCCACTTGTCTGATATACCTGTATATATTGATACAGAACCATATTTGGGAGGTTTTTAGGGAATGTCTCAACATCTTTTGAAAAAAAGCGAAAAAAGCGCGTTTTTTTTTAAAAAAGCGCTTTTTTTTAAAAAAAGCGGGGCCGTTAAAAAAAAGCGCTTTTTTCCATCCCTAAGATGGATAGCTGAAAAATTTTCTGGGGGGTTGGGGGGAGGGTTGGGGGGGTTGTGGTGGTTCGATATATAGGCTTTTTCGGGGCGTAGAAGGAAGAAAAGGGAGAAAAATCGCTCCTCTGGAGGGATAGATAGCTAAAAAAAAATTCTGGAGGGGGGCTTGGGGGGGCTCGCGGGCGCAAAATATATAGGCTTTTTCAACACATAGAAGGCAAAAAGGGGAAAAATTGCTAAAAACAGGTTAAAAGTAGTTAAAATAGGCTAAAAATTGGTATATAAACATGTGTATAGACGAAAGCCGCGATTTTGAAGGTCAAAAACTATAAAAAGGTATGAAAATGAGCGATTTTTAGCGAAAATTTGGTCAACATTTCTCAAAAATCGCGCCGGATAGTTAGATAGCTGGCCGATTTGGGGGATAGATAGCCAAAAAATTTGCCTCCGGGATAGATAGATAGCTGGGGGGATTGGATTGGGGGGGTAGCCCCCCAGCCCCCCCCCCCCCCTAGGAGACCACTGACAATTGCATATAGTACTAGAAATAGCTGAAAATAGACAAATAGGAACCAGAACTATGATTTTGGAAGTGAAAATCTATAAAAAGGTATGAAAAATAGCGATTTTGAGCGAAAATTGGGGTAGTTTCTCAAAAAACGGTAGATAGCTGGAAGATTTGGGGGGGTTAGGGGGTAGTAGCCCAAAATTTTGCCTCCGGGATAGATAGATAGCTAAGCGGCCTCCGGGATAGATAGATAGCTGGGCGGTTTGGGGGAGGGGGGGTTACCCCCTCCCCCCATTCGAGACCCCTGCAGATGCCTGTATCCGATTTTCCCTTATTTACCTCGAGGAAAATTGTGTGAAAATACGGTAAGAAATACACATTTCCTCTACGAAATTTTTTAAACTGAGTTGAAATGTGCAACTCTTTTGATAGATTTCGCAATATTTTCACAGATATTTTTCTAAATGGCGTCTCACCTATGCTAAATTTTCAGTCTCACTCTCACCCATAAACCCGGAACAAATATATAATATTTTCCCCCTTTGAGATACACATGTCTCTGACGAGGACAGTTCTGACCGGGGTTGCCCCCCAAACGCTTCAGCTATAGATCTACCCCATCAGGTCCACTTAGCATCGATCTAGCAAAAAGCAAAAGATTAGGCTACAATACGCTGCACCCCCAGGTATCTTATGTTGAGAAAATTTTGAGCAATTTTGCCCCAACTTTTACACAAAATAACTAATTTTTGTATCCTTTTGTAACTCTTATCCCCAGGGGTCACGAATGGAGGTGGGGGTTACCCCCCTCAAACCACTCACTATATCTCCCAGAGGCCGCTCAGCTAAATATCTATCTATCCCAGAGACACAATTTTTGGCTACTACCCCCTGAATCAAAATTCATGATACCCCTGGCCCTGCTTATCCCATTGTGTCCACTTTCACCTTCAAAATAGCTAATTATTATACTTTATTAGCTATTTTCAATTAATTTTGTATATACCTATGTATTTTTGTATTTTTTTAACCTATTTTCACCTGGTTTTTGCGATTTACTTCCTTTTTGCCTTCTTCTTTTTGCCTAGAAAAACAAAAGTACCGCACAGCAGCCTGTCAGAAAGAGCACGGAATGGACCAGGTGGAATGATTCTCTCGGATTATTTAGTTACATAGATACCTGAAAAATGAGGGGTGGAACATAAATACATTAGATTAAAATTTTCAGACGGAATAGAAAAAAATTGTGGGTGAAATTTGGCCTACCAAATTAAATTATCACTACCCTTGCTACAGACAGTGATAATCCAATCCTCAGACAAATAAAAAGCAAAAAATATAAGTTCCATCTAAATTCAGGACGAAAACAAAAAGGAGAAAACACCGGCTAGCAGAAGCAGGTGCTGATGGGCGTGCGTCACATGACGCGTCTCGTAACGCGCGGCGGCTAGCGCGACAGGGCGAAACGATATGATAGTTGTGGGCTGCGGGCTTTGTGCGTGCAAGTTCGATCGCGAAGGCCCTAAGCTACACATCATGGCATATACGGCCTTAATTAAAACAAGAGGGGAGTTTGTGCCGCAATTCTGATTAATTAATACGCATTGCATGTGCACACATTGCGCAGTAGCGGGAGCGCCGGCGGCGGGGCGGCGGGGCGGCGGCAGCAGAGGCGGCACGGGGCAGCAGCTTGGCCGGCCGCGCGGCACTTGCTCAGTTTTCATTAGCAGCCGGCCCCACCGGATGCATGGTGTGCGCCCGCCGCCAGTATCGAACCACCTTTTGCATGAATACGCAAACAGAAGACCAGCATCCAGTTACGGCCGAGCTCATTCACCAAGTTCAACAATTTCGCCGTTAATGAACTTCAAATGCCCTGCCTCGAGCGCTGAAACTAATTCCTTCGGCGGCTTCGCAGTCGGCGCCGCGCGCAGCTGAAACACTAGCTAGCGTTTATTATTTGCGTCACTTCTCATCAAAGGCGCACCTTAATTAAAAATTCCATCGCGTTGAAAGCATCAGATGGACATGCATTGGAGTACTTTCATGCTGCAAGCTGCAAAACTCGATCGCGTTTGCGGTACGGACCAAAGCTAGGATTGAATGACCGGTTCGTTTTGCGCACGTAGCTTATCACGCGAGTATTCAGACAGGGAGGGAGTTTCGTTTTTTAACTTAGAAATAACAACAAAAAAAATGGACAGGCGGGCGGGTCCAATTAAACGTATTAACAAAATTGTTACAGTGAGCTGCTAAAATCTAGAGCCCTGGCCAAGGTGAATAGTGAATACCGTTTGATCGACACATATTTTCATGATTTAAAAGCGTCACTTACCTGGGGGCAGTCTCAACCCCTGTAAATTGTAAAGTAAAGTGTCAAATGTCATGCAAAATCCCGGCTTGAAAAAGCCTGTATGTTTAACCCCCGTGACCCACCTGCCCAGAAAAAATATTCAGGTATCTATCCCGCCGGAGAAGTGATTTGCTATCTATGCAGCCCCCGCGGGAGTCAAAATCTTGGGGACCCGCGGCTTGGGGGTGGGGGGAGGTAACCGCAGCAAACCATATTTTGAAAAACCTTTGAAAAACTACGTTCACTGACAAGATAATTGCTGGTCGTTCGAAAACTCAGATCAGCTTTGCAAATTTTTTTTTTTAATATGCAAGCATCGAAACCGTTTTTAAAAAAAACCTCAGCCAAAAAAATTTGTACCAAGTAGGGATGGCCGAAAAAGGTTTTTTTTTCAACGACCTGGTTTTTTTAAATAAGAAACGGGTTTTTCAAAAAAGGGTTTTATTTTAAAATTAAACCGTTTTTTCAAAAGCTCCCAGATATGGTTGAGTCAACGTATACAGGTATATCAAACAGGTGGCAGGAATTTGTGATGTTATATATAGCCAATGAATAGCTGTGGAGCAATGGCATAGCAATATAAGTGGTGTTTTCAGTCAAAAATATCTGTTTTATGTCGACTCGTGACGTATATCGCTTTTCGTCAAACATTCATGACTTCAAGAAGTGCATGGAAGTGTTGGGCATGGAATAGTGCCTAAATAAATTTTTAAGACAAAGCTTATACATTGACAGTGATGTTTCACACTGGTCACTGTAGAAGTATGTGGGAGCACATTGGCTATATATTACATACTCCACTAACACATAACAGCTTTTATGACACAATAGCACAAACAAATGGAAGCTTTTACACTAAAAATGCATCAAAACCAATGAAATGTACCACCAAGGGTAATGTGCCTGTAAAATTGCCCACTTGTGCGCCAAAAAAATTGTAAATAACCTAGTGCTTAGTACTAAAAAATTTTGGCTGAGGTTTTTTTTAAAAACAGTGTTTTGGTCGTAGGGTTTTTTTAAATAAAACGTTTTTTTTCAAAAAAAAACTTTTAAAAAACACGGCCATCCCTAGTACCAAGCAATGGGTATTTGGTAATGTTTTGTATCAGGGGTATCTTGAATTTTGACCCTCCGAGTGGTTGGATAGATAGCAAATCGCTCCTCCGGAGGGATAGATAGCTGAAAAATTTTCTGGGGGGGGGTTGGGGGGGGGTTTGGGGGGGGGTTGTGGTGGTTCGATATATAGGCTTTTTCGGGGCATAAAAGGAAGAAAAGGGAGAAAAATCGCTAAAAGTAGGTGTAAAATAGCTCAAAATGGGTATACAAGAGCTTATAGTACTTAAAATAGCTGAAAATAGGCAGTTAGACGCATGAACTAGTGATTTTGGAGGTGAAAATCTATATAAAGGTATGAAAAATAGCGATTTTGAGTGAAAATTGGGGTATAGTTTCTGAAAAATCGCTCCAGATAGGTAAATAGCTGGGCGATTTGAGGGGGGGTTTAGGGGGTAGTAGCCCAAAATTTTGCCTCCGGGATAGATAGATAGCTGAGCGGCCTCCGGGATAGATAGATAGCTGGGCGGTTTGGGGGGGTAACCCCCCCCCCAACCCCCCCCCCCATTCGAGACCCCTGTTTTGTATGCAGGCAGTACAATTTCACATACACATATATTTAATTGGTTGTGGTTTTGATTGCTTTTGAGCCATTTTAAGTGTAAAACCTTCCATTTGTTCATGCTCTTGTGTCATAATCAGCCATCATATGTTAGTGTAGTATATAATATCCAGCCAATGTGCTTTCACATACTTCTACAGTGGGAAATATCAATCTCAATGTATTAGCCTGCTCTTATAACCTTATTTACCTAAGCACTATCCCATGCCCAACTTCACTTGAAATCACAAATGTTGACAAACGGCGATATACTTGGTCCGGCTGAAAAATCCCCGGGCAGTGCTCGCCATTCGCGCTAGGGGTAAGCTACGGACATAAAATTTTGACAGGTTAAGGTATCAGGTGTTTTGAGTTTTCACCTAAAATTTCACCCCTCTAGCTCCACCCGCTGCAGAACTGTGGGGGTTAGAATTTCGGTCAGCTGGAGTAGCGGGTGGAGCTAGAGGGGTGAAATTTTGGGTGAAAACTCAAAACACCTGATATCTTAACCTGTCAAAATTTTATGACCGTAGCTTACCCCTAGCGCGAATGGCGAGCACTGCCCGGGGACTTTTCAGCCGGACCATGTACATAATGAGTAGATATAAATTGCACATTTTTGACAGAAATTTCCACTTATAATGCTATCCCATGGCTCCACAGCCATTCTATGGCTACATAAATATGTATAACATCAAAAAGTACTGCCACTTGTCTGATATACAAGTCTGTGAATTGTGAAGACTCATCATAACCATATCGGTGAGCTATCAAAAACGGTTTTATTTCATATAATAATAATAAACTTTTAAAAAACGGGGTCGGTAACAAATGTTTTGTCATCCCTATTGGGCACAATGAGTAATAATTGTCTTGATCACATTAATTAGGTCGTTGAACGTCGACCTAATTAATCTGATGAACATGCAGTAAGAAATGCATCGGAAATGGTGACTGGTCATGAAACGTCGTCAACATGTACGAAATACATACATGGCGATCTGAATAAATAGATTTACTATTTATCGCAGTTCTATTCGTGAAACTGTTGGCACCGATCATTTTCCAAAAGTTACCAAAAATCTATGGAGAATAGTGAATATGCAAACGTGTACAAAACACGCTTTCCTGACAGGAATATCATTGTTTCTGGAAAAAATGGAAATATTATAAAATTACCTTATTATCTACCGACACCAAACGCGTTCAATACCATGTACCAATTCAATACGTCAAGAAAATTTAGAGTTGCCTGCCATATTTCTGAGATAAATATACTCCTTGGACCGCGTGCTATGCATTTTTCTGAAGAATACGACGTTCTCCATAATGACGTCAACGTCAATAAAATCAAAAATGTTCCAGAAGAAAAACGTTTCAGGAAAAGACATCTGTTGGGTGAGATTACCTAAGTGGATTTTGACCCCCGTAGTGGTTCATATAGGTAGATATTTAGTAAATCACTCCTCGAGAGTGATAGATAGCTGAAAAAAAATTTTGGGGTGGGGGGTTTGGGGCGGTTCGCGGGGGTTCAATATATAGGCTTTTCCACGGTATATGAGGAAGAAATGGTTTTTTTAAAAAATCGCTAAAAGAAGGTGAAAAATAGGTGAATAGGCATATATAGTACACAAAATAGCTGAAAATGAAATGAAACACATAATAGTAATTTCGAAAATGAAAAACTATAAAAAGGTAGAGAAATTTGCGATTTTGAGCGAAAATTGGGACAAAATTTCTGAAACATCACTCCAGATAGATAGGTAGCTGGAAGATTTAGGGGGGGGGGTTCAGGAGATAGTATCCTCAAATTTTGCCAAAAATTTGATAGATAAATAGCGGCCTCCGGGATAGATAGATAGCTGGCGGATTTGGGGAGGGGGGTAACCCCCCTAATAAACCCCTGGTTAGTTGTACGCGACTCCGCCTCTTTTTATTTTTAAATTTTTTTGTGAAAGTGTGTGCATAAGTATCGCGCGCTATCGACTAAGACATAAGTTATTTTGGCCGAATCCAATGCATGCAGTCCGCCGAATACATAACAGAGACCACAGCACAATATAAAAATAAATATGTAAGATAGTGTGCATGCCTGGAGCCACACAAGTGCACAGAAACTGTAAGCTGAGAACCTGCATGTGTTGTTGACCAGCGAATATTAATTACTTAGAAACTGTTAATTAACACAAACACATTTTATGTGATACCATTAGGGATTGCCGATGTTGGCCGATAATACTTTACGATAATACTTATAAAAAATACTTTACGTTTTATGCACACACGGGTGAGTATAAAAAATACTTTACATTTACGTTTACTCTTAAAAAATAGACTTTGACTAGGGTTGGTCGATGTGTTTTTTTAAACATTTTATTTATAAAAAAAAACGTTGTTGTTTTTTTAAAACACAAGGGCCGAAACGTTGTTTTTTTTAACATCGGCCAAAATTTTTAGTACTAAGCACTAGCTATTGCGAAAAATTTTCGCGCAAGCGCGCTATTTCACACAAAAATTGACATTGGTGGTTGTTTTCATTGGTTTTGTGGCATTTTTAGTATCAAAGCATCCATTTCTATGTGCTACCATGGGTAAATAAGCTGTCATATGTTGCTGTAGTATATAATATTCAGGTAATGTGCTTCCATGTACCTCCACAGGGTGTGACATCACTCCCAAAGTAACAACCTCCTTTTATAACCTTGATTGATCACTATTCCATGCCAAACTTCACTTGAAGTCATTAGACTATAAGGCAATATATGAACATGTCGAAAAAATGGACATTTTTGACACAAATCACCACTTATAATGATATCCCATGTAGGGTTGGGACGATATGACTTTTCGATATCGATATTCGATATTCGATATTTTTTTCTGAAAGTCGATATTCGATATCGATACGATATGGACCCTCGATATTCGATATCGATATTCGATATGAAAATATGCTCGATATTCGATATCGATATTTCGATATTTTCGATATTTCGATATTTTAGTACAGCGGGGCATATTGTATTTCTATTTGGAGACAAACATGGTTGATAATCTTTTTAAATGAGGCTCACAACAGTTGAAATGAGGTAATGAAATAAAAACAGGATGAATCAAATTATATAAGGTGAAAAATTATTAAGCAAACACTTCAGGTCATACTTGTGACTAGGGGTGGTTGGCTTTTTACATTTTTAAAAGGTTGGTATTTTAAAATAAACAGCCAGATTTTTGAGCCATGCAGCCATGCAAAGGTTTGGTGAAATGGTTTCCTTGTGATGCAGTTTGCTGTGTTAATATAATATATTTTGTAAGGATGTGTATACATTACCCTTGATATCCTACTTTTGATAGCTCAATGTGAAAATAACATGGCATTTATATATGATATATTACTTTGTGCATTCATAAGCATACGTGTTTGGCTGCAGCATCCACTTTTTGTTGGCTTCAGCCATTTTTTTTAGGATCACAAATACCTCAAAAAGAATACCAGAATATCGAAAAATATCGAAAAAATGGTCGATATTCGATATCGATATTCGATATTTTTTCAAAATTTTCGATATCGATATTCGATATACGATATGAAAAAATGGTCGATATCCGATATTCGATATTCGATACGATATATCGTCCCAACCCTAATCCCATGGCTCCGCAGCCATTATATGGTCATGTATAACATCACACAGTATTGTCACTTGTCTGATATACCTATATAAATATGTTGACCCAGGAACATATGGGAGCTTTTAAAAAAAACGTTGTTTAAAAAAAAACGTTTTTAAATAAAAAACGTTGTTGTTGTTGTTTTTTAAAACGTTTCTTTTCCAACCCTAACTTTGACCAACTCTGGAAATCAGGTATGTCACATTTTTCACCCTGTTTCAACCCATTTTATTAATAGTTCGAATATAAAATATTACTAAAAAATTAGTGGTAAAAAAAAGAGCACATCAACTAAAAGTTCAGGTGAAAAATCGTGAGAAGGACAGCAGAGGGCTCATTTATTATGAAGAATTACGGTACGTGGTATTTCGAGCGCGAATGACCCATATTATGTCATTGCCATGTGTAAAATACTATTTATTTACTAGTCACGTACAAATGAACAGTAACTTTTTTTAGTAAAGTGGATAATAAAACAACATTTCATCGTCCAAAACGAATTTTTACGGGAACCTCGACAATTTGTAATTACCTACAAATTTTCTGATTGCTAATTTGACTTCACCGATGTTTTACTTTGGCAAAAAGTTCGCGTGTTCGTCTGCAGACACATTAATGATACGATCGAAATTCAGCTGTACCCCATAATTAACTAACAAAGTTTCGCAGTAATTACGGATCCCGCAATAGGTCATAGACGAACTGCCAAAATGTATTTACACTTTTTATGTACATTGTGTTTTGGAAAATATGGAATACACGTATGGATACTGATTGGGCAAAACTTCTTTTTGGTTTTTTGAAAATAGAAAATTTCAGCGGTCGTTTAAGAAATGATCCTGTGCAATACAGACTGGAGCTAAAAACGCCGGCTATTTACATTGCAGGTTGTTTCTTTCTTTGTTGAATACTTAGTGGCCTCCCTCCATTGCATGTAATAATAGGCTGTGATATGTTACTGTAAACATAAATAAATATCAAACCCAGCCGACATGCTGCTTTCAGAAGCCTCCCAAACCCGTCAGCTATCTATCTATCCCAGGCTAGGGTTGGAAAAAACCTTCTTTTTTAACTACCATGTTTAAAAAACAACGTTTGTTTAAATAAAAAACGTTTTTTTTAAAAAGCTCCCAGATATGCCCAGATATGGCCCTGGGTAGGGTGTCAACTTTCCGTTTTCCGTTTCCGCTTTCCGCAGGCAAATTTTTTTCCGTTTCCGTTTCCCGGCTGCTTAATTTTTTTTCCGTTTCCATTTCCGTTTTTCCGGCTCATTTTCCTTTTTCCGGCTAAAATTTCAGTGTTTTCGCTTTTTTTTCATTTTCTGGCTCAATTCTCTGTTTTCTGTTTCAGCCAAACTGGTAAACATGCATGCAGGTTCTCAATTATGTAAATTGTTTCTATTTCTAGCAAGATTTCTGCAAATTTTTTGATTTCTGGATAAATTTCTGCAAATTTTCTTCCGTTTCCGGCAAAATTTCAGCAAATTTTTTCCGTTTCCGGCATAATTTCAGCAAATTTTTCCATTTCTGTTTCCGTTTTCCGGCCCTTCATTTTTCAGTTTTCCGTTTTCCGGCAGGTTCACATTTTTTCCGTTTCCGTTTCCGTTTTCCAGCAAGTGCAAAAATTTTTCCGTTTCTGTTTCCGTTTTCCGCCAATAAGTTTTTGTTGACACCCTAGCCCTGGGATATCAGACAAGTGACAATACTCTGTGATGTTATATATGACCATATAATGGCTGTGGAGCCATGGGATAGCATTATAAGTGGTGATTTGTGTCAAAAATATCCATTTTTTTGTCAATACATTTGTATATCGCCTTATAGTCGAATGATCGTGACTTCAAGTGAAGTTTTGCACGGAATAGTGATCAAACAAAGTTATAAAAGGAGGTTGTTACTTTGGAATTGATGTTACACACTGTGGAGGTACATGGAAGCACATTACCTGAATATTATATACTAGAGCAACATATGACGGCTTATTTACCCATGGTAGCACATAGAAATGGTTGCTTTGATACTAAAAATGCTACAAAACCAATGAAAACAACCATCAATGTCAAATTGTGTGTGAAATTGCAAAATACCTGTGTTTAGTACTAAAAATTTTAGCCGATGTTTTTTTAACGTTTCGGATCTCATGTTTTTTTAAACGTTTTTTTAAATAAAAAGTTTAAAAAAGAACATACGCCAACCCTATCCCAGGCACTCCGAAATTGATTAAGACAATAATTCTATTGTGAGCTCTAAGAAGATATGCGCTTATCACATCCATAAAAAATAGACAACTTGAATGAATTTCTGATAAAATGACGTGGCATTTTTGAAGTGCAAGACTAGAAGTTTTCGTTCAATCTATACCTCACATGCATTCTGCGAGGGACAGTCAATTTGCACTCTTTGAGGAGCGAGTTGGCTTACAGCAATGAAATTAGCACTGTGCCTGCCCGAACTCTCTAGCTAGCTGAATTGCTAGCTTCAACAAAGACCACACTTAAAATTCAAGCGACAATGCAATGCCGACAGTTTGGTAATTTTGTAGTGAATAGGGTTAGAAATTTTTTCAAACAACTCGATTTGAAAAAAGACTGAACATCTCCCTTATTTTCTGACATTGAGAAATTCATGGGGTGGTTGGATGGTGGCCTGAATGTTTCACTTTTCAATCCACCACCCTAACATAAAAATAGTCTTTCATGCAAAAGCTCCAGGGGTAAATAAAAAGGGTGAGAGGAACGAGTAACCACTTCTAAATACATTCCAATGTGACCCGATAATATGGGACGAATTATATGCTTGTTGTCTGATTGTCAAGAAAATTTAACAGCACCGAATCACATGGAACAAATCCTACTGAACCTAATCAAATATTGATTTGTTTAATCTGAGACCCAGGGGTACATTGAATTTTGCTAGAATTTTGCATTAAATCTAGATAGCAAATCACTCCTCTGGAGGGATAGATAGCTGACAAATTTTCTGGGGGGGGGGGTTAGGGTTCAAACGGGATTGACTTTTCGGGATCGGGATCGGGATCGGGATTCACTTTTTGAGATTTCGGGATCGGGATCGGGATTGGGGTTTCGGGATCGGGATCGAGATCGGGATTGGTATTTTGAGATTTCGGGATCGGGATCGGGATTGGCCGGGATTGGGGTCACGGGATCGGGATCGGGATTGGCATTTTTTCGGGATCGGGATTGGGGTGTAGGGATAGAGATTTTCGTCACTGTTCTGGCATTCACATTTTCGTCATTGTTCATAAAGGTCTCGAAACACTGTTGGATGCCAGAAAAGTGACATAAAATGGACGCTGGGGGTTTGCGTTCACATTTTTGCACGCAAAAATTTCATTTTTTAACTTTTTATAATTTTCACTATTTTTTCCGGGATCGGGATCCCGGACTTGGGAGATTCTCGGGATCGGGATCGGGATTTGAAAGTTTTCGGGATCGGGATCGGGATCGGGATTGGTATTTTTGGATTTCAGGATCGGGATCGGGATCGGGATTGGGTTTTCGGGATCGGGATCGGGATCGGGACTGCTAAATCCCGGAATTTCACGGGATCCGGGATCGGGATCGGGATCCCGTTTGAACCCTACGGGGGGTTGGGGGGGGGTTGTGGTGGTTCGACATATAGGCTTTTTCGGGGCGTAGAAGGAAGAAAAGGGAGAAAAATCGCTAAAAGTAGGTGTAAAATGGCTCAAAATGGGTATACAAGAGAATATAGTACTAAATATAGCTGAAAATAGGCAAATAGGAACCAGAACTATGACTTTGGAAATGAAAATCTATAAAAAGTTATGAAAAATAGCGATTTTGAGCGAAAAATGGGGTATACTTTCGCAAAAATCGCTCCAGATAGGTAGATAGCTGGGCGATTTGGGATGGGGGTTTGGGTTTAGGGGATAGTAGCCCAGAATTTTGCCTCCGGGATAGATAGATCGCTGAGCGGCCTCCGGGATAGATAGATAGCTGGGCGGTTTGGGGCCCACCCATTCGAGACCCCTGCTGAGACCGAAATATTTATATGGACATGAACAGTTTTCTCTGCTACCTACATCTACAAAAATTTGTGTCTATTTATTATCAGACACGTGAACAAATTGGCAAAAAGCAGAAGTAAAGATGCATTTGGTATACCGTATTTCCTCGAATTACCCCCGGGGGGTTATTTTTCAGAGTGGAAATTTTGAGGGGGGTATTTCGAGGAAATACGGAATGTAATTACCATTTTGCAGTGTGCAATAAAACTGATGCATTATAAAATATGATATGTACAAATAGAAACCGATGGAATGGAATAGCTGATCATTTCAAGGGTTACACACAAAATGCTCACTCCGACGCAGACCAAGCCAGTTGCATGCAAAATGCGACAAGTCTACGAAAATGAGCTCAAACTACATGCCATCTGTAGTCGCGCAAACAGTATCTCTCAAACAGCATTTATCGGCTCACCACAAAAACGGTTCCTCAATTTGCAAAAAGATTCCTCATTGAAGCAGATGAGGTATGAGCTGAGCTGCTCGCGCGGCGGCTTCAAGCTGGCAGCAACGTAACGGGCGACCATTGCCAGCTTAGTTAGCAGCGCATGGCGCAACGGCGAGAAGAGCCGATGGCACACGGCCGCGCCGGCGGGAGGAAGTCGGCCGGCGGCACAGCGCCGCTACTTCCTAAATTGCAATCAAATAATGTTCGTTAGCGATTCAGCGGCCGCGGCCGCGCTGCGGCGAAGTGCGGCCGCGGCGCCGCAGCCAAGCACAACAACAGCGACGGGCGGCGGCTAGGCAGAAGCGTGCGCTTATTTAGCATTGCCGCTGCCATTGCGCTAACTAGGCGACTAGCGGGCGTGTGCGCGCCTGATTTGCGTCGCTGATGAAATGAGCGCCGTGCAGCCGCGCCGCCGCCGGCCGAGCGACAGCGGGTGGGCGGGACAGCGTTAACTGCGACGACGCGAGCGCCGAGTGACACGCCGAATATCGCACTGGGCGGTGGCTTGGCGCCGCGCCGAGCGCACGACGGCCAGCGCGGCATTCAACCGGCGCCCGGCCCGTTGTCCGGCGTCAATGAGCAGCGCCCGTTAGCACAAGTTGCCTAGTTAAGTAAATTATGCATGTGCCTCGCGCCGGGCTTTGATTACGACTGCACCGGCCCGTGATCGGGCATGGGGCCTAACGAAGGCTATGGTAGGTGAACGCGCGCCGCTCTCCTCTCAAGTGGCACTACTGTAATGCGGCTTTTGGAGATGGCTGAAATGAAATGTGATTAGGCAACTAACTCGGCAATGAGAATCGTGCAGGGGCATAATTGCAGACGGGCGGCGGAACCGCGCATGCGCCCGTCCGGGCCGCGCGGCGGGCGGCGCAGCGGAATATCGGGCGCGCACTTGCCAACGGCAACGGGCAGCTTACTTTCGCATCTCGCATAGCCGGGCCGGGCGGCGCACCCGCACTGGGATGCACACGGCCCATTGGAAGTGTACAAACAGAGATAATTGCGCGCATTTGCTCCACACTAAAGCATAAGTTGCCTGCAGGCGGGCGGCGGCGGGCGCGCGGGCACAAGCAACGCTAGGCAATCACTCCAATACCACCATAAAGCTAGTTATGTGATAGAGCCGGGCCAGCCGAGCCGTAGCATGGAATTGGATGCAGTTAGATGACGCACTAATGACCGTGCAGCCAGCCAATGGACTAATCGAGTCTCATATGCCAGCCCCCCCCCACCAGCAGAGACGGCGGCCAGCTACCGAACATGACGCAACCTCCATACCACAAGAAATCATGGAGTATTTGTAACAGTATCAAGTAACTATTTATTCACTTTTTATAAGGTCGGATACAGCACCCAGGTGTTCAGTAAAGTGAGTTTAGTGCAGCTATATACCTCCTTAAGAATGTTTTTTGGAATAAATAAATCAACCCCAGAAATTCAAAATTTAAAAATCTATTCCATTGCTCTCTGCAATTTTTCAGTCATCTATAATTTATCTGTCTATCCCTACCGGAGGGCTTCAAGCTATCTGTAGCACTCTAATGTCCAAAGTCTAGTGAACCCCTTAAAGAACTATGATACTCCAGTGACATAACACTCTGCACGCGCAGTTATTTACGTCTCACTGGAAGCGTGCCAATGATAATAAAACCGTGCGATTTCAGCGAAAATATGAAGAAAAAATATTGTTCTGAATCTGTTTACGTAAAACGTTATAAAAGCATTTAATTTTTTCGTCTTTATATGAAAATGGCACGAGTTAAATATCATTGGCACACTGCCAGCGTAAACTATGCGTGCAAGGTGAAAAGTCACTTGAGTATACACAGATCACGTGGAATATGAAATGGGGAAAAAGTTGTGTTAATCGAAAAAAATTCAATACAGATAAAGCCCATGGAGGCATTTAGCACTCAAAAAGATAGTCTAAACATGCATATCATTTCGTTCTCTCATAAAGATCGCAGAGTCCCGCGCACAAGCCTGCGCGCGCAGTTAAGCAAAACAAGTTGCAGGCACAACTAGAAATACGCCTCATCCCAATAAGCAATTTACATAAAGATTGGAAATGAAGAAACGTCATTCACATTATATGAAGGGAAAGGATTTGCGGGATTCTTGCAGGATCCTAACTTTGTGATTACGGTCTACCATAATAAGAGAATGGTAGCCTCAAAGCGACCGGGTCTTAGTGAATCAAGAAATGTGCAACAACGAAATGAGGCCGATTGATCAATAGCGGGAGGCCAAAAGTAGCCGCCGCGCCGCGGACACATCGCGAGCGCAGCCTTAATCCCAGCGGATAGATGGCGCTCTTTAGTCCCAGGGCTATTTGCCAACTGCACCCCAGTGGTAGGGCACACACGAATTAGACAATCGCGCGAGCACTGGCCCCAAATATCAAGCTTCCAGCTGCACTTTATCGATGCGCGCACTTGGCGCCCATCCCATGCGACCGGCGTATTTGTCAGTCGGGCGGCGCGCCCACCGCGCACATAATTGCCCAAGTGCGGCTAGGCCCGATTTTATCTCAAACCGACCCGGATCGCACGCTGCTAATCAGACGCGACGTTAAAAGGCGCCGTGCCGCGGCGACGCGACGTGGACGCGGGGCGGGGCGACGCGTCCTTCGGAAACTGCAGTTCGGCAACAGCGGCCGGCCGCCGCGCGCACGGGAAGGATTGGCTGGAGTATAACTCACTGATAATGGTCACTAACCAAGGAACAGATAACTAGGAACCAACTTTGAGCGGCGCGCCATGAGCGTGTGAAACTCGGCCCAAGCCGAGCATCCATCAGCCAGTCATCTTGCACGGGCGAAAAATGAGAAATTGCGATCGGCGTGGTTGCATGTTGTGTCGACCACCGTGCGCGCTCGAACTTGGACGTTCGAATTTTATTTTTTATGCGCGAAGGACCTCTTTCGTGCCAATAGTCGGAAAATGACCGTTTTGTAGAAACAACGACACAGTTTCCCGATAGGCGGTAGGTTTGATGACACTAGTTTATATACAAAGTAACACACTTTAACTGTTTCGGATAATAAAACGCGAATATACTTAATTCAACAAATTTGACAGTTTTAACTTAGACTATTATTCATGTAAACTTATGATCCGGGAACAAACGACAGACACAAAAATATTTCGAAATGTGATATTCGATAACGGATATTGATATTGATAACGGAAAAATCCATGTGCTATGCTCTCACAACATTCCCCTAAAACGATCGGGCAAGCCACCTGGGCGGGAAATGTAACTTTATTATTCATGGAGACACAGTAACTGGCTGAGCAAAGTTGATAGTTACGGCGCTGCAGCAGTTAGCGGACGAGCGGCAAGTTTTGATTGGCGCCCAGCCCCGCGCGCGTGTGTGGCATCGGCCAAAGAGCAAACGGGCAGCCATTTCGAGATTATAATTCCCACGTGCTTTTAACAATGGGCCGCGCGCGCGCCCGCTCCGGCCAGCTCTGGAAGAGGGCGCTTCATTTCGGTGATTGGTGCCCGTCGAGGGGGGACGTAAATGGCCGAATAGAAACTCGCAACTGGGCAGCCCGACACCGGATTAAAACCCATTTAGCCCGACAAATCAACTTTCGAGCAGCCTAGTTCAATTTATTTATCATTGATTGATTGCATTGTTCGCCCACCCGTGCCCGATTCAATGTGGAACTGTCCCACTTGGAATTTTGCCAAACGTGACACTTCCACATTGCCTTATTCCAATTTATATTTCAGTTTCATTAAATCGGGCTGCCCGACAAAAGCGTGTCGGGTCACTGAAATCGAGAACCCGGCAAAGTCAGACACGACATCGGGCGGGCGGCAAATTCGGCCAACTACCATGCATTGTTAGTGTCTCAAGTGGGACCGTCTTTAAAGCGGGCCGGATACATAGCTGAAATCGGGGGTAGCATTTTAGGGGGGGGGGGGTCTAACCTGCCGGCACGTGTTTATATCTCGGGAACCGCTGGGCGAAAATTGTTGATATTTGAGTATAATAAGGTTTCAGGTCGGGGCTAACATGAAAATTAAAGGCGTTTTCCTACGACCACCCTGACCGGAGATAAGGTGGGTCTGAAAAAAGTAAATTTTTTGATTTTTTTGGGTGTCGCCCAGAACACGTAAACTTTGCACGTCAATAATTTGACTATTTGTGAAGCGATTTTAGTCATTTAACTTTTAAAATGATCACAAATGACTGGAGAGTTCATTTCTGAGGTCAAATAGGCGATACCAAATTGTGTATATATCGATTTGGCCGGATTTCGAAATGCAAAATTTACATAAAATTTATTTTTTTGAACATGCTATCTTATACTCCTGATCGAGAGAAACACCATACCAAAAGAATGAGATCGATATCTCTTTCCGATCAAAAGTTATAGCACTTCAAACTTTCGCCTCCCATCCACGTAAATAACCGCATGGAGGT